>JAZEWU010000037.1:4906754-4919305 GCA_036362915.1 Geotria australis | reverse complement strand
GTGAACGAAGGACCGAGGGACAGCCTTCGCCACACACTCTGGTGGCGAAGAGGCTCCTCGGGCCGAGATGCACGGTTACAGATGCTCGCTCCGTCACACGACCGACGATGCTAATCTTCAGGCGATAGTCTAACACATTACCAAGCTCTCTTCCAATTCATCTACTTATTTTTAGCTAATAGCTGTGAATAGTGTTTTATGCCGGGCACTCCGGTTTCCTCCCACAGTCCAAAGACATGCTGCTGCATAGGTTAATTGGCCTGACAAAATTTGCCCCGGTGCCCTGAAATGGTGTTGCCCCCAGTGTCCTGTGATGGACTGACGTCCTATCCTGTGTCTGCCGGGATAGGCTCCGGCCCACTGCAACCCTGTACAGGATTAAGCGGTTTCTGACAATCAATGAATGAATAAGCTGTGAATCGCGACATTTCACTTACAGATAATGGACACAAACGCATCACATATGACAACCATCAGTGTCAGAAACCTACTTGCGTCACTGCCACCCACTGCAGCTGCTCTCTCACTGCAGCTGAGGAATCCTGCAGCGTTGGTAATACTAGCAAAGTACCCGCCCTATGGGCGATCTTGTTTTAAACGTGTAACACGTTCTTCTGACGTCAGGATAAACGCGGAAGAGCGCTTAAGAGAGTTGATGGTACTAGTGCAAAAGTGGAAATTAAACGTTTCAGAAGAGTGGGAACTAGAGGTAAAATAAGACATGAAAGCCTCAGTGTTTTGCCGATAAAATGTGCGCTTATGACGGCTTCGAAGTTGTTTCCCTCAACGCAGACATACACGCTTACTCCTTTACACGCTTACTCCCATACACGCTTACTCCTTTATATATATACCCTCAATGAGGACAGACACATACAAAGACCCTTCCGTAACTAAAAAGCACACTATTTGGCCGATGACATCATAATATCTAGGACGCAGCGTCTGGCGATTGTTGGCGCCCGCAGACTTCCCCCCACTTCTGTGGCTGAGTGGTGGCGTAGTGGTTTGTACCCTTCGCCATTAACCCGGCGACCTCAGTTTGAGTTCAGTTTGAGTTCTAGCCAAGGCTCACGTTGGTGACGAGTGACACCCGAACCATCCTGGGCAACACAGCATCACCCCGCACTGACCAGTGTGGTGAAGTATGGTCAAACAAACTCCCGACACGACAGGGAAGAGGCCTTCATCAAGCAGTGGTTTGCCAAATGGCTCTAAGCGACCAATGTTATGATAATGCTTATCACTGTTACATACGAGCGCTATGAATGTTAGCACATTTGCTGTGGCAATGAAAGCAAATGGAACTCATTACTTTACAGGCACTTGGCACAGATTTTATAAGGCCCGGAAATAAAAAAAATATTCCTCACATTTAAACCAAATTTTTGTTTCATGATTTTGAGAGCCGACATTTAGCCAAATTAAGTAAAAAGCTCTTCAATTCAATTTCGGTATTTTTCCCTCGTGTGTATTTTGACCTGGCTTATGTTATATCATAAAAACTCCCGAGTACAAGCTTTAATCACAGGTGTCTTGCCTAGATTCAAACCCAGGCTCTCAACGATGTAGGCCCCAACACTCTAATCTCTGAACCAGGTGGATACCTCACTTTGAATGATTTTAGTTGTTGCTGACGTTCCGTATATTAAACACATCTCATGTGACATTGCAAATACAATCATGAATGTGACCCGAAGTGTGCTTTCATACGGCTGCATTCCCCGACAGTGGCGACTCGTGACGCCGTGAGCGAATGCCTGAAGGCCACACTCACAGCCGTGAGTCACTCTTGAAACACACATCGTAATGAGAACTGTCTGTCCCCGTGCATAATCTTGTTGCTGATGCTATTGGGCGGCGGGGTTGGTGTAGCGGTAACATCCGCGCCTCCTCACAGAGAGAAAGTCTGCCCGAGGCGGTTTCATTCCCAGCTCGGGGGCTTTTATGTGTGGTGTTCTCCCCCCCCGTCTATGTGGGTTTCCTCCAGGTTCCCTGTTTTTCTCCCACAACAAGAAAACACTCATTAATTCGAATTCGATTCGATTCGATTCTTCGAAGCGTGATGGTTATATGACAGTTTCCCATTGCAACAAAGTTATTCTTTAGTTGCACAGCCCTTCAACATTTAGAGATATAATAGTCAGTGCTGGCCTTAAAGGCGGGCATTGGCCTCTCTTCTTGTTCCAGACTGAGGGGCTTCTGGCATCTGTTGAGCTTCTGGACATCGTTGTCTTTCAGCTCGGCTTCGAAGTGTTTGGTAGAATTTGCAGGTTTGGTAGAATTTGCAGGTAATACTTGACAGGGATCGCGACGTGAACGCTTCTACCTTGATCCCCACTCATTCACGAATTGGCCGATACCATCTTAATATATAGGACGCAGTGTCTGGCGGGCCAGGGGCTGGATGACCACGTGGCTGCCTCCCCACCACCTCCTTCTGGTTTCCTAGAGTGCTATATAATAGCATTTTTTATAGAGCACCTTCCACCCGAGGGTCACAAAGCGCTGCACAAGGGCCGCGGAGAGAACGACATATCAACAACGACAGAAAAAAAACAACTAATAAAAACCAAAGCAACAAAAATTTAATGATTAAGGCTGCTTCGAATATAAAAGTGAAGAGGGGCTGGAATCCCATCGACCTGTCACCGGGTAAGTATCTCTACAAATGTAATAAATATCAAAGATAAATTATTAAGTGAAACATTCCAACAAATACAGGCCGTTCAAACTAGCTCGTCTTTGATGACCCTGTGCATTCCACAAAGCGTGAGAATACATTAGAATGGATCAATGGATGCATCGGCACCGTTCGTATCAAATCTAGCAAATCTAGCAAAGCTCCGCACCAATCCGCATCGTGCGCTCGGTTGAATATGCTCGTAACCTAACGGGGGGAGGGGGCGATCGGTAACCTGGCCCACTCTCCCCGAGCCGAGTTGGGGCCCTTCCACAGCGGTGCACCGGACGGCGGATTCTGTCAAAGAGGTCGTTCACGATAGTACATCGCATCGCCTGCTCGGGAGGACACATGCCCCTGAGAGGCATTTAGCCCCAGAACGCGAGGTGGAACGCCGTGCCCGCGGACCGCATCATTCATCCGTGGGGGCGACTGCTTGGCCTGGAGGTGAAAAAACCATAATCACCTGGAAACGGTGGCCCGTCCACCGCAGGCGGGGCAAATACGTGATAGATGTTTATTATTACAGCAGAAAATAGATGTTTAGTAACACTGCGGGGAAAAAAAAAAAGATGTCCATTATTACGGCAGAAAATAGAATAGATGTTTACTGTTACAGCAGAAAAAGGCCAGTGAGCTTGCACGCACTGGAAGCGGAATTCCTGCAAAACAGATTAGACGTTACGTTCTCGCGTCGCCGCACGGTGATGGTGGCTTGTTGACGCGACAAATTCTAACAAATAAAATCTAAAGAAAGAATTCGTTGGAGGAACTCGATGTCCCGGCCGTTCTCTGCGATCGCGCGATAGCATCTGCAAATGGCCGTTCAGCCCGTTCCCAATTATTATCAATCACTCGCTCACAAGTGGCTTGCATTTGTTGTTGTCATATTTCTCTAACCCGCGCGCGCCGCCCGCCCGCTCCCCCAGGCACCGTCGCGGAGAGTCGTGACAACGATCACGGTTTCCTAAGACGCGACAACAGTTACGTCTCGCGGCGCAAAATCGCACGGAGAGTATCACGCGCGTAAGAAACGCGCAACCCGCTCAATAAGCTCATCGCCGTAATGATGTCATTCACGCTCACTGTCACTTCATTAGCGCGTGCAAAAGTAGTTCCAATTAAGCGACATGGCACGCTGACCCGTGTAAGGCAAATGTGAGCCACTTTGATTTGTATTTTATTCATATAGCCAGCGGTTCGCGTTATTGCGTTCCACTTACGTTGAGCCATTTCCACGGATATTTCAGGAAAGCCTAACTGGGTTTTCTCGTTTCAGGAGCGGAGTGCGTTTGGGATGTTTGGCCAATTCCGCTTGCAAACAAAATATACGAGTGCACAATACGTCCCCTTCATATTGTATCCGTCTCGTCGTATAAATGTTAAATAAATGTATTTCTCACGCAACGCATCGGTCGTACGGCCTTCAGAGAATGCATACTATCAGCAGCATTGATTCAGGTGCGAGCAAAACTGCGGACCGGTTTCGACACACAGTGCTCATCAGTCAGACCGGCTTGAATCAATCCTAGTGAACTGACAGTTTACACCCAAGGACCCTCGTCACTACATGGGTCCGATTTCGACACAAAATTATACGGTAGTACATATCTCAGAATCATAAATAGCGGTCAACTCCAGCACCTCCTGGCCACCTTTAAGGCCCACGCCTATGTTAGCTGGCAAAGACTCGATGATCACCCATCCAGCTTCTGGCTCTTCTTGCTGCCTCACACCAAGAACCCCCTCGTTCAATTACCGACTCGCCTGCCTTTCTGTGTGGAGTTTGCACGTTCTCCCTGTGTCCGCGTGGGTTTTCGCCGGGTACTATGGTTTTCTCCCACCGTCCAAAGACATGCTGCTGCCTAGGTTAACTGTCCTGATTAAATTTCCCCTGGTGCTCAACGGTTCTTTTCAGCTTAGATGAAAACGTACTGGCTGACTGACTTGGTTGCAGGGCCATAACGGCCAACGTTCTTGATTTAGTTTTTGACAACTCGACCTATGAGAATTTCTCTCAAGAGCTCCTCTCTCTTTGGCGACGTGGGAGGTGAAACGTTGCGAAAGAAGATAAACCCCTTGACACGGCTATCCCGAAAGAGCAGCTCTCAAGGGCAATTATCAGCCCCAAGGCTCAGAGATCTACATCACTTCACTCATTCGTTCGATGTATTTGCATGGTAACATAGCTATGTCATGATGGTTGCTTTTCAAAGATGTTCTTTCAAGACAGCCGTGTCGAGCGCTCTCTGTCTCTCTCATTCGCGACGTTTCGCCTCCCACGTTGGAGGCATCTTCAGGACATAGCTGTGTAGTTACAAAAAAAAGGTCCGCGATTACTGTATTCCTTTCAAGACAGATAAATACACGGAATCAACTGCATAAATATTTGAATGCGGATAAGCGTTTGTGCTCGCTTGTTTTGTCAATGTCACAGTTACTTTGCAGGAATAACCCAGAGGTGACGTGAAGTGGGCTGATGTTAATCCAGGTTCCACCGCAATCACTGAGCCTTTGTGAAACTGACGGAGGACAGCTGTTGAAAATAAAAAATAAAAACTGATTCCAATGTAAACACGGCGACTCTGGCTATTTCATACGCGATCACCTTCACAACAGCACCGTAAACAGCTGCAACAACTGCAACGAAATGTGGAATTACATTAAAAAAAAAACAATTTATCACGTGTGCCTGCACAGTGTTCGTTCAATGTCGAAGGTATTTGTTCGAACAGAGAGTGACTCGGATGCGCGAGGAAACTGTAGAGGCAGGGAAGAGGGAAGGCAGCAACGCAGTTAGCAGGCGCCAACGTTTTCCAGACACTGCGCCCTGTATATTATGATGTTATCGGCCAATGAATGGGTGTTTATTCGTTATTGGAGGAAACCGGAGAACCCGGAGGAAACCCATGCGGAACAGGGGGAGAACATAAACTCCACATGGAAACGTACCTGAGGCGGGAATAGAATCGCCTCAGGCAGGAGCTTCTTTCTGCGAGACGCAGATATTACCACTCTGCCACCCATAATGCTGTCTTAGTATACTAATTTACAAAACATACATCTCAACACTATGATTGTGCGCAGAATCGCCGACAAAAAAACCAACTCCCACAACATAATTACAATTTTTTTCCCCTTCTCTCCGCACAATACGATCACCGTAGCGTAAATTGTTTTTTTTTTAACACGTGGGCAGAACTAGGCCATCACTGACAGCATCACGGAGGGAAGAGGGTGTTAGGAAGAAGCGTTTAAGAACCCGCCGAACTCCCGGCGACACGCGCGCGAATCGAGAACGTTCTCGCGCCGTCTCGCGGCTCCACGTCTGGGAGGACTTTCGCGTGACGATCCAGGTGTTCCCGCAAGCCTTCGAACGCGACGGGCCCCTCCTGCGCGGCCCGGCCGCCGCCACGCCGCCAGATTTACGGTTATTGCTTTCGTAACCTTGGGCTTCCCGCGTTTGGGAGAGATCGGACGCGTAATGGGTTCTTATCGCCCGCACGCAGGGCGATGTCGTGCCACCGAGGCACCTTGGCGGCGCCAGGGGTGAGGCACCTCGTTCCGTGATCGACTTCCTCACCAGTCACTCTCCGTATGCGACCGATTTCGAGCGGTGGGAGCTAAACCGGGCCGGCTGCGAGCGGCCACGAAAGGGTTTCGGCGGGGTGGGGGGAGAGACGCGTACGTGAATAAATAAATAAGCAAGCCTATGAGCACCTTTTTGCCAGTGTACAGATAATGTAAAACAAATATCCGAGGTTTTAGCTTTTTCTGGCAATGAGACAAGTGTTAAGATCTTCCATCCGTCTATTGTCAGAAACAGCTTCAAACCTGTACAGGGTTGCGGTGAGCCGGAGCCTATCCCGGCAGACAAAGGGCGCAAGGCAGGGCTATACCAATGATGGGACGACAGTCTATGAACACCTTTTTGCACAGGGTCCAGTTTGCAAGAAGCCACACACGCTTGTCGTAAAAACATGCAAACAAAATGCTGATAAGATATGCATTGTCCTTGAAACTGATTGGCCTACACGAGAGACAGTTCTCTGTATAGCGTAGCCTCAGTGTTTAGTCAAGTGTTGCCAAAAAGCAAGCAGTTTTGTACAATGAAAAAATCAATGCATTAGTAGCTTGGGTCTAGCTGGTAAGATTATTTGGTATTTTTAAAATCTTAACGCCTGTCTCATTGCCAGCAAAGGTAAAAACCTTGCGTATTTGTTACAAATACGCGAGCGTTTAACGGATCGATGAGCGGCCCGCGCGAGATACGCGGGCGGCGCTTCTCGTCAATTCGCGGCTCGATGTATCGACGGCGCTCCGTCATCGGCGGTCGCCGCGCTGTAATGAACGCGGGGCGACGGGACGGTGCTCGACACGCGCAGGGGGCGCCATGGATTTGCTCCGCCACGGGAGGCTGAGAGACGGCGGCGATTATAATAATTAGCGCCGATCCGGCGACTTTCGTACGATGGCACCGCAGCGTTGTGGCGGTGACGATGGGGCGGGTGAGGTGCAAAGCATCCGGCGGCGTATCGCTAATCGCTGCACCAGTACGGCATGCGGACCTGTTGATTCCACTTGCGAAGGAACGGTTCAAACATTCGCTGGCTTCGTAGCGCGACGCAGTTGGTGCCACACCGCCGCTGCCCGCCAACAACAACCGCCGTTCGCCACCAAGCGGCGGTGACGTCACCACGGCGCCTGTGCCAGGCCTGGTGCGCCTTGAGGCCACGCAGAGTGTCGAAGGCTCGCCGACAGGAGGTCATGGGACAGACCCAGGTGTCACCGGGCTGACTGACCGAGACGATTGTAAGCCGGCGCGCGGCCGACTGACAGTCACTACTGCCTGACGCCGCACAAACACACGCGCACCGATCCCGTTATATTACGCAGAGTGGGGGAACCTGTGTCCGCGTGTCAGCCGGCACGCCTTTAGCCAAATTACCGCGCGGAACGCCGCCAAGCTCGGCGACGGCACGAACGCCCGGCGTGTGGGTAAACTGATTAAAATCTGGCGTGGCCGAGATTTACGCCGGCGAAAATAAAAAGGTTAAAATTTACATTTACTCCGCATTACAGGCCGGGGCCGTGATTGAGGGTTGCAGGTGTACGTTGAAATACTTGCCTGGCACGTGCGAGGCATCGTAAACGCGAGCGCGCAATTGTTTAATGAAGTGCATTGTGATGATCCCTCTTTATAACTCTCAGCAAGAAGCCTCGGGTACAAATTATTACCGCGGTTCGTTACGATGTACTGGGCGTACTCGGTGCGTAAAGCACGCGTGGACGGCGCACGCGGCTGCTGTTAACGACAATCGCCGCATCGCGTCCGTGATCGTGGGGGAGGAGTGGCGGCGGGGTTTGACCCCCCGAGGTCGAGCGGTGGAGAGAGCGGGGGACCCGCCGTCGGAAGGCCGTGCGAGTTCGACTCCCGGTTCACTCAGTCGGTCGGTTTTGTACTGAAGCATTGTTTTGCACGGAGTTGAGAGAGACAGAACGGGAACAAAGACAATGTAGAACAGTGGTTCTTGACCTGGGTTCGATCGAACCCCAGGGGTTCGTTGAGTCAGTCTCAGGGGTTCGGCAGGGGTCAAGACACACACAGTATAGCCCGGTTCACACTAGCAATGTCGGGCCGTTTTTGTCGGCCGAACCCCTGATTTTGTGTGCAACTGATACATGGTTCATTTTGTGCACTGATAAAATATATACCTATGTTCTGAAGAAATCATATTTTATTTTTCCAATTACGAAGGGTTCGGTGAATGCACTGATGAAGCTTGCAGGGTTCAGTACCTCCAATAAGGTTAAGAACCACTGATGTAGAATATACGAGGTTTAACCATTTCCGGCAATGAGAAAAAGTGTTAAGATCTTAAAACACTGTTTTTACAAAGGTTCCAAAGAATCTCACTGCCACGTACCTCATGCGTACGCGATCAATACACGTGACTTGCCTTGCATTCGCTCGAGTTTCACACGCGCGCGTCCGCCCAACACCTATTAGCCTTTTCTAACGTAGATAGCTATCCATCCATCCATCCATTATCAGAAACCGCTTAATCCTCTACAGGGTCGCGGTGATCCGGAGCATATCCCGGCAGACACAGGGCGCAAGGCAGGGCGAAACCCAGGATGGGACGCCAGTCCATCGCAGGGCACCTGGGGAAATTTAGTCAGTACACCAATTAACCTGGCAGCATGTCTTTGGACGGTGGGAGGAAACCGGAGTGCCCGGCGAAAACCCACGCGGACACGGGGAGAACATGCAAACTTCCACACGGAAAGGCCCCCGAGCCGGCATCACTACTCACCGCGCCACCGTGCTGCCCAGCAGATTGATAGATGTTTGTTATTACAGCAGAACTAAATACCCAGAGAGCTTGCAAGCTCTTAACGGGATTCCTGCGAGACAACACAACCAGCGCGCGGTAATTCGTCAGTGACGCCACCGCCGGTTTTTAACGGGGGTTGCAAATCATCGCCAGACCACGGGCAGGGTGTGCGACGGCGGGTACGCTAGCTCACTTGCTCGCTCGCGGCGTGTTTACCGTTCGTCGTTCCATCACAAATCAGTCTGTCACGGTGCTGTCAAGTCAAAGTGGCTCTTCGTGCTCGATTGAGCAACGGGGCGTTGCTCGGTTTCACGAGCGATCCTAAGTCAGTGGTCGACATTTCCCGTCTTCCCACGGCGGAGACCCCTCCGGTCTCTCAGAAGAACAAACCGCTGTTGATTGATGTCGGTTTTAACGGCTCGATGTGCGAGAATCGCTCTCCGCGGATGTCCTAGTGGGATAGCCGTGTCGAGCGATCCGTCTCTATTCCACGTTGAATACATAATGTCGTAGATAAGGAGAGAGAAGGAACACTCGACACGGATATCCCGAAAAGAACAGCTATGGGGAGCAATTCTCAACCAACGTTGAAATTCCCAACAAAGTTGTCCCCGTTTTACGCACCCCCCACCCCTCATCATCCGGACAGGATGAGAGATGGCTCCGATGCCGACGGGAATTTTTCAACTCGCGAAAACTTGCGAGTCAAAATGTTCCAATCACGACGCCAGCGGGCAGAACTGATAATAATAATAACAACAATCATGATAGATTTCCGGAACGCATCTCGTCTTTAACGTTCAAGATTTGCAAGGGATCGATGTCGCACGCCCGACAAATAGGGCCATAAATCAGGACGGCCAGTGGCTCCATGCGTCATGTGGTGACAGGTTTCGGTGACAGGTAATGCAGTGCGTATATTACACGACCGGGGGGGGAGGGGGTCCATCGCGATGCACGCCGTGCGCGGGACAACGGCGACAATAAATAAATGCGGCATCGCTGCGGTTTGATTCCCGCCTGGGGCGCCTTTCTGTGTGGAGTTTGTGCGTTTCTCTCCGCCTGTTCTGCGTGGGTTTCCTCCCACAACTAAAAAAAAAAAACACTCATTCAGTAATTGATGATGCTTCCAACGTGGTAGGCGAAACGTCGCGAGGGAGAGAGGGAGATTGCCGATAACATCATAACGTATTGGAAAGCAGTGTCCAGTGGCGGGTTGGCGCCTGCTGACCGCCTGGCTGCCTCCTCCACTGTCCACGGTTTCCTCGCTACGGCTCCGTATCCACGTCTCGTCCGTGACCAGCAGTGGAATTTGCGCGGCGCGTTGTAAATTCTTGTTTTATTATTATTATTACTTCTGGACGTCGTTTAGGAAAAGAGCAAACTAAATGGTGACCTCTGGCCAAGTGCTCTGTCAAAGAGGGGTCCCGTCTTGCATACCCGCGCGGCATAGAGCATCACCCCACCGCGCTGGAATGTTTGACAAAAGCCATAATCTCTCTAAAGCTTTGGCGTTATTTCATGTACACGGGCGACACGGAAAAGCTATCGAGACAATTCCGTGAAGTAAAATTGAGAATAAAAAAAAAACCACTCGGAATGATATTTTGAGAGAAAAAACGGACAAGATTCATTTAGAATTCGCTTTTGGGATGGATCTGAGCTCGCAAAGGTCACGGAGTTGAAAACAACGCAGAGAAGCACTCAGTCGCCGCAAGAAAAACAAGCAGGCCTCGGTGTTTTATTGGCACGTTCAGTGCCAGATAAAAGCAGCGTGTGCATTCAAGCAACACACTTAATGGTGCTAGGACAAATACATATTTTTGTGCAGCCATAGTTATAAAAATATAGTGTTCCAGAATTTTTTTTTTGCTGCAGTAATGGTTATGGCTGGTAATTTCAGTGCGTTTCCAAGTCACCCGAAGGCTTTTAGTAATAATAATAAATAAATAAATGATATTTAGAACGCGTGCTACATATTCATTCAATGTCAAAGGACTCGAGGCGCGAGGAAATTGCAGAGAGGTGCAGGAGGCAGCCAGGTGGTTTGCCGGCGCCAACCCGCCAGATACTGCGTCCTATATATTATGATGTTATCGGACTATTAGTTAATGAGTATCCTTTAGTTGTGGGAGAAAACTGGAGAACCCGGAGGAAACCCACGCGGAACAGGGGGAGAGAACACACAAACGTCACGCAGAAAGGCGCCCGAGGCGGGAATCAAACAGCCTCAGGCAGAACCTTGTTTTTGTGAGGCGCAAATATTACCTCTGCATCGACACCCTGCCGGTCACGCCTTTTCGGAATTGATTCAGCCCATCAGCCGTCTGGGGGTCAATAAAATTAGGACCACTTTGTTGGGAAGTCACTCGTGGTTTTCCTGACTCTCCCCTGTACTGATGTAGGTTCTCACGGCTCGATTCACGATGGTTGCTTCTTCAGAGCTGTTCTTTCGGGATAGCCGTGTCACCGAGCGCGCTCCCTCTCGCCCGCGTGACGGTTTCGCCTCCCAACGTGACGCTTCCAGCGTGGGAGGCGAAACGTCGCGAGGGAGAGACGGAGAGCGCTCAGTGACACGGCTATCCCGAAAGAACAGACTCTCCCTTGCTTGTATGTCATAAAAACATCCACCCCGAGCTCCGGGCCTGCAAACGGGAGGGAAAGATTGCCTCAATGCTCGTTCGAGCAGAGACTGAACTTTGAAATGTGTTTCCCGTGCCCCCTTAAAATGATACCTAATGGTTCCGGGTGGCTATTGCTGTACATTTCCAAGCCTCACGAAAACCTTTGCATTACTTACCCTAAATCTGTTTACCTTTTAGCGTTACGTGGCCGAGACATTTCCGCACGAAAGCTGCTGTTACCCCGGGTGCGTGCAACCTGTTATCAACCGTCATTACTCTGCTTGGAAGATAAAACACTCTCCACCGCTGCATGTCAAGTAGCGATGAAAAATGCCGATGGGGTTAGAAATATAACTAAAGGGGGGGGGGGGTGAGACAACCGGCAAACCGCTGTTGAGAATGTTATTCTTTTGCTTTGTGGATGCAACGCTCTGCACTCACCTTACGAGATAATAGCTTTAATTGGGAAAGAGAGAGCACATTAGGAGCGCATGAGTGGCACTGTCAACGTTAACAACGTCTATTTCCCAAGAGTAGCTCAGTGGTTAGCGCTATGCCGGGCTACAAGCCTGGCGACCCGAGTTCGGTTCCAGCTCACGGCCTACACCGGTGATGATTTTCTGAACCGGTCCTGGGCCTCCCCTAGGTCGAATCAGCCTTAAATGAGTACCCTGTGCGGGGTGTAAACATTGCCACTAGGGAAACAAAGGTGGCCGGACGTGGTGCTGGCCTTCGTAGGTGCTCGCCAACAGCATTTGACCCTACAGCATGTTAAGGATACACGGGGGATCTTTGTCTTTGTCTTTCCTAACGTGGGTTGTGGGGATCAAGGTAGAAGCGTTCACGTCGCGATCCCTGTCAAGTAATACTTGGTATTACCTGCAAATTCTACTAAACACTTCGAAG
>JAZEWU010000037.1:4853680-4868963 GCA_036362915.1 Geotria australis | reverse complement strand
TAATATCATTTTATATAGCGCCTTTCACCCGAGTGTCACAAAGCGCTGCACAAGGGCCGCGAAAAGGACGGCATGTCAACAACGAAAGATAAAAACAATCAATAAATACCAAAGCAAGAAAAAAATACATACATACATACATAATAAGCACAGTTATTCTGGTAATTACTCTCTATAGCTGCTCTTTCGAGATAGCCGCGTCGAGTGTTCCTGCTCTCTCCTTCGCGACGTTTCGCCTCCCACGTTGGGAGGCGAAACGTCAGTGCTATTGGACATGCCATAGGCCATCTACTCACGTATAATCTACAAGCTGGGATGAGGTCCTTTGCGAGCCAAGTCTGCCATGACGGTTATTCGACCGTACTTCACCCTATTTGTCAGGCTGGGTCGGTGAACGGTGCAGGGAGTCCAACTCTGGTATAGACATCACTCACCTGTGATGTCAGCCGTGGCCGGGAATCAAACTCAGGCCAACGGGTTAAAAGCGCAGGGTGCTAACCTCCGCCACTGCTCAGGCATTCACACACGCGTGCACACACGCAGATTCGCGTGGATGAAGTGCACGTTTTGGTCTAAGCGCCGTACCGTACCCTGTCGTAGGCTTTGCGTCAGTTTTATGCGGCACAGTAAACATTTCACGATAAATTATTTATACTCGCGACACATAAACCCGTTCGGTGTGCCGGCATTGTCGTGGCGTTTAAGCTATTACAATTCATACAACTTTGATGGCGGCAGTGACAAGGACGGTGGTGGTGGTGACGGTGGTGCCGCAGGGTGACACAGCGGTTACATCCGCGCCTAATGGAAACAATTTCCTGCCCCGAGGCGGTTCGATTCCCGCCTCGGGCGCCCTTTCTGTGCGGAGTTTGTGCGTTCTCCCCCCACGTTCCGCGTGGGTTTCCTTCGGGCTGTCGGGTTTCCTGCCATAACTAAAAAAAACACATTCATAAATTCTACCGATGTAGGTTTTCACGGCTCGTTTCATGCCGGTTGCTCTTCAGGGCTGTTCCTTCGGGATAGCCGTGCCGAGCGTCGCCCCCGCTCTTTCCTTCGCGACGTTTCTCCTCCCACGTCGGAGGCATCGCTGGCCGCGATCGCAGCAAACGTCACGAAGGAGTGATGCGGGATGCTCGACGCGGCCATCCTCAAGAGAGCAGCTCTCGACAGCGACCGGGAAAAAAAAACCCACCCGGGCAACGTTCAAACCGATTGCATCCGCCGGATGTGCTGCGCTTATCACGTCGCGGTCGGCCTCTCGCGTCGTCCGCCGACCTCCGACCTCCGTGCGGACAGCGCATCGCCCCGAACCCCGAACCCGTCGCCAGGAACGGGCCCGGCTCCGCGCGTGTCGCTCCGTCGGAGCAAAGCTGAGCGCATTAAACATCCGGCGCGCGTATCGCCACGGCTCGGTCGGTCGCCCGGTGCGCGGCCATCTAATTTAAAGTTCAATTTCGCGACGGGGGGCTGTGTACGCGTCTCGGCCAGACGCCTGCTGCAGCGATAGGCACCGGCTGGTGTAAAGCTGCCGTCAAATCCACTCTCTGACCGGAGGATTGGGGGGGCGGGTTTGGATGTGGTCGGAGGCATCAGGCTAGCTGGGTGATAAGCGGCATTGCCGTTATTATCGATTCGGAGCGCGGAACCTCAGGTGCGAAAAAATGTAACTAATGCAGTATCGCCGATTGCGCCGGGCGCGTTTAATATGACGTTGCAATCGGTCACGGTTCGGGGATATTTTTTGTCTTGTCTCGCGGCGGCCACATGGCGCCGGATAGGTGTTCACTGAGCTTGCGTTGTTGAACGGGTTGGTATTGCGGATCCAAAATTCAGTTCGTGATCCTTTTAATTGACCTGAGTAGCCATAACAGCAGTAATGTTGGAGAGTAACCTTTGCCAGCCGACCGGAGTATAGCAGCAATTTTGTGCCGGTGTAGGTTTTAAAAGTTTAACGTTTGAGAATTTCTCTCCAAAGCTGTTCTTTCGGGATAGCCGTGTTAAGCGTCCCATCGCTATACTTCGTGACGTTTCACCTCCCACGTTGGAGGCATCGTCAGGCGTTCTGAATTCAGAACTACCCCGAAAGAACAGCTTTGGAAAGCAGTTCCTTTTTTCCGCAAATTCCGACTTACGAAACAAACCTAATCACGAACGGAACTCAGAAACGGGGCCTGTTTGTAACATCTATCTATCTATCTAGACAGATGTTTATTAATACAGCAGAAAAATTCCCCAGTGAGCTTGCAAGCTCTTTACGGGACTCGGAGAAGGCCGAAAACCCGCCTGCGAGAGAGCGATCTCTTGGGCAGCGTTCCTTCCGGCGGTGATGGTCGCTCGAGTGACCGCACGGCTGCCCCTCCGCCGCGATGTAACCGCCGCCCCCCCTCCGCTAACCGCCCCCTGGCAGGAGGAGGAGTCGATCTTCCTGCAGTTCGGCGCCACGGTGCAGCAGCAGTCGCGCGTCATCATGCGCATCATGGAGGAGTACGACTGGAACAGCTTCTCGATCGTCACGACGCACCACACGGGCTACCAGGACTTCATCCACCACCTGCACGTCACGGTGGAGAACAGCTTCGTGGGCTGGGAGCTCGAGTCCATCCTGACGCTGGACATGTCCGAGGAGGACAGTGACGTCAAGGCCAAGGCGCTGCTGCGCAAGGTTCAGACCCAGGTCATCGTGCTCTACTGCAGCAAGGCGGAGGCCGTGCACCTGTTCGGCCTGGCCGAGAACGTGGGCCTCACCGGCTTCGGCTACGTGTGGATCGTGCCGGGCCTGCGGCCGAGCGGCTCCAGCGAGGTGCCGGACCAGTTCCCGGCGGGCCTGCTCACCATCACGTACGACGGCTGGCAGAGCAACCTGCCGCACCGCGCCATGGAGGGGGTGGCCGTGATCGCCATGGCCGCGTTCAACATGTTCACCGACCTGGGCTACGTGCCCGACAGCAAGCTCACCTGCGACGACACCCAGGCGGCCAACGCCAGCGTCTGGGAGACCTACTACGCGTGAGTACGGGAGATCGTGCGCGAGCGGCGAAGGCGGGCGGCCGATGCCGCTTCGGACACCGCTGGTGAATGATGTTAGATGTGGGTGATGATTCAGCTCGGGTCACGGAGTTTGCTTGTGGGGGGCGGTTCTGTGTGGTTGCGGAGGCACCCTCAATATCTCGCATCGCTACTCCGGCCACTCACCTCAACGCAATCCCGCGCTCTAAGCAGCTCATCACGGCACCTACTCCACACAGCTACTCCACACACCTACTCAGCACACCTACTCCACACCGCGCTCACGTACAACCTAGAACAGCCTGCCACATCAACAACGCCGACACAAAATCCCCCACAACCTTCAAAAACTACTAAATGAGCACCTATTCACCAACGCATGACAACCACTGAGCCAGGCTCCGCGCCTCCCAATCCACGGGCGCGATGCGCTCAGGGAATATGTGAGCGCTATAAAGTTATTTTTTTTTATTAGAGGCCGACCCAGGACACGATGGAGGGATCATATCCTTCGGCTGGCCTGGGAACGCCTGGGAATCCCCCCCCCCAGGAAGAGCTGGAATCTGTTGCTGAGGAAAGGGATGTCTGGTCCACTCTCCTTGGACTGCTGCCACCGCGACCCTCACCAAGACAAGCGGTTTAGAAAATGGATGGATGGATAGATTCTAGCTGTTTATTATTACAGCGGAAAAAAATACCCAGTGAGCTTGCGAGCTCTTTACGGGATTCCTGCGACCCGCGCACCGATTCAAAAGCAGACGGAGGTCGCGCGCTCTGCCGGCCGATCGTTTGTCGCCAAACGCGTTTCGTCCTCGCTCGGTGAAAATTGCCTGTGATGGTTTCTGTAACCTCATCTTAATATATATTACGTCCTTTAGATTCAAGTGCTCGTTTCGGCCTTTAGGCACCTGGGAAATTCAGTGATTGGTGAAGATGGTAAAATAACTACGGTACTCGCCTCAAGGTGGAAGAGTAACTTAAATGTCTCTCCGGTCGTATTGCAACCCTACTTCCCACCTGTTCTGTACGGAACGCTTCGATAGACCGTACCGGGCCTTTTAGGACCGTACCGGGCCTTTTAGGACCGTACCAGCTTACTGCGTTCATGTAAGCAGTGCTAAGTGTTTGTGTAATCATCTGCCGTTGAGAAACAGCCAAAAAACGATTTACACACGCAGAGTGTGTGTCGGACAAAATCCTGCAAGCCCGACTATGCCTCTAATGTCGGAGGCGAAACGTCGCGAAGGAGAGAGGAGGAATGCTCGACACGGCAAACCCGAAAGAGCATCTCTCCGAAGTAATCCCGAGACCCAGCCCCGTGTTAATACCGTGCGACTCGGGCAGGAGCGAGCAGGAACGCCCAACGCGGCTATCCCAAAAGAGCATCTCTCGAGAGCAATCCCGAGACCCAGACAGCCGTTAACGCCGAGCGACCTGGGGGCCTGAGCGGGTTTCTCCTGGCCGCGATTCAAGCGCGCGCTCTCGCGACGGGGAGGGCATACTGAACACGCCGGCGACGCCGTCAGCCAGCCGCGGCCGACTCAATGCAATCACTGTGCCGGGTGAAAGGCGTGGATCTCAATGGCGTCTGCTGGGACGCTCGGGAGCGAGAGGCGGGGAATTTGTGCGCGTTATAAGTTGTATTATTATTATTATTAATGGTAAGTATTCCGCGGTCTTCGTCGTTGTTCACGACCGACGCCGGTGCCGCCACTGCCGTCGTCGTGATCGTCACGAATTAATTTCTCACGGAATATTTTTTTTTGTTTGCGGGTTGGTTCGAAGGGCTGCATATGCGTCTCTCGTCTCACTGGATTCGCAAGAAGCTTCCGCTCGCTTGTTCCAATCTCGCCGTTACACTTTTGCACTGCGATGTGGCTTAGTTACTTATTAGAATTGTTCGACCTTTTTGTCTTGTGTGGGGAGTGGTAGCCCAGTGGTTAGCGCGCTGGGCTACGAATTTGGCCACCCGAGTTCGAATCCCACTCACGGCCAACATCAGTGACGATTTTCTCTGAACCGGTCCTGGGCCTCCCCTAGGTCGAATCAGAGTCAAATGAGTACCTAGTGTGGTGTGTAAAGATCACCACTAGGGATACAAAGGCGGCCGGGCGTGGTGCCGGCCGTGGCGGCGCGCAGGATTAAGCGGGTTTCTGAAAATGTGCGGATGCGTGGCGATTAGGCGAAGTCACACGTTCGCCGTGACCGCGACTTCGCGCGCGCCGTGACGTTACTGTTAAACACGCTGAAAGACAACGATGTCCAGAAGCTCAACAGATGCCAGAAGCCCCTCGGTCTGGAGCAAGAAGAGAGGCCAATGCACGCTTTTAAGGCCAGCGCTGACTATTATATCTCTAAATGTCGAAGGGCTGCCTGCAATGGGAAACTGTCATAACTATCACGCTTCGAAGAATCGAATCGAACACGAACTCGAACTCGCTGCCCGTCGCTTCGCGAGACGCGGGCCTGCGTCGGCGAGCGTGGCAGCGCGCGGCCACAAAGCTCGTTTGAAAGACGGCCGGGCGTGCTGACAAAGCACCCGATTCTTCGCCTGGCACGGCGTCACCCCCCCGCCGGCTCGAGTGCCGTGGAAATGAGCGCGTCTCAAGTGCCCGACGCCGCCTTGCGTAACGACGGCTCGGGGTTAACGGCAAAGCGTGCGTTAAAACGTCAACGTTTACGGGAGAAACGAATAACAGTGACGCTTTGCGCGACGGGCCTCGGTGGAGGTACGCCGCGTCGATAGGGACAGATGCCCACCAGGTCTCCAGTAAATTCTCTTTTTCATTACGCTTATTGTATTCCTCCCCCCCCCCCCCCGTGCTAAGCAATTCTTTAAGTGACAGAGGGGGAAAAGCAATATTTGCCTTTATGATGATGAACGAATGAATGACGTCTCGGTGGTTTACTGCACACCTGGCATCGGTCGTAAGTACTTTTCAATGCTGCAAGTGCTTTTTGGAAATCATAAATACAGGTATTTAAGGAGTACGCGTTTATAATAATTATAATAATAGCATTTATATAGCGCCTTTCACCCGAGGGTCACAAAGCGCTGCACAAAGCTCCCTCTGAAGCGGCACAAGCGGTTCAGGATTTCACGCCAGATGTATTATTTTCGTGAGGTACGAAAGAGGAATCGCAAAGAAGAAGAAGAAGAAGTTACTTTACAGTATGGAAAAGCGCACGTATTCAACGCAGGAAGCGGTGGTGCAGAGGGGCGATGAGTCCCCTTGCGACCTGAGTTTGATTCCAGGTCATGGCTAAGACGTAGCAGATGAGATGTTAACCAAAGATCCTGCGTAAAGTCTTAACACACTGTAGGATCGAGTACTGTCAGTGAGCGCCTATGAGGACCAGCATGGCACACGAGGGTATGGGTGGCCAGCACCGTGCCCGGCAGCCTTTGTCTCCCGAGAGCCGATGTGTAGTTCTCTCTTCGGATGAATATCTTGGAAATTGAATGAATATGTGCCACGCGTTATAAATAGCATTGACAATATATTATCAGTAGAAGATTGTGAGTTAAAGTCCCTTTCGTGGGTTCACTCAGCCCATCGGGAAGGAACCGTTGAGTTATGCAGCTCTTTTTAACAGTTATCCAGCGGGGAGGGGTAAGCAAGTTACAACATCACAGGGCACCGCGGGAAATTTAGTCTGGACAATTAAACGAGGCAGTTTGTTTTTGGACTGTGGGACGCAACCAGAGTGCCCGGCGAAAAACCCACGCGGACACAGGCAGTGTGTGCAAACTCCACACAGAAAGGTACCCGAGCCGGGAATCGAACCTTGAAACTGATTGGCCCACACTAGAGATATCCTTCTTTTGTGCTAGCCAAGAGTTGCTGAAAGGGAAGGCTGGCTTTTCGGCTCAAAAGAAAGCCATCTCTGGTGTGGGCCAATCAGTCTCAAGGTCAACGCATTTTGTGTGAAACCATTCTGTTTGCATGTTTTTTTCCACAAGCAAGTGTGACTGCTTGCAAACCGGACACTTTGTAAACGGTGTCCATTTGCTGCTGTAAGATCTTAACACCTGTTTCGTTGCCAGAAAGCGTAAAACCTCGTATATTTTACATAGTTTGAAAACTGGCAAAAAGCAACCCATGTTTATAGACCATGTATGGTTCACAGGAGCATTGGGAGTGCGGTTTAGGGGCTATAAATACTATTAGAGAATATTTATTAGTGAACATTTTTTTCTTGTCCACTAAACGAAAATTCCTTGCCTGAGCCTTCGTTAGAAGAGGTATTCCTGTACGATGACTTGCTGTTGGAAGGTGGTGAGACGTGATACAAGCCGTGGGCGATGTAAACGCCCGAATGCTCGAAGCACAGGGTGCATGCGGACGCGACTTGGTAATTAAAAGAGTAATCGCTGACGAGAAATTGCTAAAGAAAGGACCGTGAATCCATTTTTATAAATGTTTTTTTTTGCCGCAGCAGAGGGTGTGAACTGGTGTTGACTGCTTCCCCACACTATACCCAGGGGGTGGCATTTGGCTCACGCAAACGAAGCAAAAGCATCGGGGACCCAAGCGGATTAAGTAAGAGGCGTCCGGATTCGTAAACACACAGCGATGCACCAAATATCAGCTCCAAGTCAGATCCTAATCAACGTAAAATGCCAATTAACGTAAAGAGATGATTAGTCTCTCTGATCCCTATCCGTTATCTTCCTCTTGTCGTCTCACAGCGCACAGCCGTCTTGTCTCCATCGCTCTCGTCTCACAACGTGTCCCCTATATATCTCCTCTCTCATCGCAGCGCGCCTCTGTCTTACGTCGACATTATCTCTGATCTCGCTACGTCTCTATCGCTTGCTCGCATCGTTCTCGTTTCATATTCACGTCTCGCGGAGGTGCACGGTGGCGCGGCGAGTAGCGCAGCCGCCCCGCACCAAGAAGCTCCCCCGGGTTCGATTCCCCACCGGGACTGGGCGATCCGTTTATGAATCCATCGATCCTTTGTGAGAAACCGCTAAATCCTGTACAGGGTCGCGGTGAGCCGGAGCCTATCCCGGCAGACACACGGCATGAGGCAGGGCTATATCCAGGATGTGATGCCAGCCCATCACAGGGCACCGGGGGGCAATTTAGTCCGCAGGCCAATTAACCTACGCAGCAGCATGTATTTGGACTGTGGGAGGAAACCGGAGTGCCCGGAAAAAACCCACGCGGACACGGGGAGAACATGCAAACTCCACACAGAAAGGCCCCCGAGCCGGGATTCGAACCCGGGGACCTTCTTGCTGTGAGGCGGCAGCGCTACCCACTACGCCACCGTGCCGCCCTTCCGTTTATTACACGAGCGCCAAATTATCCCGCCGGTGCGCGGCTCCAGATTTGAAAAATGAACAGCTGTCACTCCCGGGATTTCCAGCCGGCGGTCATAATGAAATGGACGTCATCCACTCTGGAATATTGCGCCGCGGTATTCCCGAAGCACGACGCGAAACGGCGCCGTTTATTTATTTGGTTATTTCTGGCGTTGCGCGCTGCCGAGATACGCGCGTATCGATTCACGTATTCGTTTCGCTGCTCGCGCCTCAAAGCCGGGGGAGAGAGAATAAAGAGTATTTGTCTAGCAGAGTGCTGTTAATGCCGTGCGATGAATCTCTGAAGCCTACTTCTGGGACCTTCGCTTTTTAAATGCCGGTTATAAACATGCACGGCGGTGTGTTGAACGTGCGGTAGGGACCGCTTTGTTGCTCCGCGCTGCGGTAAAACTGGTCCTGTTTGGCTTTCACGGTGCGTGTTGGCGGAGCAGGCGCACTGAGGTCAGAGTCAAAGTGATTTCCGGGCCAGTGAGCGGTGAAGTGCTCACGTCCTGTTTACAGCCCTGAGTCAGCGGTGGTAATTCCACATTCGTATGGCAGGCAAGGAGCCCAGTCTTTTTATAGATAGATGACGGTTGCCCTTCACGGGGGGTGCAGTTAGTAGCTGCCGCCTCACAGCAAGACGGACCCAGGTTCGATTCCCGGCTCGGGGGCCTTTCTATGTGGAGTTTGCATGTTCTCCCCGTGTGCGCGTGGGTTTTCGCGGGGCACTCCGGTTTCCTCCCACAGTCCAAAAACACGCTGCCTAGCTCAATTGTCCCGCGATGGACTAGCATCCGAGTCGGGGCACATCCGTGCACCCCACGTCTGCCGGGATAGGCTGCAGCTCACCGCGAGCCTGTCCGCGGGCGACGCCGTCACGTGACGTCCCGCGGGAGACGCAGCTGATTGGCGGGCGGTGCGGCATCATGAGCGGCTTAACGGGCTCATCTCACAATCTCGCGCGGCGCCACGGAGCTCCTGCCACATTTACATCTCGGCCACGCGGACTAACGGCTCGCTCGCGGAACCCCCGCTAAGCCCGGTTTTTACGGCGGTTTCACCGTTCGTTCGACGGCGCCTCTCTCCGCGAGAGGAGCACCGCCGTCAGGAGAGCGTTGCGGTCGTTAAGCAGAACGATGCAGCGGGCCATCGATTTTCCGGCGAGGAGGAAGGTCCGGGGACATGTAAAGGAAGGACCCGCGCCGCATAGTGAAAGTGTTGCCGCGTCAAACCGGGGACGAATCCCCGTGCGATAAATAACGCGGCCGTCGTTGCTTTGCAAAGAGCTCAGAAGCCGCGGCCGCGTCGGTTATAATTGGCGGCGTGCCGGCGCGGGCCTCGTCACGCGTCGCGATATCCGTAAATGCTCCCTGTTGTTGAATGGAAGACATTGAGCAGGGTTCGGTAGTACAGGGTGGTCCAGATGTCTCGTGACCCCACCCCCCCATTTAATTCACTAAAGCGTAATGTTTGTTGTATACCGATGAGTGTGCGCAACGCAATGTACGCAATAGTAGAACGACACGTGTATAAAAGCAACTATATAAACTTAGTACTGATGTAGGTTTTCACAGCTCGATTCATGCTGGTTGCTCTTGAGAACTGTTCTTTCGGGACAGCCGTGTCGAGCGAGCTCCCTCTCTACATGTGCAGCGCTCTGTGACCCTCGGGTGAAAGGCGCACTATAAATGCTATTATTATCACCTTTCTCCCGCGCGAGGTAGCGAGGCAGATCGCTCGACACGGCTATCCCGAAAGAACAGCTCTCAAGAGCAACCATCGTTTAAAGGCGGTCCCGTCATTTTCCGATCGGCGATCGCGAAGGTTCGAAACACGAGCCACCGTTCATTGCCTAAGGACGTGGAGTTGGGTGAAACTCGTGGCGACGTAATCCAATATGAGACAGGGCTCCGGGTCACATACCCCGGCCAGCCCGGCGTAATTCCTCGTTACGTGCCGTCAGAGATGGGCCCATTAAAAACCGTGTCGGCTGCATCAGCTTTGGCCGGCCCGGCGAATATTAAGGTCGCCGCAGATTTAGCGGAAACACACGCGAGTGAAAACGCACTTGGGGGGCTTTTACAGCCGGGGGTTTAGGGGCTTCACGCAAAGACAAAGATCCCCTATACAGCCTTAACAGACTGTTGGGGCAAGTGCCGTTAGCGAGCGCCTATGAAGGTCGACACGGCACACGAGGGGGCGGGTGACCGGCACCACGCCCGGCCGCCTTTGTCTCCCTAGTGGCAATGTTTTCGCACCGCACTAGGTACTGATTTGGAGGCTGAGTCGACCTAGGGGAGGCCCAGGACCGGTTCAGAAAATCGTCACCGGTGTTGGCCGTGAGCGGGATTCGAACTCGGGTCATAGCCAGATTTGTAGCCCATCGCGCTAACCACTGGGCCACCGCTCCCCACGAACACACACACAGGGGCGCGTGTGAGCAACGGATCACCCCCCGTGTCTGTTACCCTGCCTCCCGGCTCGACCTCCCGACGCCCACTACCTGCTGCTGCTGCCAAACGCTTTGGCTGGTACCAGATTTAGAGAGCGATGAGATAATGGGGTTTTTAATGGGTTTGTTGCGGCGTTATCGTCGTAATCATTAACACATTGTTATGGATAGAAATGGAGCTGAAGAGAGTCGCGTGGGTCAAAGTGCCGTGTATAAGCGGTGTCGCGAGCGGGCCCGCGAGTGCCGCTGCTTGGAGACCACGAGTGTGACCGTGACGACAACGACGGTGATGGCGAAGATGATGATGAGTCTGCTGTAGGTGTTGCTGATGAGTTTGATGCTGCTGCTAGCGATAATTCAATTCAACTTTAGTGTCAATTCTGCCATATGTACAGGACATATAGAGGATCGAACTTCCGTTTCTCTCAGACCCCGGTGTTGGGGTCTAAGATTATGATTCTGCTGTAGGTGTCGCTGAAGATTTTGATGCTGCTACGCGAGCGATGATGCTGCTTTTAACGTGAACGATCTACGTGACCAATGTTATCCATAATACATTGGTCACGTGAACAAAAAGGCGACTCTGGGTCGTTCGCGCCTCTGGGGCCGTTCTCTCGTCGTACGAGTACTTTCGACAGTGAATTAATATGTGCGCGTTATAAATGTAAAAACATATTATTATTATTATGGGTTTGGTCACGTAAAATATAAGTGTTGTAAACCCGCCTCCGTCCATTCGGTCTCTAACATACCGGTGTGCTGAAGCTGTAAAGAATCGGCACCTTTTTGTTCACGTGACAAAGCTTACTAATTGGCCGCGCCGGGTGCACGCGGGTTTACGACGCGTATTTTTACACGTGACCCAACTCGTAAAAGAGATATATTACGGATAAAGCCACTGCAGCATCTGTTCATACTTCTGCCGATAACGACCGATGTTCTAACGACGATGCGAATCTTTGCCGCTGTCCCCGATCACGACGATGACCACGGTGATTCTCATGCCGCAGCTGCTCACGATGTAGCGCGACGATCGCAATCCAATCGGTTTGTCCGGTTATTGACGGCGGCGGAAACGTGTCTCGGTGCCGGGCGGCCAGCACACCCCGTCGCGCGAGCAGTGAAACGCAAAAAAACCACCTCGGTCCCCGTTCGGAATAACTGACCGGTCGGTGGTCACAGCAGCAAAAAATTAACACGTCAGGTAATGACATTCAAAATGACTGTGTTTGATCAGTCAAAGCAAAGGACAACGCCGAGATAATTACGGCAGCCCGCGTCGCGCGCGCGGCACACAGCTACACGGCGCGGCACACCGATGGTCTGACGGATAAACCGGCTCCCAGCCAGAGGAATGTGGAATTTCCACGAGAGGCTCACGCATGTGAACACGGGCGAACCCGGCCCCAACACACAGCGAAGAAGCGGTGACCCGTGATGAGTAGGTGCCTTGGTGCGAAATTATCAAAGCAGCTCTTTATCCACAGAAGGCACGGCAAGTCTGGAGATTCAATTTCAAGAATGCTGTGCGTTTGATGTGGGCCAAGTCTTTGTTTTGAGCGTATAATAGTTTCTGCTTGGCAGACTTTAAAACGGCAATTACAGCTTTTAACCAAAACGTTAGGAAAAAAAAACCTATTTAGAATGTCACGAAGTCAGGAATATGAACGGCAAAATGAGAACTCTCCATCAAGCGGAGACACGAGAGGGGCGATCTCTTAAACGCCCGAGACGATGATGAAGCGGCATGAGCGCTCATCCGTCAGCGACAATACATGTATATTGCAGTCGCCGTTTACCAATTCCGGTCTCACCCACTCAACGCGCGGATACACGACGCGGCAATATGAGATTGGGAGCTGGGTCAAAAACCCCGGCCTGCCGCGCACAACGCAGCGTCGTGTGCCGCAAGCGAGCGCCCATTGGGTTGCATGGTGGTAACGCTCGCGCCTCACAGCAAGAAGTACCTGGGTTCGATTCCCGGCTCGGGTGCCTTTCTGTGTGTAGTTTGTGTGTTCGGTCCCAGTGTGCATGGGGTTTTTTTTGCCCGAAAACACCTGATTTCTCCAACAGCAGAACACAAACAATATTTGGCTGATAACATCTTAATGTATAGAGGTTGCAGTGTCTGGAAAATGTTGGCGCCGGCTTGCCGCGTGGCTGCCTTCCCCCTCCCCCGTCTTTATGGCCGCTTGCGCCATCAATTCGTTATTCTCTCTCTCTCTCAGAGAATGCGCGACGCATCGTAAGTGACAAGTTATTATTATTATTAAAACGCAGCGCAGGAAAAGTACCCGGCGCGCGCGTTTTTTTTTTGTCCCGCGGTCACTCCCGATCCCGCTTTAAGAAATTGCAGGGTCACTCTGTGCAGCTATTAACATTGAGATCAGCAAAATCGATAGCGTCGCGTGTCTCCGCCGTCTCTAATACGCTTAATGGCCATCTAGCGCTCACAAAGGCTTGCTTCTTCTTCTTTGCGATTCTTCGAAGCACGATGGCTAGCTTCTGGACATCGTCGTCTTTCAGCTTGGCTTCGAAGTGTTTGGTAGAATTCGCAGGCAATACCAAGTACTACCTGACAGGGATCGCGACGTGAACGCTTCTACCTTGACCCCCAAAGGCTTGCTGACACAGTGTCTAAAAATACTCGCTTCAGCCGAGCGGGCCCCGCGTTGTTTTTCGCCGCGAACACCTTCGCGATGTCACTTTCCGTGCTGACGCAGTGGGTCCTCGTCACAAAAAAAAACACACGGGCGGGCGCAAGAAACCTCTCAAAGTGATCGCTGGGAGTTCTCGCGAAGCATACCTTGCGGTGGCCGACGCTCGGAATGCTGACGGGGCGCGTCGGCGGGGGCGCTCGGCCAAAGTGGCGGCGCGCGTGGGTCTTTGTCAAGGAGACGCCGAGACGGCGGCCTGGCTGCCGTTGCGATCCCTTCCAAGGCCGCGGCACTGTTGGCGGACGTTGCGAAGTTAAAATATTACCACGTAAAAAGGTCAACACGCAACGCGGTGGCATAGCGGCGAGCAGCGCTGCCGCCTCACAGCAAGAAGGTCCCCGCGTTCGTATCCGGGCTCGGGTGCCTTTCTGTGCGGAGTTTGCATGGATGCTAAAACATGCAATGCTGCAATTGCTTGTTGGTGCCACCGGCGTTGGAAGGGCCGCCACCAGACGGGACTTTAGAGATGCCCTCGAAGCCGGTTTCATTTCCATGCTGGCCGGATATCTTGGAAGGAGTGCGAGTAGCCCAGAGGTGAAAGTAAGCTGGTCCTATGTATAATGGAGCAAAGTGTGTTAGATATGCATGACTACACTGAGGGTACCGTGGTCGGATCCTTCATTTGCGCGAATTTTATCCGAACACCACCATGGCTTTTATGTCCTATTCCAGCGTTACGTCTCACTTAGTGATGGTTAGTCTTCTGAAACGTTAACACCATTTCGGCTTTAAATCCCCACTTTTGCAGCAGGACCATCAACCCTCTTAAGCCACTCTTCTGCGTTTATCCAGGAAGAAACGCAGGTCAAAGCAGCAGTCACGTCGGCAGAAAAAGTAATCAACAAGAGACGTCAGAAGAACGCGTCGCACGCTTGGAATGCGATCGCCCGTCGGACGGGAACCCCGCTACCGCCATTAACCACATCCGCGCTGTGTCGTTCCAGGTACCTCCACAACATCACGTGGAAAGGCAGGGACCTGTCCTTCAACAGCGACGGCTATCTGGAGAAGCCATCGATGACGGTCATGGTGCTGAACAAGGAACGCATGTGGGAAAAGGTGGGAGTCCGCAAAGCAATTACGCGGAGCCAATGCGCCACTGGGGAAAATTGCTCAATTTCACTTCATTTCACTTCTAAGTCATTTGCAATAGAATGCCCGCGCCATCTGTGTTTTGACTTTTTGCCGGAGAGCCTTGGCTTTTTGTGCCAGCGGTGTCTGTATCCGAGAGCCGGCAGATGGCGGTTCAATGCTTTGGCTTCTCTGCGGCTCGTGCTCACCAACTTAACCTTGCCCACGCATCTGATTCCGTTATTGTGTGCGAGCGAGCGAGTGAGAGACGACATAAACAACTTCTGGGAAGAAAATCGCGTGAAAGAAAATAAATGGTTGAATGCGAAATTAGCCCGGTTTGGGAACTACCGAGGGCCTGATCTCCGCGTTGTCTGGAGGCTATTTTCTTGCGATTTTAGTACGGAGGCGGGAAGAGTGACAAATTTGAGGAGAATTGAGGAATTATCGCCACTTAAATCGAATAATTATTGAGGAATTATTGCCACTTTGGTCGCGTCGATCAGTTCGTACGTTTGTTGTGTGGCAGGAATCCCACATCCAGAGGTTGCAAGCTCACTGGGTATTTTCTGCTGTGATAATAAACATCTATTTAACTCGCGTTGAATAAATATCGGCAAACATTGCCCGTGACCTCTCACATGGCTCGGCACCCATAGGTCTAGAGTGACAGTTACCACCACGTGTTAGTCTGGTAAAATGAGATGTAACATTACAACG
>JAZEWU010000037.1:4793246-4809103 GCA_036362915.1 Geotria australis | reverse complement strand
TTTCTTCTTTTTTGTTTTTCAAGCAAAGTCAGCACTTTTAAATTCCCACGGCGGTAATGCCTCACGCATTTTTAAAACGGTCTTTATTGATTTCAATTATGTTGTTTCTCTCTGCGAATTACTTTCAAGGTACGCAATATTTATTGGGGATTAAAATAATAAAATAGAATTGATCAACTAAAACCCCCGTGTCCCTTTATGGGAGATGTTTCGAGATTAATCTTGGGTTTTAGAGACGAAAAAAAAACTGCTGTGGTTGTGTTATGTTATACGATATATATCGAAAAAGTTAAACACTGTTCTCATCTTGATCCACGTGCAATGTGTACATAAGCCATTCGGACAGGAAGTTAGAATTTGTGACTCGTGGTCGTACAGCTGTGAGTTAAAATTCCAGTCAGGGGATGACTATGCGCATCATCCCCACCAGGACCATTAAAATGAGTACTGATTTGTAACAAATTATTTGGTGACCCTGCAGGGTCACCGCGGATAGAACAGTGACTTCCGCAGATACGACGAGTTTGGGTTCAGGATGATCTGGTCGAAAGCTTAGATATGAAACTCAATTGGCTGATGCTCAGAATCGGCAGGAGTCTCAAAACCGGTGTCATTTGCGGGGATTTATTTGTATGGATTTTGGCTGTGTATGGATTTGGCTGAATACTCCGCAAATTGGTTCATTTTCTTGAAGCTGACAATTCGATTGGCAGACGCGCCGACACGTTTCGCGATGTTGCATCGTTACCGAGCCGCCACCTCGTCAATCCGCCGCATCGTTCGAATTAAATTGAAATTAAATTGTCGAAGGTATTCGCTCAAGGAGAGAACGACTCAGTGGCGTGACAAAACTGCAGAAAGGCAGGGGAACGGGAAGGCAGCAACGTGGTTAGGCGGCACCAACATTTGCCAGACGCTCCGTCCTATATATTATGATGCTATTGGCCACTTAATGTGTTTTTTTTGCACGTGAAGTAAACCGGAGAACCCGGAGGAAACCCACGCAGAACAGGGCGAGAGAACGCCCAAACTTCGCACAGAAAGGCGCCCGAGGTGGCAGTGGAACCTTCTTTCCGCTCGGCGCGGATGTTACCACAGTGCCAGCATGCCACCAACTCTGGCCTTTTGAGCGCGAATGTAAAAACGCGATGGTGCTCAGGGAGTCGTGCTTGGTAGCGACTAGTCGCGTTCACGTTCGACGCGCGGGGTTGACACGACGCGACCGTGACGCCCGCCCTCCTCGTAACAAGTGCCATCGCTCTCACAAACCCAACAAGCGTTATTAGCAGACCTCTCTTTTTTAAAAGGGTAATTAATCCATCAACGGCGCTGAGTTGACTCGTACCCAAACAGCGCTTTCTCGCCGCGACAGACGGTTTATCGTGTTTATCGTGCCGCGCATCGCCCGGCGTGCGGCGCTTGTTTTGACAGATAATCGGGAGCGCAAAATACCGGCCATTACGTGGCCGCGCGTTGCAAACAAATATCGCGCACCACGCGTCATTACGAGTGGTCAACACCGGCTTTAACCGCGCCGGCGATACGATATTTTTGTCCACCTCCCACTCCGAGTTCAGGTCTCCCTCCCCGTCCCCAGTTAAACGATCGCGTCCATTTCATGTAATTTTATCGATTCTTCAATCAACTGATTTATTATACGAGACTGAACCGATGTGAAAACCTGCTGAGATGCAGCGGCATCCCTAGCCAACGATACCGGCGTAATTACCAAAAACAAAAAACCGGCGAGGCGATCGGGAATAATTTCCTCTGTAATTCTGTTTCACTTTACACTCGATCGCGGGATTTGTGTAAATGCGGCCGGTACGGCCATACACACCACAACCACTCAGTCTCTCGAGGGTATTTGAAATCTACTCTTATGGCAGACGGAAAGGTACCCGCGGTTTAATTGGGAACCTGGTCTTGCCGGGTACTGAAGCCCCCCCAAAATACAACCCCCCCACTCCCCCCATGGTAATTTTACATTTTTAATGAAATCGATGGCGCCGGCAAACCGCCTGGCTGCCTCCTCCGCCTCTCTGCGCTTTCCTCGCGCCTCTGGGTCGTTCTCTCGTCGAGTGAATGCCTTCGACATTGAATTAATGCGTGCGCGTTCTAAATGTAAAATTATTATTATTAGATTGTAATGTCTTTACGGAGGCCTGTAGCCACCTAGGCCAGATCTGCGCTGACGGCTAGATAACGATGTACGTCATCTAGCGAGCCCGTTGTGATGACACAAAGGCTGTCGGCCAATGAGAGGCAACACCCGCTACGTCACCGTGCCGTCCAAGCAGGAATATAAATGCAATAAATGTTAAGAACGATTAAATAATTGCAATATCCTGTCGTTGAGACTGACGGCAAAAATGCGTAACGTCGCCTCATTTCAAGTTGCGTGCATGTTGAACCCGCAGTTATTCCGATTGTCATCACACCCCCCGTGTCACTTTTAATATCTGGGATTTATAGCCACCGGTTCCTAAGCTTTAAATAAGTTTCACCTCACCTTTCAAGCTCAGGATATTACAGCACAATTAATCTACCATCTGCCAAGCGTCGATCAAAGAAACCCAACAGGGTTCCCGGCGTTAATCCATCCAAGGAAAGCACCTTTAGTCCTTTACGCCCAGGGGACAATTATTTAAAAAAATACGTACGAACTACCGGCGTCACGCGGTTACGGGCTGAGGAAGCAACGGAGTCCGTCTCGGGTTTTTCCCGTCTCGGGGCGTTAACGTGCGCGGGTGAACTAATTGATAATCGGGAACACGGAGGCAACGTGTGGTCACGACGTCCCACCAGTGGTCCCAGCGGACCAGTCCTCCTGGGCAGGCTGCCGTGGGCTGTGTGCCCACGTCTGGCGGAGGAAGTGCTAATCAGTGCCCGCTTAGTGCTGTAGGACAGCGGTTCTTAACATTTACTGCAGCCTGCGCCCCTTTGGCTCTCAAAATATATTTGCGCACCCCTTATTAATAATAATAATTTTACATTTATAACGTGCACATATTCATCCAATGTCGAAGGTATTCGTCGACGAGAGAACGACGCAGAGGCACGAGGAAAGCGCAGAGAGGCGGCAGACGCAGCTAGGCGGTTTTGCCGGCGCCATATTGCCACACACTGCTTCTTATATATTATGATGTTATCGGCCAAATAATTAATGAGTGTTTTTTTAACTACATATATAATACGATAGGGCGGCACCAGCGGTTTGAGCAAAGAGTTGCAGGGCTGCGCCTTTGCTCTCATGTCAACAAATGCCAGATGCACTGGCTAAGAGGGATGGGATGGAGAAATAGGCGTACATGCATCAGGCAAGGGTATCGCTGTAGAGATGCAAGGCCCACGATTACAGATGACAGATATAAAGAAACGTTAACAGTCATTAAACTTTGATTAAAGGTGTAAATTATTTTTACGTATTTTTAGAGACGTGGCAGATATGAATTAAAATATGCAATTATGACGTCACCGTTTCAACGCAACATTTATAACTTTTGAAAAGTTCAACTGTAAATGTTAAGCGATGTGTACAGTATATCCCTTGGTGATAGTTTGCGGGATGACTTTGCCGAGTCTAAACCCAGATTGAAAGGGATCGAGGAGGTCGTTGTTAAGAAGTTGCTGGAGTTGTGCAACTACAGCACGATCAAGGACCTTAGAGATGAACGGTAGATTTGAGATGGGACGATAATTATCAGGGATGCTACAATCGAGGCCAGGTTTTTTAAGCAAGGGGGTAACTGCGGCACATTTTAACAGTGGGGGAAAGATACCAGAGTGGAATGAGTTATTGAACATATTAGTGACGTATGTGGCAAGGGGTTTGAAATTTGCCCGGATGAATTTGGATGGGAAAGGATCCGTGGCGCAGTTTGAGGGCCGGGATCTGGTAACAAGGGAGGAGACCTCGGATTCCGTTAATGCGGAAAATTTCAGGAGTTTTGATGTCAAGGAAGGTGGAGGAACGATTATTGGGCTATTGGATGATTTAGGCTGAGTAGAGATATGATTGGCTTCGGTTTGTTTTGTTCACTTATAATGGGAACGTTGCGTTTGTTTTGTGGGTGTGTGAGTGCTTGAAGAATATGTTTAAAGGAGTATCTTAAGAGTTAAAAAGACACGGTTCTTGATTATAGTCTGCATTTGCATTACAAAACAGTGTATGTACTTTGCATAATTACTTGTCCATGGTACATGTTTGACAGTGGCATAAAATGCCTTGTGAACTGCCAAAAATAATAATATATATACAGCTTTTTTTAATGATTTAAAAACTTGATTATTATATATACATTTTTACTTTGGAATGTAATTCAGATGAGAATGAGAAGACGAACGTTTGACAAATTAAGAGCAGCTTTTTTTAGCTCGAGGATTAAAGTTACGCGTTAATAAACAGCGTATAAGCGGCAGTGTTGGCAGTGCAGCGCAAGCATCCATCCATCCATTGTCAGAAACCGCTTAATCCTGTACAGGGTCGCAGTGAGCCGGAGCCTATCCCGGCAGACACAGGGTGCATGGCACGGCTATACCCTGGATGGGACACCAGTCCATCACAGGGCATCGGGACATTTAGTCCACAGGCCAATTAACCTATGCAGCAGCATGCCTTTGGACTGTGGGAGGAAACCGGAGCGCCCGGCGAAAACCCACGAGGACGTGGAAGCATACACGACCATATCGAAATAAAAATAACAATTCATAGCTCCTTGCCAACACTTTGCTCGATGATGGGCTCCCCACACTATGCCAGTCATGAGGCTTCTTCGGACCGTACTTCACCGTGATGGTCAATGTAAAAAAAAACACGCATTAATTATTTGGCCGATAATATCATAATATATAGGAAGCAGTGTGTGGCAATATGGCGCCGGCAAACCGCCTAGCTGCCTCCTCCGCCTCTGAGTCGTTCTCTCGTCGATGAATACCTTCGACATTGAATGAATATGTGCGCGTTATAAATTTAAAATTATTCAAAATATTAAAATTATTATTATTATTATATAACACTCGCCACTGATCTAAGCCGTGGTCAGGAATCAAACTCAGGGGACCAGAGTCACATTGCAGTGTGTTAATCACTGCACCACCGCTCCTGCCTGCCAAGTGCCACGTTTGTTTACCATTAAATTCCACGTTTGATATTGCCGACGGAAACAGAGGCTCCGGTGTGTGACGTTCATCAGGGTCAAGGGAATTATAAGGTTATGGAGTAATGGTGTACATATTTTGACTGCGGATTAATTGCCTCTAAATGTTAAAGGAATGTAGATTTTATTGTGAATTTTAAGTGGGCTTTTTAAAAGGAGGCAATTTCAATTGCGGCCAGCAGTATTCCGCTCTGTACCAGTGAATAACCACAAAACAATCAGGCAAGCTGATGCTGACGTTAATTCAGTAGACCTCTTGATCGACGCTTTGGACACCTTGAAATGCCGAATAGAGATATTTCCAAACAAACACGCTTTAAATCCTCAAAGCTGCAGTCTCTATCTGATTCATTCGGAAGTTAATCGAAAAATATGGCTAGCCACCGTCCTCACCAACATCCCCTCCTTAGTCGTAGTAATAATAATAATTTCAATTTATATAGCGCCATTCACTCGAGGGTCACAAAGCGCTGCACAAGGGCCGTGAAGAGGACGGCATGTCAACAACGAAAGAAAAAAACAATAAAAAGCAAAGCAACAGAAAACAAATGATCAAGGCTACTTCGAATATACAGAAAAGTCGTGAAACTGGCAATCTTAAGAGCGGCAACATTCTGCCAGCGTCCCCTAAGATGGCCGTCACTTCCTTGAAGACAAACACGGAGGGAGACAGGGAGGAAGGGTGAGCAACAGGGAGAGACACAGAGACACAGAGGCAGGAAGACAGAGACTGACACGAGGGGGAAACAACGCCAATCCAAATTAAACAATCAACATTGAAGCACAAGATTATAGCCATTCTTAAACCAGGCAACGATGCATCAGACACTAAAACTACCGCCCAACTTCCCTCCTGAGCGTCCACTACAAGCTAACAGAGTGACTCCGGCTACAAAGGCAAAAGTCTACACTTATGTCAGTTTTTGTCTAACCTGGAAGGAAGCGTTCAGCTATGTAGCTCTGTTTAACAGTTTTCCAGCGAGGAGGGGTAAGCAAGTTACAACATCTCAGGGAAGAAACTGGAGTACCTGGCGAAAACGCTACGCGGACGCAGGGATAACACGCAAACTCAGCACAGAAAGGCACCCAAGCCGGGAATCGAATAGGGACATTTTTGCTGTGAGGCGTCAGCGCAACTCACCGCGCGCCACCCTACGCAAGAGGACATATTCTCCAAGTAGCAAGCCAGGTTCAGAACCGCTGTCGCTACGATCCACACGGCGTCTGCTGCTGCCTCCTTGGATCGGTTGCAAAAAAACCTAGCACGCAACTTAACTGTTGCTTTTCCGTCCTACCTGTTCGAAATAAGAAGTGAAACCCCAAACTGAACGCAATAGGTTTTTGTGGTCAATCGTGACAGAATCTATCTTGATCCCTGAAGAGCAAGAGGGCACCACCGAAACTGATTGATAGCATCAAGGAACGGAGCAATCTCAAGCAGAATAATTATTTGTAAGTGCAGAGGAGAGGAAACAAAGGGGTTCCATAGCCGCCTACCGCTTATTAAGAGGAGGCACGATGAACCGCTGACCGGGCCAAGACCATCAACTCGATACACTTGAGAACTTGGTTAAATCATGGGAGCTCAAATCTGGGTTTGAACCCTGAACCTTAGCAGTGGTGACTCACTTCTACGACCCCTGAGTTACCTGGCCACCTTCGTTACAACGATCGTTTTACTTTCGCACTAAATCAGAAAACTACATGTATTGAAATTTCAGTTTACATATGGTAGAACCTTTTTGCCGATCCTTTTTTGCCGGTCCAGCGGGGCAGAGTGGCCTGCAACCTTACGGGGTAAGGCGAGAAGCACACACGGCTGTTTTGCCTGGTGTTTTTATTTCGTTTGTCCTCGTAGGAAAGCCCACCGTGTTTCGTGAGCGTTCGGTGCCGTGAGGGTTGCCCACGCCGAGAGCGCTTCACCCCACCCGTTTGATGAGGGGTGCCGGCTCTCTGCCCAGTGTGTGTGCAGTTGAGCTGCGCACTCGTTGACAGTTTCTCTCGCGTGGTGTGTGCGTGGGGGTCCCAGCCGTTTTTGTGGAATGCACGTGCCGACCCTCCTCTGCCTGTGTGTGCACGCGTGCCGCAGGAGAGCAACTCCCGGCCTGCCGCTGGGCAGGCCGGGGCCCGCAGACGCCGCTTGTGAGTCGGGCGAGCCGCCGACGCTGGGCGCCCGGTCACCGCGGCGCGCTTTCCGAGAGCTTCGCGAAAGCCGCCAGCTACCTGGTTGATCCTGCCAGTAGCATATGCTTGTCTCAAAGATTAAGCCATGCATGTCATAGGCCGTTGCTTGGATAACTGTGGTTATGGTTCCTTTGTTGGTATAGTCTTAGTGCCCTGTGATGGCCTGGCGTCCCATCCTGAGTATACCCATGCGTTGCGCCCTATGTCTCTGGGATAGGCTCCGGCTCACCGCGACCCTGTACAGGATCAAGCGGTTTCTGAGAATGAATGAATGAAAAAAAATATGGTAGAACAATCGAACCAATTTAGCTCGTGTCGCGAATGCACGCATGCTTGGCGACAAGTTAAACGTCGTCTGCTTAGCAAAGGGCGGTTTCAGTAAATGCATAATATCGATGGAAACATGAAAGCAGCACTTAGGGTAACGCCGCTGCAGCCGCGACACAAGACTTGCTGCTGGGCGCGATCACAGAGCGTTATTATCCGATGATAGCAGATATACTTAAAAATTAAAAAAAAAAAATTCCGCCGCGGTTTACTCACAAAACTAACAGTTTTGCAGTTTTGAAAGCTGGCGCTTAAAGAAAAAGAGGCCAAAATGTAACTGGGGAGATAAATAGTAAAGGCAGCAATCGACACTTCTGATCTGCCACTATAATGCCAACCGCAAGTGTTACATAGGTTATCTCAACTTGTTCAATCCCTCCTCGGCCTCGGGAAGCCGCCAGACTCAACAGGGGAGCCGGCAGACAACACGTGATCAAATAAAACACGCTCGCCTTTTGACGGGTCTCATTGATTCGTATCCGTTTGATCTGCCACGCGGGTGTCTCCGAGGGATCACAATGTCTACGCGGGCTCCGCAGAGCGATGTTAAGGTTCTCGGCGAAGAATCTAAAGTAAAAAAAAGCGAGGAGTCGGTTTGTCGTAAGAGCCATTTGAATGGCATCTAATCCTCGCGGCAAGCGGCTGAGGGGTTTGTTTGCAACAAAGCGTTTTGTTTGAAAGCGGACGACGTTTTAAAGAAGAACATCCATCCATCCATCTTCTAAATCGCTTGTCCTGGTGAGGGTCGCGGTGGCAGCAGTCCAAGGAGAGTGGACCAGACATCCATTTCCTCAGCAACAGAAGAACAGTTATGTTTAATTCCAGCTTAGGGTGCCGCCTTTCTGTGCGGTGTTTGCACTTTCTCCCCATGTCCGCGTGGGTTTTAGTAGCTCGGGTTACACAAAGCGCCGGCAGAACCGCCTGGCTGCCTCCTCCGCCTCTCTGCGCTTTCCTCGCTGCGCCTCTGAGTCGTTCGCTCGTCGAATGAGTACCTTCGACAGTGAATGAATATGTGCCACGCGTTACAAATGTAAAACTATTATTATTATTAAAGCTCCGCGCGGCAGATTCTTCCGTCCTCGCACGCCCGCACGAACCTCCCGTCTACCACCCGCAGGGCATCTACAGCTGCCTGTACGGCGTGGAGGTCATGGAGGAGCGGCGCTACTACCTGCCGCCGCCGCAGGGCGCGCGCTCCGAGGAGCCGCGCGCGCGGCGGCTGTTCGGCGCGGCGCGCGATGCGTTCCGCGGCCGCCGGGACCGCGGGGGTCCGGGGGGGGCCCCGGACACCGACCGCTGCGACCGGGGCCCCCCGCCGTGCGCGCAGAACCCGCTGCTGCACCCGGCAGTGGTGGACGCGGCGCAGCAACAGATTGCGAGCTTCGCCGAGGCGGCGCGCGGCGAGGCGGTGAGCGCGGTGTGCGCCGCGGCCCCGCGGGGCGGCCGGTTCGTGGCGCCGCCGCCGCCGCCGCCCGTCCACCACCCGTACTTCTTCTCGACGAGCCAGCCGACCATCGCGGCCGCGGCCGCCACCGCCGGCGCCGCGGCCGACGCGCTGCCGTACGGGCTGGGAGCCGCCGTGCGCCAGCAGTTCAGCTGGGAGACGGACGGCGAGAGCTGGATGTACGCGAGCGACAAGAGCGGGGAGGGGTGCGGCGCCCCCGCGGCGCCCGGCTGCAGCGATGCCGCGGCCGCCGGCACCGCCTCGCCGAGCGGAGGAGGCGGCGGCGGCGGCGGCAGCTGCCAGAGCATCCCATGGAAGTGCGCCCTGCACAGCACCTACGACATGCTGCCCCCGCAGGCGCACAGGTCCAAGCGGGCCGCGCCAGGCCGCGTGGCCTCGCTGTCGCCGCCGCCGCCGCAGCAGCAGCATCGGGGGGGCCCGCCGCACCCGCCGCGCCACGCGGGGCCCGGCAGCGCCGACGTGGATCTCATCCCGCACGAGAGCGGCGGCAGCCAGGAGACGCCGCCGTCCTGCTGCTCCAGCGAGCCGCAGGCGGCGCTCCGCGCCCCGCCCGCGCCGCCGCGCCGCTCGGGCCACTACCGCCGGCCGCTCAGCTGCACGCGGGGCATGACGATCAACGACGACGACGGCGGCGGCGGTGACGACGGAGACGAGGATGACGGCGGCGGCGACGACGACGAAGCCGCCTCCGAGAGGGGGTCATGCGCCGCGGCGTCGGACGAACGCTTCGGAGGCTCCCCAGGCGGCGGCGGCAGGAGGAGAGGCCGCGAGGAGCCGCACGCCGAGCGGTGCCCCTACTGGGCGCCGGCGCAGGCCGCCGCCCGCCTCGGTGGACACAAGGCCGCGTCCCGCTCCATGATGTGCCTGGAGCGCTGCCACCGGCGCTCCGCCGACACGGGCGGCTTCAGGTCGTCGGGGCCGCCCGCGTGCCCGTGCACGCCCGAGGCCAAGGGCCGGAGTCAGGCGGGCTCGGCCAAGGGCCGCAGGCGGGACGGCAAGGCCTCGGCCCTGTCCACGAAGCACCACACTCTGCCCATGTCGTTTTTGTCCAAGAGGTCGGATTTCAAGTACGCGCACGCGCACCTCTCGGGCTACGAGTCGGAGGTGTGAGTGCCGAGGACGCCCCTGGCCGGCGACGGCTTTAAGACGACGGACCCGACCGGAGGTTGACGACGAGATCTATTTTTTAAATGTAGCTGAAGAGGCGTCAATGTGCCAGTTACAAAGTCTTATTATAATCTCGGTTTAGTTGCAATCGCAGTTTTTCTACTTCTGGCAGTTAGAGATTTTTTGCTATGCAAACGAATAGTGTAAATATTTACAGCTTAAAAACTGCTCGCAGCGCGATCGTCAAGTGAAGGGGCCGTGGACTCCAGAGAAGCCGTGAAAATCGCTTTGTGAAACGAACGAGACGGATCGCTGCTCTTTGATATTATGTCTTTTGTTCGGTCCACGTAGGGAAGACGTCGCTTTAATATCACCGGTAATCGACGAGTCTTCAAGAGTGACGCAAAAACAAAATGAAATCCTCTCGTAGAAAAAACAAAGTATATAAATTGAGCTTTTCTGTAGACGCATCAACACACGTGGCTTCATAAAGAGTTTTACGGTGTAAGTCACGTTGAAGAATTACACTTTGGAGACCCTTTATATGCAGTAAAATCGCATAATAGCAAATCTGGATAAAGCGTCCTGTCGTAACGAGCACCGCCAGCCGGAAACGTGCCGCACGCGCCGCGTGTCCGTAAAGGTATCGTCCGCTATTAAAGAAATAAGTCAGCGGGTTGAACTGCGTTGTCAAAATGCTGGCTGCGTATTCCTTACGGGGTTTTTTGTTTTTGTTTTACCGAAAAAGCCTCGAGTGATCTTGTCGATCATTAAAACAGAAGCGTCAAAAAAATATATCGCGGCGGAGAGACATCGTCGGTCGAACACCTGGGACTCTCTGATCTCGATACGACGCGTGTCGCAAAAGCCGCGGCGGTCACGCGGAGGTTCAGAGGGATGAGAATCGTACGATGGAATCTTCAAACGAGCAGCTGTCTCATTATAATTCTCTAATAGAGGAAGACACCTGTACGGACACCTTACGGCATCACCTGCCCGCTCTGCACAGAGGCAAAGGGGGCTTCACCTCTCGTTATCGCTCACCCTTTACAAGCGTGCACCGTGTCTCCCACACACACACACCCACGCACGCACGCACGCACATATACACCTTGCAATTGCCAGATAACCGAGACAGCCCGGCACCACGCCTGCCCAGGGCACGCTGCTGCGCACGAATGTTCAGGTGCGAATGCACGTCGACGCGGCCGGTGTTTAATGCGCCTTTGTGAAAGCATTTGCCGTTACAGCAGGATCTTATTCCTGTTCCTGACACAAGGAAAATTCGGATACCGTAACTCACACAAAAGCCTTCGTTTCCTCCTGTCCAGCCGTTATAATGAGGTTCTACTGTGTGTATGTGTGTATGCATATTTGTGTATGTACGTATATTATATATACTTATGTACAGTGACATATTTCCTCCCCCCTCCCCTCCATGTGCACACGGTAAACAGCTGTTTTGCATAGACTCAACAAGTCATAATTACAGGAAGTAATTCATATCAGGTCCGCACCCCTCTTTACGCGGCAAAGAAAAAACTAAACAAAATCAAACGGCTTACGGGACAGCGGCGACGTTGCAGCCGACGCGCGGCGAGCCCGTGAAACAAAACGTAACCAAAGGTCACCGAAGGTCGCCGCCGTCAAACGAAAACCAAGCGCCGCTAATTGTCCTCTCCGCCTCGCCGAGCGCCGGCTCGCGAGCACCGACCGCGCGACGCCGCGCCGCGTTTGCCGAACAAACAGGAGTTGCTGCCGGCACGGGCGGAGACGCGAGCCTGATGTGCGATTCCTCCCTGTACGGCTGTGTGACACGGTTACTTGCCTAAATCGTTTTGGCGCGCCGTTCCGCTCCCCCGCAGGTGCGGGAACGGGGTGGGGGGGGCCGTTAACACGACCGTAGCGTCGTTTCTCCTGCCGCCGCGCTTCTGTCGATGTGCGACTTTAAAACAAAAACAAACGTGGACTTGACGCCTCTACTTCCCGAACTGAATTTTCTTAAAGACGACGGAGATGTATTTATTTATTTATCTATTTATTAGGCGGTAATAAGGAGTTACGTACTTTTTTCTTTTGGGGGGGGCGGGAGGGGGGGTTGTTTCGTCGACAAATACTTTCCTCGCTGAAATTTAACGCGCAGAAAAAAAACCCATCGCATCGTACACGCAATTTAGCGCACGGCGCGTGCGCACACGCGCGTCAAGGAAAGAGGCCGTAAATGTTGCGCTCGTGGGCGCAAAAGGTAGTCATCGTCGGAGCGGTATTCAAAGCACGCCGGCCGTTCTCGTCTTATGTTGGCGGCACAAAAAGCCAGCCCGCCCGCCACCTCATTAACCACGATTATTTCGCGACACAGAAAACCGCATGGGCTTCTTCGCGGGGCGTAGAACCGCGACTACTCCTGGGAGCCCAGGCGAAACGGATCAGTAGCAATTGGCCAAAACCAAACACGGCACCACCACTGCCGTTATGACGATCCTGAAAAATGCAATTTCACAAGGACGTGGATTTTCAATCGCCAACGCTTGGAAAATGATGGGAATATCTTGGAAAGTAATGCCGAGGGTTTGCACAGAGGAGCCTGGCTTTTATGTATTATAAGGGCCGTGCCGCCCTCACACACCGGATGATCACACGCAGAACATGGGCCTAAGTGTTGCACAAATTCACTGTGTTGGGTTTTTTTTTGTTTTTGTCGCTGTTTTCGTTGTTTTTAGCATAGTTTGCCTCTGTTTGTTTTTTTAAAACTACGTTTCCGTGTCCATTTGTTGACGCATTAAGCTGTTCTAGTTTTAGTTGTAAAGTTGCTAAGGTGTTGTGTGGATTCCATCAGTTTGCATTTGAGCTATTTTAAAGTTTTTACGAGATGAATAAAGATTCTAAATTAGTGTTTGCCGCTTTGCTTTTTGAGATTAGACACGTACAAAAACGACCACAATGACGTGACGAAAACAATTGTACGTGTTGTTATTGACCGTTATCGTAGAGAGGACTGCCTGTTGAGACAGCTGGCAGTAGCACAATAAAACCTTAACCAAGCCCGAGACGGGGGATTAAATGGGAACTGAGTAATTGTTGTGGGTTGATTTAAGTTAATGCCAAATTGCCTCCGAAATAATTCTTCGCCAACAATAACGAACGTTTTGTCTCGCTACCACAACAATGCACATCCAGCCAAGACGTGTGCCACTAACATTAACACTGCTTTCATAACTAAAAAAATGTAATACAAGCTGTTTTAGAGAAAAACAAAAAAACTTAACACATTCGTCAATAACACTGTGGCTTGAAAACGTATAATGCGTACACCGTTTTCTCGTCCATGACCACGCGTGGAATTTGCGCGTTATAAATTGTACCATTAACACCTGTGTGGAATCTGAACGCCTGACGATGCTTCCAATGTGGAAGGCGAAACGTCGCGAGGATAGTGAGGGAGAGCGCCCGACGTGGCCATCCCAAAAAGAACAACTCTGAAAAGCAACCGTCATGAATCGAGCTGTGAAAACCTACATCAGTAAACCGTATCGTTATCATTATACCTGATAAATAATGCTAAGGCTGCAGTTTTACAGTCGAACGTGGTGAGTTATTTGTTAATTGTGCTTGTGCACGACTGACACTGCAGCAGCAGCAACACCAAATGATCTGTTTCATATAACGTCCTTTTCTCCAGCCAGAGAAGGGGGAGTGGAGACAAATCAACAGCTTAATGCTCAAGGAGCATTGTGAAATATGTGGCGTAAAATAAATGAAACTGGGAAGGGGAAAACGCTGCTATAATAGCTATTGGCACGTTACCTGCCCCTGCTCTGAAAAAAGAGCCAACCGCCTGATTTTGTCAAATGTCAAATGTCTTGGTTATGAAGCCGGTTCAAAGATTAAAGTTGTAATACCTTCAGCATATTTACATAACACAGCAAAACAAAAATCCCGTATTACATCGTACACATGCATGTGTACACATACGCACAAGACAAAGACAAAGATTCCACGTGTAGCCTTAACAGACTGTAGGGGCAAGTGCCGTTAGCAAGCACCTATAAAGGTCGACACGGCATACGAGGGGGTGGGTGACCAGCACCACGCCCAGACGCCTTTGTCTCCCTAGTAGCGATGTTTACACACCGCACTAGGTACTCATTTGAGGCTGAGTCGACCTAGGGGAGGCCCAGGACCGTGTTCTGAAAATCGTCACTGGTGTTGGCCGTGAGCGGGATTCGAACTCCGGTCGCCGGATTTGTAGCCCAGCGCGCTAACCACTGGGCTACCGCTCCCCACAACACATGCATGTGTACACACACACGTACAAAGACCTGGAATTATGACGGCTACGCTTTTAACGTCTTAATACTAGCCCCTGCCAGTATGGATCTACAAATGATAACCTTCTGGACTGTGACACTTTCAAATGTCAACAGAGGCAAGGCTGCATCGGGAGACATATAGGTCACGATTGACGTAAAAATGTAACGAGGGGGTGAGCGAGTGAGCCAGCGAGCAGCCGGTAACCCGCTCTCCCTCCAGGCTCGTCGATCAGGTCCGGCGATCGGCTTCCCTCCGGCAGAATAACCACGAAATCCGGCACGCAACACGCGCGCCCCGGTGATCGCGCCCTCTCTGATCCCGGCGTAGTGTCGCGACGGCCGTTCTGCTGTGGAGTTCGTGTGTTCTCCTGTTCTGCGTGGGTTTTCTCCGGGTTCTCCGGTTTCCTCGCGCAACTAAAAAAAAGACTCGCCGCTTAAACGGCTGATGACATCGTAATATATAGTAGCGGCACCCACAACCTGGAACCTGTAGCCACATCTATTACGCCTAACACAGTCCCCCGTAACCTTAAAAAAACTTTTAAAAAGTCACCTCTTCACCGGCTCACAACAAACCGACCGAGCCAGGCTCCGCGTCTCCGAATCAACGGGTACAACGCGCCCGGAGAATATGCGGCGTTACAAATACATATTATTATATAGGACGTGGTGTCTGGTTGGTTGGCACTGGCTGACCGCCTCTCTGCAGGTGACCTCGCGCCTCTGAGTCGATGTCTCTTCGAGTGAATACAGTCGAAATTGAATGAACGTGCGCGTTATAAATTGTATTTATTATTAATGACCGGCACGCGACCCCGATGACGATGGCATCTGTGCGCACGCCAAGCCACGATCGCGTTGCCCTGACAGCGCGGCACTCTACCGCACAAAGCTATCCCGTCAGATTCATTCATTGGTTATCACCCTTTCATCCAGCGTTAGAGAAAGCTTAATCCTGTACAGGGTCGTGACGAGCCGCAGCCTATCCCGGCAGACACAGGATGCGACGCCAATCAATCGACGGGCACGGGGGCTGATTTAGTCAGCTGGAGTACCTGGCGAAAACCCACGCGGGCACGGGGAGAACACGCAAGCTCCACACGGAAAGGCACCCGAGCCAGGAATCAAACCCGGGGACCTTCTAGCTGCGAGACAGCAGCACTACTCGCCGCGCCACAGGGAGATTTATTTTAAATTTGTTTACCAAAAATTACTCGCAACAGTCACCAGGGAGATCGATGTTGATTCCGGTCGACTCCCGGCCACTCCGGGTGGCTTGGAAACCCGCGGGGAGGTGGGGGGGGG
>JAZEWU010000037.1:4771431-4785274 GCA_036362915.1 Geotria australis | reverse complement strand
TACGGCGCTTGGTGATCGAAGTGGGAGGCGGTATTTGGAGATCAAAGCATACAGCGGAATGATCAGACAAACCAGGATCAGTGACGGACATGTTGGTCGTCCAGTTCAGTTCTAGTTCTCAGGCGGTTGAGCGTCTTCCACTGAATCCAGCAGTGGATGGTTTATAGCTCATGGTAATGATGATGATATTAGGCCCAATCCACCATATATGACTTGAAAAGTAATGATTTGGAAGTGCAGAATACGCTAAATATAAAATAAAACATGTCCCTTATGAGCGCTGCATGAGGACAATGAGCTTAGATGTTGTTGTTCTCTTATTTTTATTTTAAACTGTAATTTTGTCGCCAAAAATACATAAGATTAAATGTGATTTAATAATGAGTTTAAGACTTTGCATGTAATTATAATTGCAACGCGATTTTAATTAAAACGAATGGTACATGTATGCACTTTAATATTAACTAATCTAATTGATTCAAGCAGTCTTATTCTTTTTCAGCGAAATCCAAATGGATTAAAGACGCGAGATTCATTGTAATTTCTTCCAGCGTTGCTGCACTCGCGCAATCGGAAACGAACACTGAGAACGCTGCTCTTCACAGCGCCGGAGAGAATGCCCCCTTCGTGGAAACGCAGCGCAACTTGTGATATCCGTCACTCAACGTCAGTGGAATCCCTGTCATTGCCGGATTGATTGCGGCTCGCGCCTCCTCTCCCGTAATCCTCGACACACCGCGGCTGAGCGGCAACGCTTCTCTGCGGTCTTAGCAAATGGTTCCCGAATAAAATGTCAGAATTCACCTGCTGGGCATTGGTGGCGCGGTGAGTCGCCCTGCCGCCTCGCAGCAAGAATCCCCCCCGGGTCAGATTCCCAGCTCGGGTGACTTTCGGGTGCAGGGTTTGCGTGTCCACATGGGTTTTTGCCGGGTACTTCGGTTTGTTCCCACATTCAAAAGATATGCTGGCTAGGTTAATTGGCCAGGCTAAATTTCCCTCAGTGCCCTATGATGGACTCTTTATGGGTATAGCCCTGGCTGGCGCCCTGTGTCTGCCGAGATAGACTCCGGCCCCCCTGCATCCCTATCCAGCATTAAGCGGGTACTGCCAATGATGATACATGATGGTTGTTCTTCAGGGCTGCTCTTTGGGGATAGCCGTATCGAGCGATCTCCCTCCCTCTCTCCCTCATCATATTTCACCAACCACGTAGAGATACAATTTAAAAATCTATATATTTATCGACTTTTATATTTTAGTTTTGAATGTGCGTATTTTTTTTACGATCGTAACGGGCCGCGTGGGCACCAAGCAGGCGGCAGAATCCTTGCGCAACCATCGCAAGACGTGCCGAGCACTGGTTAATCGTCTCCCCACAAGGAAGCGTCTGCAAAAAACACAATTCGTTCGTGTCTTCCGCAGGCATCTCAAAGATGTATGAAGGGAAGGAACGAGCGGCAGCCCCTCGTACGGAAACTGCGGAGTGAGTAACGCGAGGAAGCGGGCGAACAGGCCGCACGTTCGTAACGCACGTTCGTAACGCACCGTCGTCGCCAACGCAACGGCGCGTCTGATTTGTTTGCGGCGGCGGAAAACGACTTCGCGAAGCGGACCCAGCCGGCGTCAAGTGGCGAGCGCCGGACACCCGTCCCGTCGACCAATATACCTTGCTGGTTGCTCTTCAGAGCTGTTCGGTTCTGGATAGCCGTGTCGAGCGCTCTCCATCTCTCCCTCGCGGCGTTTCGCTGCCACGTTGGAAGCATCTTCAGGCGTAGGGAGAGAGGGAGAGCGCTCAGTGACACGGCTATCCCGAAAGAACAGCTCTGAAGAGCAACCATCATGAATCGAGCGGTGAAAATATACATCAGTACAAAATACCTTGTGTCCGCGCTTGGAAAAGTAGCACGGCATAGAATGCCGGCGTGTTGAACTGGAGAGAGAGCGAGATATATGTTTGTTATTACAGCAGAAAATAGCCAGTGAGCTTGCATGCAACTGAACGCGGGATTCCCGCGATACAACAAATGTGCGAAAAAAACAACAAACAATATCTAAAATGAAGGTGACGCAACGAATTTAACAAATCACTTAAAAGCTCTTAAAACTTACGCTATAATCATAATGTAAACAACAATACAGTGTCGCACAAGACAAAAAGGTCAAAGATTCTCAGATATTACTAAGAGACAAAGTAGTGCAAAACTGTAACGGTGGGATGGGAATCATTAGCAGAAGCTTGTTGCGAATACTGTGAAAAGGCACGGCATTGGAAAGATGTCGAAAACGTAGGCAGGCGCTGGAGCTTCTTCTTCTTTGCGATTCTTCGAAGCGCGATGGCTAGCTTCTGGACATCGTTGTCTTTCAGCTCGGCCTCGAAGTGTTTGGTAGGATTTGCAGGCAATACCAAGTATTACCTGACAGGGATCGCAACGTGAACGCTCCTACCTTGACGGCACTGGAGGTGAAATGATGAGTTGATGAAGTTGGCTCAGTGACTACAGAATATATGTTCCTCTTTCCTCTGTCCGTCTCTCGGTATAATTCCAACCATGCATCGCTCCACGCTTCTCTAAGCACTTTTCAGATTTAGTTACGTCGCCTTATATAGTTATAGCTAAACACCGGCTTAACCGCTAAGACTAATGAGATGGATCATGTGACATTAAAGCCACCTCCTCTCCACTTCCTTGGAATTTACACAACGTTTCTGTTAATATAAAAAAGGTTTTAATTTGAAATTAATTGTACAAACAAAAATAAATTTTACTAATACAAATGATGTAGGTAAACCGAATGTTAATGGTCTTAGAACGCATTAATATGTCAGCGACACTCGTTAAACACAATGCTGCATCGGACATTTTTAATATAACCTACTTTAAAGCGCGGTTCGCAAAATTGTTTTAATCAAGGACACATTTTTACACATACCTTAAAAACGGATGTTTCCTCAATATCGATGATTTAAAATTCAACTAAAAGACATTTCCCCGCCAATTATGGGCAAAATGCTGACCATCTCAATATATTTTTCATGAAAAATATGACCACTGGTCTGGCCAATGGGCCATGCAGTCTGCATTGCACAAATGCCTGAGAAAATGCCCATTATGAGTGTGTTCTGAGAAGCTATAAATTTAGGGCAAACAATTGATTGCATGCAGCAAGCTGTATTATATGGGTACATCAACAAAATTTCAAGTTGCTCTTTAATGCTGTTCTATCGGGACAGTCGTGTCGAGCGTCCCCCTTCTTCGCGACGAGGCGTGAAGACATACATCATTCTTCTCAGAGACTTCTTCTTCTTTGTGATTCTTTGAAGCGCGATGGTTAAATTACAGTTTCCCATTTCATTACACATGTCTTTGCATTTTTATTGAACTCTGCAAGGTCTTTTGAGCTGCAGAGGTTGGGTAGTAGAGCGCAGACAAGGCAGTGTTCCATAGTATGGTCTGCTTCTCGACATTCACAGGTGGTTGGGCCGGTCTTGTTGCCCCATCTGACCAAAGCATCTTTTGATCGTCCCGTTCATGTTCTCAGGCGGTTGAGTGTCTTAAAGACAACAAAGAAGCACCTATCTTTTAGGAGGGCTCCAATGAGGTCTGTAAGCGCCAGGTCTTTTGTCAGCTCCAAGATCTTTTTCAGGAGGAGGCGGTGGTTCACACTGTCATATGCAGCAGACAGATCAACAAAGACGGCTCCTGTTATCAGTCCTTTCTGAAACCCATCCTCAATGTGCTGAGTGAGATTTAGAAGTTGGCTTGTTGTAGATTTGCCAGGTCGGAATCCGGCTTGTTGGGGGAAGATGGGTGGTTCGTCAATGCCTCTCAGAGACTACTATGCAACAATGTCCGAAATGGTTCCTTACTAGGCCCTTTCGCTCTTGTTAATTTGCGCAATGCATAGCAACAGTTGTTCTGTAAACGTCTGAACATGATACGAATATATATCCCATTCCGGGGGGGGTTTGATATTGAAACCACCAATTCAAAAATGCAAAATACAAGTAACGAATAAAAATAAGTTACACTTCTTTTTCATGAGGCCAACTGGCTCACAGCCGTTGTTAAGAGATTTGCACTTTCGAGCCAGTAGCGCTGGCTGACTCTGCCACTCAACAGCTCAGTGTGATTGTTGAGCAACTAAATTTTAGGTTTAGCCAACCCAATTTTAATCTGCATGCCCCAGTGGGCGAGTGAGCAAAATAAATATTATTTAATGCCGAAGCATCGGTGGCAACGTTTCCCAGATTTGTGCGGCTTCATTTCAGGCGTGGCCACTGGGACTCATTACAGCTGCCTCGTAATGGGATCAGCAATCAAGGGTAGCGACATCTAACCGTGGTCAAGCTGCGCTCATGATTAGACGTGCTTTTCAACAACGTGAACCCAGAGCCAGCACCACCGCGCCACCAGGGCCCCCGTAAGAGCTCAACCGTGTGCCGTTAGACGTCGCACAGACTGTCGCGTGCCAGCAGCACGGTCTAAATCAGCCAAATTCCAAAATTACACCAAAAATTACTCGATTGGGATTATGCTCGGCCAGCAACCGTTGCCCCCTACAGACAAACGTCCCAGGTCACAGTTTCAAATGAGGGTCGAATCCTGGCCTCCCGGGTTCTCACCTGGTTAAACAAAACAAACAAAATTCGAACGCGCGGGCGGAGTTTGGTGGCAACGTAAAGTTCAAAACACAAACGCAGTCGTCCTTTGCGCGACGGTGGTCCTGAGCCGGCGGTAGAATTTATCCATCGCGTCACAGGGACGAGGGCCCTCATAGCAATCACGGGTTTGACTTCAAGCAAATCGGTATTCGTTTTATAAATCCCCGGTGGAACGATGGGGGCGATTCAACCGTCAACCGGGATGTGCAGCTCACCGCCCTCTCCTGATTTAGAGTTGCGCACAGGCGCGTTGCAGCCGCGGGTGTTGCGGGTGTTGCGACACCTGCACTTTCACAGAAACATGATTCCATCCCTCCCACTTTTTCCTGAGGTAGTCTCATATCACGTGTTGCGACACCCGCACTTTCACAGAAACGTGATTCCACCCCCCCCCCCACACTTTATCCTGCAACACCCGCGGCTGCGACGCGCCTGGTTGCGCACCTTGCCGCAGTGCTGCTCGGACACTGACCACAAACGGGGCGGAGGGAGCCTCAGCGTATCGCCTCTCTTGCCCTAACCTTCACCGATAATGTGTTGCAGCGAAACTATCAATACGGGTTCCCGCTGCCGCTAGAGACGGGGGGGAGGCTGTGGCGTCATCTGTTTTGTTGTGGTCACGATGGACCCCGGAGGACTCTTCATCAAGCCCAGCGTGTCCCCCCCAGCGCTCCCCGTCTAGTGATGAAATCTGGCGCCGGAATTTTACCCTGTGTCTTGTCTACGATTCCTCCGACTAAACGGAAGGCGGTTGAGGAATTAACGTAGACAGGCGCGGCGGACCTCGGCTTACCCCAGACAACGCTGTTAATACGGCGTTTAGGAAATTAATGAAATTGCCGAGCGAATAGGCGCGCGGTCAAATAAATAAATGCTGTCCGGCTATTGCCGACGCTGCCAGCCGTAATTTAATACACCCGGGACACCGCGCTAAATGGCAACTGGGAAGAATTCCACGTGTGCACAAAAGGGACCCAGCACGTTGGCTCACTCCACGAGTCAATATGAGGGTAGTGTTTTGTAAAAGTGGCATATTTTCCATCTATGGGCCAATGAGTCATAAACGCCGCGACCAGGAAGCGTTGTTTTCATTATCAAGATCGATTTGTTCATTTGCTGCAGTGCGTGAACACAATTTTTTTACGAGCTAATCAAAATGGTAATGCCCTTCCACCGCCGGGTGACTGGCATGGCAGTAGTGTTCGGTAGTTGCGGGTGTTTTGTTGGACACAGATGCCAGTTTTGTCATGAAAACAGATCGCATTGTCCTGTCGATGGCATTTTTTTCTCGCCTCTCCCCCCGTTTTACCCAGCCACCATTTCGGCACAAGGGGGTTGCAGCACCGTTGACAATCTCATCACGTATCGAGCCTTCAAGTGCTTGTTTGTTAACTCCTCGCACAGCTTCGATGATTATCAGCCCGCTTCTCTTTGGCCACTGTGGCCAATCGAATACTTTGTTTACGGAACGTTTGTGTCAGCGGGGAAGCATCGCGAAGCTCTGGCCCAGTCAGGGGTCCCTCTGGTTTCCTACGCTTCATTTTTAGATTGCCGTGCCCCTGTATTTTTGATCAAAACGTCGGGGATCTCCTGCTACAGCGAGCACCACACGGTGGTGCTCCCACGTACAGCTCTGAGCTGTGGAGGCAGGGGGCTTTTAAAAGCCACATTCTCATGACGGGGGTGAGTCCATCCAGATAATCTCAAACAATAATCAGATAATCTTCTTCTTTGCGATTCTTCGAGGCGAGATGGTTAAATTACAGCTTCCCATTTCTTTACACAGTTCTTTGCATTTGTATTGAACTCTGCAAGGTCTTTTGAGCTGCAGAGGTTGCGTAGTAGAGCGCAGACAAGGCAGTGTTCCATAGTATGGTCTGCTTCTCCACATTCACAGGTGGTTGGGCCGGTCTTGTAGCCCCATCTGACCAAAGCATCTTTTGATCGTCCAGTTCTAGTTCTCAGGCGGTTGAGTGTCTTCCACTGAATCCATGGTGCGTCTGAGCCAGGAGGGAGGTTTTCAGCAGGGGGGATTCCCATGCCAGTTGGAGGAGGATCACTCTCAAGCTTTTCTGTCCAGAGCTGGAGTCTGGTTTCTTCTCGAGATGTTGTTAGGGGCTGCACATGGCTGAGGAAGCTTCTTCTTGACTTCAGTCGTTGGGCCAGGGGTTGCCGTCCATGAAGGAGATGGCGTTCATCACTAGTAGCCTTTGTCATCTCGACTCGACTGGCTACTTCCCGTCTGATATCAGCAGGGGCAATGCCAGCGAGGAGGTACAGGTTGTTTGTGTGTGTGGGTTTCAAGCAGCCAGTGATCAGGCGGCAGGTGTTGTTCAATGCCGGGTCAAGTTTCTTGGCATGGGTTGATCTCTCCCAGACAGGACATGCATACTCCACAGAGGAATAGCACAAGGCCAGAGCAGTAGATCTTAATGTGTGTGCTGTAGCTCCCCATTTGGAGTTGACCTGTTTTCTTAGGATGTTGTTTCGGGAACCGACTTTCAATTTGGTGTTTTTGACGTGCTCCTTAAAGGAGAGAGTGGGGGTCAAGGTAGAAGCGTTCACGTCGCGATCCCTGTCAGGTAATACTTGGTGTTGCCTGCGAATTCTACCAAACACTTCGAGGCCGAGCTGAAAGACAACGATGTCCAGAGGCTGACCATCGCGCTTCGAAGAATCGCAAAGAAGAAGATAGTCAGTGCTGGCCTTAAAGGCGGGCATTGGCCTCTCTTCTTGCTCCAGACTGAGGGGCATCTTGGCATCTGTTGAGCTCCTGGACATCATTGTCTTTCAGCTCGGCTTCGAAGTGTTTGGTAGAATTCGCAGGTAATACCAAGTATTACCTGACAGGGATCGCGACGTGAACGCCTCTACCTTGATTATTATTATCAGATAATAATAATAATAGCATTTATAGAGCGCCTCTCATCCGAGGGTCACAAAGCGCTGCACAGGGGTCGCGGAGAGAACGGCATGTCAACGACGACAAAAAACGAATTAAAACCAAAGCAACAAAAAAATAATAATTAAGGCTGCTTCGAATACACTGAAAGGTCGTGAAACAGGCAATCTTAAGAGCGTCTACCCATACAAAGGATCGATTAGGGGATAAAGCAGGCAGAGGAAAGGAATTCCATAATCAAGGATCATGGGACCCCGCCCTTACAAACGGTCGGGGGATCTCGCCCTCCCCCACCACCCCTTTGTAGGTCACCTTCATGATCGGTCAGTTTCCACATACAACCATAACGCCTGATGATGCTTCGAACGTGGGAGGCGAAACGTCGCGAGGGGAGAGAGGGAGATCGCTCAGTGACACGGCTATCCCGAAAGAACTGCTCTGAAGAGCGACCATCATGAATGGAGCCGTGAAAACCTACATCGGTACAAAGCAGTCACCGTTTTGTTCCCCCCTAGAGGGATAACAGGCTGTGTCAACCCCTAACCAGGATTTGAACTCGCGGCCTTCCAACTGCGAGCCGCTCGCTCTACAGCTGAGCCCGCGTGTCGTGGGAGGAAGGACATCTCACAACCGCGGGTGAGGTGAGAACCAGACGTAAGCGGCTTTTTCCTCGAGTGTCGCCTCGCAGTTTTACGCAACCGACCAGAACCGTGACCGCGAATTCCCCGTAGATTTCCGTGAGATATTGCTAGGAAACGCCAGGTAAAAGGGTGGAAACCTTATTTTAAACGCCTCTCCATCCTCTCTCTCTCCCCCCCTCCCCCCCCACCATAACCAGGATATTTCACCGAGTCCACAGCTGTCTCAGCGTTCAAGCTGTGTTCCTCGGAGAGTAAACATAAAGCAACGAATTTTGAAATCGCTTCAGTCATCCCAACGGTGTCCTCGTCTGTAGGGAAACAGGTTAGGGGACGAGAGAATGCGAAAGCACACGTGGCGGGTGATTTGGTTCGAAGACTTTCATGACCGATAATATCCATAGTACTACTTTAAAAGTAGTACTTTAAAAGTAGTTCTCATATCGACGATCACACCACACTTGCATAACCTTTTCACATGATCTAAACCCTTAAAACACTGTGGCACGTGATGTTCACAGAGTTCCAGCTGCCTGACTCTCTCTACCCCCCAGACGGCGACAACAACAACTGGTGCCCAGATGTATTTCACCGTTCCTGCTCTCGCGCTCACCCCTGCTCGTGAATCGTAACCTTATCGTGATGGAGCGGTTTGCGTGTTGCGATGAACCACAGAGCTATGCCACCTGCAGTGCAGCACTCCTGCTAGGGTCTCCGTTTACATGAACAGGTGTGGAGTCTAGCACTCTGGCTAGGGTCTCCCTTGGTGAACAGGTCTGGGCAACTGATAGATATGTAAACGTCAAGAACCCGTGCATGGTTTTCGGTGCCATGCCAGACTTAAATAAGCGCTCCCTAATATCACTTTCCTCAGCATTTTACAAGGCTAAACAGCAGGCTTTTATTATGTCCTGGCGTTACTTTTCCAACATTATTCCCAAAGACGCTCGCGGTACTTGGAGCGAAACACCGGAGGTCGTACGGGGAAAAACAAAACATCCAGTACAACCTCGAATCAGAGAGCTATTTCTGTTGCCTATTTCTCTAAGACAATGTAAACGACAAATGTATCCATCCATCCCTTATCAGAAACCGCAACCCTGCTTAATCCTGTGCAGCGTTGCGGTGAGCCAGAGCCTATCCCGGCAGACACAGGGCGCATGGCAAGGCTATTTTCAGGATGGAACGCAAGTGCATCACAGGGCACTGGGGGCAATTTAGTCCGCAGGCCAATTAACCTATGCAGCAGCATGTCTTTGGACTGTGGGAGGAAACCGGAGTGCCCGGCGAAAACCCACGCAGACACGGGTAGAACTGTCAAACGCCACATAGAACGGCAGCCGAGCCAGGATTCGAACCCGGCGCCTTCTTGCTGTGAGGCGGCAGCGCTACTCACCGCACAACAGTGCCGCCCATGACAAAATGTAGAATCTTTCAAATGTCTGTGAGTGTGTAACAACGGCAATGCGGGCGATTAATCTCTTACTCGGTCGTACATTCATTCAATTACGCTCATTATTTCCGTAACAGATTTCGAACAAATATGCTCAGAATGCCAAATCAGCCATCCGGCGCAACCATGAAAACCTTCGCGGTTACATAAGACGCCCGGCGTTGTGGGCAACGTGCCTACCCGCATACAGATCAACAAACGCACGCAGCCACAGACAAAAGCCTTTCCTCTGCACGAGGACAAAGTCCGGCAGGGTTTCAGTCGATGGTGGTGGGCCGCATCTCCCCCCCACGTGAGTCCACCATCAAGTCAAATTATCGCGGTTTAACACAAATGCTTTTGTGAGCAATGTTAATTTAATTTTACATTTCTAACGCGCACATATTCAGTCACTGTCGAAGGTACTCATTCGACGAGAGAACGACTCAGAGGTGTAGCGAGGAAAGCGCAGAGAGGCGAAGGAGGCAGCCAGGCGGTTTTGCCGGCACCATATTGCCGCACACTGCTTCCTGTATATTATGATGTTATCGGCCAAATAATTAACGAGTGGTTTTTTTATTAAGCAGTGGGAGGAAACCGGAGAACCCGGGGAAACCGGAGAACCCGTAGAATAGCTCTATTTATGAGTTAGGTCACGTACAAAGCTTCGTAAAACCCGCCTCAACCCGAGACAGCAAATTATCGAGGTTTTCCGTGTGAACAAAACGTGCCATTTCTTGACCACTTCAGCACCCCGGTGTGTGGGAGAGCGAACCTACCGTCATCGTAAACGTTGTGTGTTCGCTGTCCAACATTACGGGACCACTGAAAAAACAGAATTACCGCGGGTTGCTCGTAGCGACAAACGCGACGGCCTTGTGAAGCGTGCGGCGCGTACGCGATTCATTTCCCTTGACCCGTGCCGCTTCGCACGTGTTTTGTGAGCCGCATTTACATGCTAACAAACACCGCGCGCTCTCCCTAAATGACTCGCGAGCGTGTCGTTCGTGCACGGCTAACGAGCCTAAGAGCATTTCCCCGGGGTCACACGCTCCCGGGCGTCCAGAGGGCAAGTGTTGTCGAATGCGACCCGTGCAATACGATGGTGATTGTTTAGTGTCCAAAATGCAATCCCCCCACCTCAAGACGCTGTTGGAAGACGCGGGGCCGGATGTTGCGCATCGCTGGGAAGAAAAAGGGAGGCGGTCGTATCTATGAAATAAGTTCAATTCCGATCGCGTTACGGACGGAGGAGGAAAGATAGATAGTACCGTTGTAGGTTTTTACGGCTCGATGCATGACGCTTCCAACGTAGGAGGCGAAACGTCGCTGGACACGGCTATCCCGAAAGAACAGCTCTGAAGAGCAACCATCATGATAGTTGATTTCTAAAGCTTTCCGGGATAGCCATGCAGAGCACTCGACACGGCTTTGGATGTTTATTGTTCATTCCTTAATTGAGAAACCACTTAATCATGTACAGGGTTGTGGTGAGCCGGAGCCTATCCCGGCAGACACAGGGTACAAGGCAAGGTTATACCCTGGATGGGACGCCAGTCCATCACAGGGCACCGGGGACAATTTAGTCCGCAGGCTAATTAACCTATGCACCAGCATGTCTTTGGACTGTTGGAGGAAGCAGGAGTGCCCGGCGAAAACACACGCGGCCACGGTGGTAACATGCAAACTCCACTAGGAAAGGCACCCGAGCCGGGATACGAACCCGGGCCCTACTTGCTGTGAGGCGGCAGCGCGACTCCCCGTGCCGCCCCGTGTATGACCAATGGGTGGGAAATTCCATATTACACCGTAGGATCCGTGTACCGTGGACTCTGGCGCCATGAAATTACCAGAATTGCGCCGGTCGGAATTTGCTCGAATCAAGCGAAATCACGTTTTGTACATGCCCCAGTTACACAAGTTCTATTATGTTGGAGCTGAAAGGCTTATTGGACGAGTTGTCAATTTTTGAGGGATCCCTTCTCATTGCTCTGGAGTTTGAAACAGCACGTGAATTAATATTTAAAAAAAGTGTGAATTTTGTTTCATGTTTTCAACATACTATTATTGAAGCCAACATATATTACGTAACAGAAACGGTTTAAATGTGTAGCTAACGTTCAAGGTTTGTATTACTTGGTCCAAACCCGCCTGCTATTTATGCGGCTGTCACCCCGACCGTTAATAGGCAAAGTTTGAGCAAACGGAATCATGAAAGATGTTGGTCTCACGACACTTCACCCGGCGGGTGGTGGGAATAACTTTATTTAATTTCCTGAGCGGGAATGAAAATCCGACATTAAGCACCTTCTTTTTCAAAGTACCTCTTAATGTGCTCTTATCAGCTCACTTTCTCATTTCATTAAGCATGTTCCATATCCTTACTTGTACTCGGGGAAAGAGTTTCAATCCGCCCTTTGACCTCACGATCCAACGCCTCAGAGATAAATGAGGAGCCATACGGTGCTTGTTTCCGAGCCGTACTAGCTGTCTTAACCACGGAGAAAGCAAGTTAAAATGTCAAACGTCACGAATAGAGGTTTTTTTGGAAATGTTACGAAAGGACAAAATACGACGTTTCGAATCCGTCCAGCATTTGCATCGGTCCAGGATGATGTTAATAGTATCTTACAAATCACAATGAAGTAAAATCCACGCCTGGTAAATTGTTGATCCGGGTAGACAGTCGTCTGTCTCATCTTGTCTTATCTACCTGGATCACATTGGACAGTTGTTGTTTTTTATTATTAATGGTCAAACTCTGCTGCCAATACCGCTGCTGCTTCTAATTCACTCAGGTTTCAATGCCCAAGCATCTCCTGCATAGGATGTTAGCGGCTGTGCTATGCAGCTGTAAGATGCCTGTTTGGAATGCTACCGTGTGTTGTTTGGGCCGACGTCCAATATTTTTTATCCATGTGCCAGAAGCTTCTCTTAACGTTCATGCCACACTTACATTTTATGTCGCATCACAATTGCCCAACAACCCATCCGTCCATCCATCGTCAGAAACCGCTTAATCCTGTTTTCCAACCCACGTTGTAAACCCGATGATGCTTTCAACGTGGGTTAGCGAAACGTCGCGAAGTGAGAGAGGGATATCGCTCAGTGACGTGACACGGCTATCCCGAGAGAACAGCTCTGAGGAGCAACCGTTATTGCGATACTGTGGTGCGTGGCGGGGGGCACGGTGGCGCAGTGGGTAGCGCTGCCGCCTCACAGCAAGAAGGTCCCGGGTTTGAATCTCGGCTCGGGGGCCTTTCTGTATAGAATTTGCATGTTCTCCCCGTGTCCGCGTGGGTTTTCGCTGGGCACCGTCCAAAGACATGCTGCCGGGTTAATTGGCCTACTGAGTAAAATTGCCCCAGGGGAACACCGAGGATGGCGTCCCATAATCGGTGTTTCCATGCCTTGCGCCCTGTGTCTGCCGGGAAAGGCTCCGGCTCACCGCGACCCTGTACAGGATTAAGCGGTCTCTGAAAATAGATGGATGGATAGTGCGTCGCAAACTCTGCCAGCGATCGCCGGGCCAGACAACATCCCGCACCTGCGCGTAAAATGCAGACGCCGCCGCGGCGCAAACCGCCCCGGAATCTGGCACTCACTCAGCGGGGCTCGCCGCCCGACGTGGGATCGCTGATTGTGTGCAGCCATCCGTACGCGACTGTCAGAATCCGCACGCTGCAAATTAATGAAACTTATCTGCGGGTTTTAGGTGTGTTGGCAGCTTCCAGGCGCATTCTCGCGGACTCTCCCATGGGAAGCCATTAGTTCGCTAAGTAGATTGTCGGAGGGCAATCGACAAAATGTAAACAGTGCAACGCACGGTCTCGAGATTGTGTTAATGTTGTGTTGTATAGTACAGAGGTAAAGATCGGCCCCCACTCCCACCCCCTCCGTACACCCCGTGGAATTAAGACGCCGTGCGTGTCTGATACCCGTATGGCATTTAAATGTGGGAATATACAAGCCGGCAAGTCGATGCGTTAAGTCGATGCGTTAAGTCGATGCGATCCCTGTCAGGTAATACTTGGTATTGCCTGCAAATTCTACCAAACACTTCGAGGCCAAGCTTCTTCTTCTTTGCGATTCTTCGAAGCGCGATGGTTAATTTACAGTTTCCCATTTTCTTACACAGCCCCTTGCATGTTCATTGAACTCCGCAAGGTCTTTTGAGCTGCAGAGGTTGGGTAGTAGAGCACAGAAAA
>JAZEWU010000037.1:4733795-4745371 GCA_036362915.1 Geotria australis | reverse complement strand
TGAAGGTCTTGGTTGGCCGTGCTTCGTCTGGAACCTCCCCTCAGACCTGCAAATTCTACCAAAGACTTCGAAGCCGAGGAGCTGAAAGACAACGATGTCCAGAAGCTCGACAGATGCCAGAAACCCTGAGGCTGGAGCAAGAAGAGAGGCCAATGCCCGCCGCCTTGAAGGCCAGCACTGACTATTCTATCTCTAAATGTTGAAGGGCTGTCTCCAACTAAAGATGAACTTGTTGCAATGGGAAACAACTGTCATATAACCATCACGCTTCGGAGGGGGAGGAAAAGTGTGGGGTGCGGAGAAGATAATAATAATAATAACATTTTATAGAGCGCCTTTCACCCGAGGGTCACAAAGCGCTGCACAAGGGCATCGGAGAGAACAGCATGTCAACAACGACAGGAAAAAATACCAGATAAGAAAAACCAAAGCAACGAAAATTAAATGATTAAGGCCGCTTCTAATACAGTGAAAGGTCGTGAAACTGTCCATCTTTAAGAGCGGCAGAAATATTCCAGCGTCCCTTAAGATGGCCGTCACTTCCTTAAAAACAAACACGGAGGGAGGGTGAGCGACGGGTCGTTAAACCCGGCGACTGGGAGGTGGGAGAATGTGAAACGAGGGGAGAGAGGGAGGGGGCGTGTGGGCAGAGGAGGGAGTCGAAGGGAGGGGAGGTGAGGGTCATAACGTGGGTTGGTGATGAGGAAAGGAGGAACACTCAGTGACGCGGCTATCCGGAAATAGCAGCTTTGGAGACTGATCCTCGCAGACCATCGTGCTTCGAAGAATCGCAACGAAGAAGAAGAATCCGTGACGAGTCTACATCAGCACATGCGAATTAACGAATGCATAGACAAATATAGACATGCATCATTACAGCAGAAAATACCAAGTGAGCATGCAGGCTCTGTCTCGAATACTGGCTCCTGTATCTAACACTTGCTCATATCTCTAACACTCTCATCTCTAACACCAGCTCCTGTCTCTAACGCTTGCTCATATCTCTAACAACGTAACTCTCATCTCTAACAGTGGCTCCCGTCTCTAACGCTCCATAGATGTAGCTTGCCAGGCGACACGATACACATGTACAAACGAGACAGCCAACCGCCCAGCCGGCAGACTCACTACACAAGACCCACGAACCTGCGGCGCAATGATCCACGTGTTCCACCCGATATCCTTGAAGCTGACCCTGAGCGGAACCTTCCTGCAGTAGCCGGAACCCCGGCCCCGTCTCGAACCCGGGCTTCCCGCCGCGGCGTGTCGGCGGACACGGCCGCCGGGCAGCGGGGCAGCGATGACGGGTCCCCTCCCCGCGCCCCGCCTGCCCTCGCCAAGCCTGCCCGTCTGCCCTCCGACACCTTGCGCACCTCTCTGCCGCGTCTCCCTCCTTCTGCCCTTGCCGCCCTCCTTCCCGGCAGCCGTCTCGCTATCCCTCCGCCCCCAGCTCTCGCGATTCCTCTCCCTGGCCGCGCCCTCGTCTCCGAACGCCTCGACTCCGGCGTCGTTTCTCCTGGGCTCCCGTCCACTCTCCCGGGGTGACCTGCCCCTGCCCCCGTTCCCGGCCGCGACCGAGGCCGGTATCTCTTGCCGCACGATCATCTCGTGGACCTCCTGTCGCCGGTGACGGCGATGCCCGCGCAGGCGGTGGTGGCGGTGGTGGTGGTGGTGGTGGTGGCGTCGCCTCTCGTCGTCGGAGAACACGATTAAGAGGGCCTCGGCCTTCAACGTTGAGGCGACGTTCGTGAGACGCTCGCTCGACGAGTTGACGTTCTGGTCGCTCGGGATGTTGATGTTGCTGATATTGAAGCCATCGTCGCTGCTCTTGTTAGTTCTGCCGCTGCTGCTGTCATTGCCGCTGATGTTGCTGTTGTTGTTGCCAGAGCGGCTGTTGTTGTTGTTGCCGCTGTTGTAATCCCCGCCGCTTTCACCACCACCGCTCCTGTTAGTTCTGCTGCTGCTGTCGTTGTTGCTTTTGTCCTTCCTACCGCCGTTGTTGGCGCCCGCTCCCCCGCCATCCCCTTCCCCGTACACCACGTGCAGCCGCAGCCACTGAGGAGTGGCCGCGCCGTCACGTGACCAGCCCCTCACCAAGGCCGTGACGTCGAAAGTGACGTAGGAGCCGTGCCCGGAAGCCCCGCCCTCCGAGAGCGGGCCGGCCCCGCCCCCTCCACACCCCCCACCCTCCCCGGTCACGCCCCCTCCACGCCCCTCACCTGCCCCGGCCACGCCCCCGCCCCGCCCCCCACCCTCCCCGGCCACCGTGAAGCATCTCCCGCCGCCCGGGAGCGACCGGGGGAGCCTCAGCTCGGCCGACGCCACCGACTCGGAGCCGCGAACGTACGAGACGTTGAACAGAAGCGAGAGGTGCCCGGATGAGAGGTCGGGGGCGGCTTCCTGCAGAGCGACCACCTCTGTATGGCGGCAGGGGGGTTGTGAAATAGATAGATAGATTTCTGTACAGCAGCAAATTCAATTCAACTTTATTGTCAATTCTGCCAAATGTACAGGACATATAGAGGATCGAAATGCCGTTTCTCTCAAACCCCAGTGTTGGCATGTACATGGACTGGAACACAACAGCAAGGGTTTAAAAATACTAGGATTAAAAAAACAATACTAACATTTTTTTAATATTTACAAGTTAAGCTAAGCTGGGAGTCGGGGGGCACAATAACAAGGCACAGATCTAGAACAACAACTATAATTATAACAAATATAGTGCAAATAGAACTAATATAGTGCAGATATAGATGAAAATATGTGCAATTAATATGCCATCTACTGGAAGAGCAGTTAGCAGTAGTTTTTGTAGTGTTCTGGACAAAGTGGTTCGTTCTGAGTGTAGGTGCGTGTGTGCTTATATGCGTGTATAAAAAAAGTTCTTATATCTGGTGCTGTTGGACGTGTAGTGGGTGGATGGATAAGTTACAGCTTGCGAGCTCCTGTGTCTAACGCTGGCTCCTGTCTCTAACGCTGGGTACGGTCTCTAACACTGTCCGACGCCGTTCGATTCCCGCCATGAAAACCACTCATGAATTAATTGGCCAATCACATCACAATATACAGGAATGCGGTGTCTGGCGGGTTGGCACCAGCTGACCGCGTGGCTACATTCCCCCCATCACTCTGTGGGGGCTGCGAGACAGTGCGATTCACTTACCCTCGGTCCTGAAACTCCTCACGGTGTTGGCAGATGGGATAGCGGAGCGATCAGAGAGGAACCTATATCAACACAAACATATGCATTAGCAAAATTCAAAGACAAAGGTCCCCCATGTAACCTTAACGGACCGTAGGGTCAAGTGATGATAGCGAGAAGCACCTATGAAGGCTGACAGGGAACACACACAACAACAACAACCAGCGTTCACCACGGTGCCGGTGCCAGGCTAGGTGTATCCAGAGGCCACACAAAGTAGTAGAAGACTATTTGCCAGAAGGTCACGGGACAGACCCAGGTGTCATGGGCTGACTGAGATGTCTGGCAGATGCACCACCTGTGCTCCCTGCCGTTCCAATGTGCTGTGTTTTAGCCGCCCGGCGCTCGGTTCGCTGTTGTGAGCGTCTCTCCTCTGCCCTCCATTGTTGCTGGAGGGCGACTGCCTCCAAGTGCCCTGTAGTGTCTTTCACGACACTCCTTCATTGAGGTCGATCTTGACACCGCTGGTACCGGTTTTCAGCAAGTCCACTCAGCTCAATGTTCTCCTGTGGCGCATCAGTCCATCTCTTCTCTAGCCCGTGCCGCGCCCGTTTACCTCCCTCTATCCAGCCAAACAGAAGCTGCTTGGGCATGCGATGGCTGGGCATGCGGGCTACATGAGCCAGCCACCTCAGCCTCGCCTGGCAGAGGAGCCGACCAATGGGACTTTGTCCAGATCGTTCTAACATTTGTGAGCTCGTCACACAATCCAGCCTGGTTAAACCCAGGATGGATCGTAGGCAGGCGAGCCGGAAAGTTTCGAATCGATGAAGATGTTCCACCAGAGGGGTCCACGTTTCGCTGGCATCGAGAAGAGACGGCATGACCATTAGCTGAGAAGATACGGAGTTTCGTGCAGAGTGACAGACCGGGCAGCTTCAACACAGCATTAGGCAGCCGATGAAAAGAAAATGCCGCTCAACTGATTCGGTGGGCCCCGCCTGGAATACCTCCCGAGGGAGCCTTCCGGGGGGCATCCTTACCATATGCCCGAACCACTTCAACTGGCTCCTTTCAATCCGAAGAAGCAGCGACTCTACTCCGAGGTTGTCCCGGTTTTCTGTGCTCCTCACTTTATCACGGAGAGTGAGCCCAGCAACCCTGCGGAGAAACCTCATTTCTGCCGCTTATATCCGCGATCTCGTTCTTTCGGTCATTACCCAAAGTTCATGACCATAGGTGAGAATAGGGACGTAGATTGACCTGTAAACCGAGAGCTTTGTCCTAGGACCAAGCTCCCGCTTCACTACCACGGACCGGTACAGTGCCCGCATCACTGCCGACGCTGCTGCAATCCGCTGGCCAACCTCACGTTCCCGCTTACCATCACTCGTGAACAATACCTCACCTGAAGAGGGCAACCCACTCTTTTCCGTGAGAGGACCATGGCCACAGATTTGGAGGTGCTGACTCTCATCCCAGCAGCTTCACACTCAGCATCGAACCGCTCGAGTGCCAGTCTGAGATCACAATCGGATGAGGCGAGAATAACGACGTCATCTGCAAACAGCAGCGATGCCACCTCCACACCCCCAAACTGGACACACTCCATACCCCGGCTGCACCTTGAGATCCTGTCCATGAAAATCACGAACAGGAGCGGGGACAAGACACACCCTTGGCGGAGACCAACGGCCACATTGAACTGATTCGACTTCACGCCAAGTATACGGACACAGCTCTCGCTCTTGGAATAGAGAGACCGGATTGCTCTCAAAAGAGACACCGGCACCCCATACTCCCGCAGCACCTTCCACAGTAAGTCTCGGGGCACACGATCATAGGCTTTCTCCAGATCTACAAAACAAATGTAGACTGGATTAGCTAACTCCCATGACCCCTCAATTATCTGTGAGAGGGTAAAAAGCTGGTCCATGGTTCCACGGCCAGGACGAAAGCCGCATTGTTCCTCCTGAATCTGTGGTTCGACTAATGGTCGAAGTCTCCTCTCCAGAACCCTGGCATAGGCTTTACCTGGAATGCTAAGGAGTGTGATCCCTCTGTAGTTGGAGCACACTCTCTGATCCCCTTTCTTAAAGATGGGGACCACCACCCCAGTTTGCCAATCCAAGGGTACTGACCCCACTTTCCATGCAACATTGAGGAGGCGCGCTAACCACGACACCCCAACCCTGTCCAGTGCTTTCAACAACTCCGGACGAATCTCATCCACGCCTGCAGCCTTACCCTTCTGGAGGTGATTGACCACCGTAGTGACTTCAGCCACAGTAATGGACTCGACCATACCGCAGATTTCCAGCACTTCCTCCTGGAGGGAGGGCGTGTCCACCGGGTTAAGGAGTTCTTCAAAGTGTTCCATCCACCTTCCAACTACCTCTTCAGTAGAGGTCAGGGTTTCCCCTCCCTTACTGTAAACAGCTTGGGCAACCTCCCGTCGACCCCTCCTAAGGCGCCGGATGGTTTGCCAAAACATCTTTGAAGCCGTCCTAAAGTCGTTTTCCATGGCCTCTCCGAACTCCTCCCAAGCCCGAGCTTTAGCTTCAGCAACCGCTTTAGCTGCTTCCCTCTTAGCCAGTCTATTCCTCTCAGTCGAGTCAGGAGAGCGATTCCGAAGCATTGCTTGGAAGGCCTTCTTCTTCGACTTGACGGCTTCCTTCACCGATGGTGTCCACCATCGGGTTCTAGGGTTGCCTCCCTGAGAGGCACCAACCGCCTTCAGGCTGCAGCTTTTCGCAGCCGCCTCAGCAATTGAGGTCTTGAACCAGAGCCATTCAGACTCAATGTCCGTGACCTCTTCCGGGATGCAGGAGAACTTCTTTTGGATGTGAGAGTTGAAATCCTTGCGTACCTGGCACTCTGTCAAACGTTCCCAGGATACCCTCACTGCTCGTTTAGGTCTCCCAGGTCTATCAGGCAGGCGCCCTGTGCGTTGGATCCAACTCACTACCAAGTGGTGATCAGTTGACAGCTCTGCCCCTCTCTTCACCCGAGTGTCCAGAACATACGGCCTTAGGTCTACTGACACAACTACAAAGTCGATCAATGACCTTCAGCCCAAGGAGCTCTGGTACCAGGTACACTTATGAGCCTCCTTGTGCTCGAACATGGTGTTTGTTATTGATAATCCATGACTAGCACAGAAATCAAGCAACAACTCACCGCTCGGGTTCAAACCTGTGAACTTGTTCCTGCGGTCAGGGAACGGATCACCATTCCCTCCTTTAAGAAAGGTACTGGGTGCGGCGTTGCAAGTCACTCTTGTGATGGTGTTAAAGAGTGTTTTGTGATCACAGGCCCCTGAGGCAGATTCCATCTCCTCAACAGCCGACGACCACCAATAATCCTTGCAACGCCGCACAGCTCTCCGAACCTTCGAGCTTGAACACCTCTTCCGTCAGCCAGGGTCTCTGGGGAGGTTTGGACCACGTGCACAGTGCAGCCATTCCAGCTGCATGAGCCACAGTCCTGAACATCACCCATTTCCCCTCAGCATCAGAAGGAAGGGGGAACGATGTCAGCCCCAGCTGCAAGCGACGGTGAATTTTCTCGCTTGCAGCTTTCATCAGCTAGCCGAGACCAGGCCACTGTGGGTTTGAATGGGGTCCTAGGTGGACGCCCACTATTTCCGTGGAAGAATGGCAAGCGCATCTTACAGATGACGAGCCGATGGTCAGCGGTTGTGGCGTATGCGACCACCACCACCACCATTCCTCGCCTTCCATTAATGGGGAGGCGATCCCACAGTAGCCTGGGACTCACAGGTTCCAACACCTCGCCACCACGCTCCCATGCCCCCTTTATTATTTTGTTCAGAAGAAGAGCCACTCCCTGTTGTCTGGCAGTTTCCTGTCCTGAGTGGAGGAGTGTCCACCCCGCATGATGGCTGTAGCCAGAACCAGTCCACTGGACCTCCTGTATTCCACAGAGGTCCAGGTGATAGCAGTCTAGCTCCCGACAAAGCAGTGGCAGCCTCTCCTCCATGGGGATCGTTTCCACATGCAGTGGTTTTTTTGTGCTGTTTCTGAAGGAACCCCGAGGGTGGGTATTCAGTCTCCTGGCTCCACAAAGTAGGGTTTGACCAGAAGACGTCATAGACGCCTGTCACTCGGGGCCTCCGGTACAACCTTATTTCCGTTGATTTAGCGGTAATAGTTTTGAAGGTGGAGGGGTTACCAGCGCCTCCCACCCGTCCAGAACGCCCTTGGCCGCTGTGATGACTGTGATAGCAGCCATCACAGGCATCACTGCGACAAAGGGGGCTCTGGACCACCACAACCGTCACCCCCACCACCACCACTACCATGACAACCACCACTACCATTACGATCACCGCCACCGTCACCACCACTACCACATCACCTGTTGTACAGTTGAAGCATGAACCGCCTCTCCATCAACAGACCCGGGTCACCATCACCTCCAGCAAAGACATCGACATCATCATCAACGTCATCGTCAACGTCATCGTCGTCATCATCAACATCATCATCATCTCTACGTAACGACGATGTCAATGTTGATGTCAGTGCCGGTGATGATGGTGGTTGTGGTGGAGCTGATGACGACGACGATGAAGACGATGACGACGACGACGATGACGTCTGGGTAAATGTCTCTGCTTCGCTCGACGATGTTGATGATGGCGGTGACGACAGGGGCCGTCGTGACGTCACCATGACGAAGGGTCCTCCTCGCGCGACCAAAAGCACAAGGCACGTGACCAGTAGCTGGAGGTTCATAATGGCCAGCTCCCGACTCACTCCACAGACTCGCAGAAAGTTGCAGAATATCCTTAAAAAAACCGAAAACAAATCCCTCTTCTTGCTCTTAAATCTATCAACTCAAATCAATAAACGTATTGACATGAGGTTCTGAGACCAAATCCTCCTGACAAGAAAACTCCTGGTTCGATTGCCGGTTCGAGTTGTAATAGCTTAGGTTTGATTCGAAAAGTTCAGTCCAGACCCGAAAGTTCCAGGTCGCAGGTTCGATCCGGAAATCCTAAAGTCGGTTCACGATGCAGGTCCCAATTTAGAAAGTATCTGCAGTTTTATAGTGGGTGGACTGGCGTCACAGATAGAAGTTCCAGTCTCTGAACCAGGGTCTTCTTCTTCTTAGCGATTCTTCGAAGAACGAAGGTCAGCTTCTGGACATCGTTTAAACCAGTGATGTAGGTCCCCACTTCACGTCCGTTTGACGAAGGATCCGGGTTGGACTCCTGGTTCTGTTCCGGAGGCAGAAAGGAGAAACCCAGGTTCGATCCCAGGTCACTGGTGGACTTCGCGTGGACACTGAAGGGTTCCCAGGCGTTCCAGTTCAGAAGGTTGGGTCGTCACCGTGTGTCTCGTGTATGTGGGCTGTGTCTGTTTACGTTTCTCTGCTGCGTCTCTGAGTTTGTAAATCTGCTGTTTGTGTGTCTGCTGTGTCTCTCTTTTTTTGTATCTGTTTTGTCTGTCCTGTGTGTATATATATATGCTGTTTCTGTATGTTTGCGTGTATATATGCTGTGTCTGTGTGTGTCTGTCTATTTGTGTATCTGTTGTGTCTGAGTGTGTGTCTGCTTCTCGTGTGTTTGTGTGTGTGCTGTGTCTCCCTATGTATGTGTGGGTGTATATCTGTTACGTCTATCTATCTGTCTCTTTGTCTGTGTATCTGTGTGTATGTATATCTGCAGTGTCTCTTTTTGTTTCTGTCTGTGTATCTGTTTTGTCTGTGTGTGTGTATCTGTCGTGTCAACATATATATGTGTGTCTCTGTCTCTTGGTGTGTGTGTGTATCTGCTATGTACCTCTTTGTGTCTCTATGTATGTATATCTGCGGTGACTTTCTATGTTTGTGTGGCTGTGTGTCTATGTGTGTGCACTTTGACCAAAATGGTGTATCTGCTGCCTCTACGTGTGTGTATATATGTGTATCTCTATGTTGCTCTTTATCTTTATATTTGTCGTATTAAATATGTGTACCTATGCAGTTATTCTACGTGTATGTGCGTGTTTTTAACTGTTGTCTCCGTGTGTCTGCGTCTCGTACAGTTATCGATATCTGTGTGTTGTGCGTGAGTTACTGCTGTGTCTTGTCTATGCGTATCGGTGTGTGTCTGTGTGTATCTATGAGTGTGTCTGTATCTATGAATGTCTGTGTGTGTGTCCGTGTGTTTATTTAAGTGTATATATGTGTCTGTGTGTGCCTGTGTGTATCTATGGGTGTCTGTGTGTCTATAGTTAGTAAGTTAGTCTGTGTGTGTGTTGTCTATGGGTCTCTTGCGTCTATCAATGCGTCTCTGCCTGTGTCTATGTAGGTATGTGTCCGTGACTTAACGTGTTAACGTACACAGTGCGCGTCTGTGTTCTGTAGGGGAGCAGTAGCTCAGTGGTTAGCGCTATTGCTGGGCTACAAACCTGGCTATGACAGGAATTCGAATCCCGCTCACGGCCACCAACACCAGTGAGAATTTTCTGAACCGGTCACGAGCCGCCCCTAGGTCGACTCAGCCTCAAATGAGTACCTAGTGCGGTGTGTAAATATCGACACTAGGTGAGACATAGACGGCTGGGCGTAGTGCTGGTCACCCACCTCGTCGCGTGCCGTGTCGACCTTCGTAGGCGCTACTCGCTAACGGCACTTGACCCTACAGTCTGTTAAGCCTATACGGGTGATCTTTGTATTTGTCTTTTGTGTGTGTATGCACCGCTGTGCGTGTGTCTGCACACGAGTCTATGTATCTACGTGTGTTGATGTGTCTGTGTGTCTCTGTGGACCTAACAACTACGTGTGTCTCTGTGTGTCTCCGGGTCTCTGTGTATCGCGCTGTCTCTATTCCCTCTCCCTCTCCTGTCTCGTTTCTCTCTCTCTTTCCACTCTCACCCACCCCCACTCTAGTTTTCTGAGTGAACACGGGTAGGACTGACAGCCCGAGGCGTTATCGTTCACAAAGACAAAGATTCCCCGTGTAGCCTTAAACAGACTTACGGTCAAGCGCCGTTAGTGAGTAGCACCTATGAAGGCCGACACGGCTCAAGAGGGGGTGGGTGGCAAGCACCACGCTTTGGGCAATGACAGAAAGAACGAGAATGCGGATCGAAATGATGTTTCTTCTCCGCAGGGTTGCTGGCCTCACTCTCCGTGACAAGGTGAGGAGCACAGAAATCCGGGACAACCTCGGAGTAGAGTCGCTGAACCCCCCAAAGGTGATCGTTGTTAATCAATGAGACTCCGATAAATAGATAGATGTTTATCATTACAGCAAGGTAGAAGCGTTCACGTCGCGATCCCTGTCAGGTAATACTTGGTGTTGCCTGCGAATTCTACCAAACACTTCGAGGCCGAGCTGAAAGACAACGATGTCCAGAGGCTGACCATCGTGCTCCGAAGAATCGCAAAAAAGAAGAAGATTACAGCAGAAAATACCCAGTGAGCCTGCAAGCTCTTTGCGGGATTCCTGCGACGCAACAAACACGCGAATTGACAAAAATAAATAAAATCTAAAAATCACAAGTTAACACAACGAACTACAAGAACATAAGGTAAACAATTATACACAGCATTGCACAAGACATAAGTGACCATCCATCCATTTTCAGAAACTTCTCAATCCTGGACAGGGTTGCGGTGAGCCGAAGCCTATCCCGACAGACACAGGGCGCAGTGACCAACTAATTCAGTGTTAATCACTTCTTCTTCTTTGCGATTCTTCGAAGCACGATGGTCAGCCTCTGGACATCGTAGTGTTAATCACTGAGACTCATAGAGCCAGACTCAGGCTCCCATAGGGTTCAGTGTTAATCAATGAGACTCACATAGGATTCAGTGTTAATAAATGAGACTCACATTGGGTTCAGTGTTAATCAATGAGACTCACATAGGGTTCAGTGTTAATCAGAGACTCCTATAGGGTTCAGTGTTAATCAACCTTCTTCTTTGCGATTCTTTGAAGCGCGATGGTTAAATTACAGTTTCCCATTTCCTTACACAGCCCCTTGCATTTTCATTGAACTCTGCAAGGTCTTTTGAGCTGCAGAGGTTGGGTAGTAGAGCACAGACAAGCCAGTGTTCCACAGTATGGTCTGCTTTTCCACATTCACAGGTGGTTGGGCCGGTCTTGGAGGCCCATCTGACCAAAGCATCTTTTGATCGTCCCGTTCTAGTTCTCAGGCGGTTGAGTGTCTTCCATTGCATCCATGGTGCATCTGAGACAGGAGGGAAGTCTTCAGCAGGTGGGATTCCCATGCCAGTTGCAGGAGGGTCACTCAAGCTTTTCCGTCCAGAGCTGGAGACTAGTTTCCCCTCGAGATGTTGTTAGGGGCTGCACATGGATGAGGAAGCTTCTTCTTGACTTCAGTCGTTGGGCCGTGGGTTGACGTCCATGAAGGAGGTGGCGTTCATCGCTAGTAGCCTTTGTCATCTCGACTCG
>JAZEWU010000037.1:4709937-4720965 GCA_036362915.1 Geotria australis | reverse complement strand
TTCTCTCTGCCGCCTTATGCGGCGCTTTGTGGCTCTCGGATGGAAGGCTCTCTGTGGTTGCTACTGTTATTGTTTTGATTTTTCTGCTGCCTTTATGATCTATGTCCTATGGTTTATCGTGATTGCTTGACTCTCAGTTTATCTGTCCTGATGTTACTGACATGCCGTTCTCTCCACAGCCTTGTGCAGCGGTTTGTGACCCTCGGGTGAAAGACGCTCTATAAATGCTATTATTATTATTATATGACAGTCTTTGGGTGAATGAGTGGGTATGTGGGTGTTTTTGCAATATACATCTGAAGATGATAGCTGGGTGAGTGAGTGGGTGAGCAGGTGGTTGAGTCAGTAGTTGAGTCAGTGGGTGAGCGAGCGGGTGGGTTAGCGAGTGAGTGGCTGGGGGCGTATCTCAACTTGACCAACGCCGATACAGAGCAATCGAAGCACAAACTCACTCAAAACCGAATCTAATGGTAACCGTTGGCCGTACAAGCTCACCACCAGCGAGCACGTCTGCGCACTGACGAGACGGGAGAAAACCCGGCATCGACGCGCCAACTCCGCCACGATCGGAGGACCCACGTTATTCCATCGCGACTCCGCGGCCGAACGACAAACCGCCGCTTCGCAGAAGTACCGACATCGCGCGCCGAACACGCACCAACGCACGCGTGCAGACGCTCGCTCTGCGCCCCGGCTCATCGTCATGCCGGCCCGCCCACGACATTGAACCTATTTGGAGGTCGCACACGTGGTCTGGGGGCCACGGCGCCGGCGATCGGCGTTTCGCCAAACCCGGTCGGCGCATCTCTCAAGGAGGCGCTTTCGGGCCGTCGTGGCGGAGGCGATATATTAGCCCGTGCGAGCAACCTCACGCCCTGCTGGCGATGAGAATTTACCGAGGCGATTGGCAAGGCCGCCCGGTTTTTTAAGGGTTGAGCGGAAGGATCGGAGAGAAGCGCGCGCTAATTAGCAAGCGTCGCACGCACGCGTACGAGAACACCGGTTTATCCGGCGGACTGCCGGGCCCGGTGACCGTTGCGGTCGGCGAGCGCGCGCGGTAGGATTGGCAAAGAGGCAAGCGAGTCGCTCGGAGGTCAATAGGTCATGGATCGAATCGCTAGCAACTTGGGTTCGAATCCAGGTTAAGCCCGCCTGTAATTGAGTGGGGCGAGTTTGTGGTCTCAGTCAAGTCGCCGGTGACAACAACAACAACCGCCGTTCGCCGCTAAGCGGCGGTGACGTCGCCACGGTGCTTGTGCCAGGCCATATCCACCCCGAGGCCACGTGAAGTGTTGAAGGCTCGCCGACAGGAGTTCACGGGACAGACCCAGGTGTTACGGGTTGCCTTACCGAGATGACTGGCAGATGCAACACCTGTGCTCTCCCTACTGTGCCAAACACAGCGAGTTGGCACAGTTAGCCAGTGGCAGCGCACATACAAAATCAACCGCGTGACGTGAAGCGGTGCCTTGCATTTAATTTGGCTAAATTCCAGCTTTGAGAATAAAAAAAGGCATCTGGTTTTCATGTCACATCCTGTAGCTTGGAGGATAAAGCGTCTGATTTCCTTGAAATATCTCCTACGAGGCTGTCTCGATTGGCTTAATCATCTGTACCAGCAAGATGATGGTTGCCTTCTGAAGGGTCTCAAGCATGTGGAGAACCTGCAGATGCTCCACAGCCACTGGGTCAACCTAGGCTCATTTTAAGGGCACCTATCCGCGGCTTGTTCATGACTAGGCGTGGAATAAATAGTTTTTGTATTATTATTTTTATTAGTATTATATTTGTATTATTGCGTTTAACCCAGTTAGCGGATTGATGTAGGTTTTCATGGCTCAATGTATGAGAATTGCTCTCAAAGAGCTGCTCTTTCGGGATAGCCGTGTCGAAAGTTCCTCCGCTCTCCTTCTTAGCTGCTCATTCGGGATAGCCGTGTCGAGCGTTCTTCATCTCTCCTCCACAGGCTATCCCGACAAAGTAGCTCTTGAGAGCAATTCTCATACATCGAGCCGTGAAAACCTTCAAAAGGAGAGAAGGGGAACGCCTCGACACGGCAATCTCGAAAGAGCGCCAAGACCGTTCTTTCCGTGAAGCACAGACGTTACCCACTGTGCCACCGATGATACGGGGATCAAGGTAGAAGCGTTCACGTCACGATCACTGTCAAGTAATACTTGGTATTACCTGCAAATTCTACCAAACACTTCGAAGCCGAGCTGAAAGACAACGATGTACAGAAGCTCAACAGATGCCAAAAGCCCCTCAGTCTGGAGCAAGGAGAGAGGCCAATGCCTGCCGCCTTTAAGGCCAGCACTGACTATTATATCTCTAAATGTTGAAGGGCTGTCTGCAACTAAAGAAGAACTTGTTGCAATGGGAAACTGTCATATAACCATCACGCTTCGAAGAATCGAATCGAATTCGAACCGACGATACAAATCCAGACCATCCGTCAGGCTAAACCCATCGGCGATGGTGCATCTTTCACAAACTCCTCCGCTTCACCCCGCATCGGCGGTTCTTAGCGAGAGTCACGGAGCGAGTGATGAACGCCACCTCCTTCATGGACGTCAATTCCCGGCCCAACGACTGAAGTAAAGAAGAATCTTCCTCAGCCATGTGCAGCCACTAACAACATCTCGAGAAGAAACCAGACTCCAGCTCTGGACGGAAAAGCTTGAGAGTGACCCTCCTCCAAATTGCATGGGAATCCCCCCTGCCAAAGACCTCCCTCCTGGCTCAGAAGCACTGTGGATTCAGTGGAAGACACTCAACCGCCTGAGAACTAGAACGGGACGATCAAAAGCTGCTTTGGTCAGATGGGGCTACAAGACCAGCCCAACCACCTGTGAATGTGGAGAAGCAGACCGTACTATGGAGCACTGCCTTGTCTCTGCGCTCTACTACCCAACCTCTGCAGCTCAAAAGACCTTGCAGAGTTCAATAAAAATGCAAAGAACTGTGTAAAAAAAATGGGAAACTTTCATATAACCATTACGCTTCGAAGAATCGAAAGAAGAAGACGGAGCGAGTCGCTCGTCCGTCACGCGACGTTCTCCTCCGCGTTCGGGAAGAAGCGTTGCTACAGCGGTTCCTGGGGGCCAGCGGGCGGTGTCAACGATCTCCGTTCAATAATTTACTTCTTTAAGCTGCACGGAGACGCCTTCATTACGCATTCATACATTCGTGACGCGCGCGCGGCACGCGATGTTACCGCGGCGCGCCCCTAATCCCCCCCCAAGTCAGGTGAGAGATAAGGCGGCGGCGACGCGGCGACGCAGCGAGTTGACATTAAGCGCGACGGTTTGTTTCGCGCGCGATGCAGCCCTGGCAGCACGGATATGAATACTGATGCGACGTGTCGGGTGTGCGCCCTGTTGGTTTACGTGGGGAGTGGTGAATCGGTGGTTGGCGCGGCCTGGGCTGCTAAACCTGGCTGTGACCCAAGTTCGACGTCCGCTCACGGCCAACAACGGTGACGATTTTTCCGAACCGGTCCTAGGCCTCACCTAGGGTCGACTCGGCCTCGAATGAGTCCCTAGTGCGGTGTGTAAACATTGCCACTAGAGAGACACAGGCAATCGGGCGTGGTGCTGGTCACCCACCTCCTCGTGTGCCGTGTCGACCTTCATAGGTGCTCGCTAATGGCACTTGATCCTACAGTCTGTTAAGGCTATACGGGGGATCTGTGTCTTTGTGTGCATACACACAGCTCTGTTTGGATAATTTACATGTTACAGAGTAAACATCGGTCCTCTGTGGACTACGGTGGTGAAGCATATACATACTAAATTTAACACGAAGGCTTTCACGACCAATGTTATCCATAGTCTAGCTCTTTTTATGAGGGTAGAGCACACTGTAATCTACAAGTCTCTGGACCAATGTTATCCATTGTCTAGCTCTTTTTATGAGGGTAGATCATACTGTAATCTAGAAGTCTCTGGGTTGATCATACTGTAATCTAGAAGTCTCTGGACCAATGTTATCCATAGTCTAGCTCTTTTTATGAGGGTAGATCACATGGTTTGCCAGAACATCTTTGAACATCTTTGAAGCCGTCCTAAAGTCGTTTTCCATGGCCTCTCCGAACTCCTCCCACGCCCGAGCTTTAGCTTCAGCAACCGCTTTAGCTGCTTCCCTCGTGGCCTGTCGATACCTCTCAGCCGAGTCAGGAGAGCGATTCCGAAGCATTGCTCGGAAGGCCTTCTTCTTCGACTTGACGGCTTCCTTCACCGATGGTGTCCACCATCGGGTTCTAGGGTTGCCTCCATAACAGGCACCAACCGCCTTCAGGCCGCAGCTTTTCGCAGCCGCCTCAGCAATTGAGGTCTTGAACAAGAGTCACTCAGACTCAATGTCCATGACCTCTCCTGGGATGCAGGAGAACCTCTTTTGGAGGTGAGAGTTGAAATACTTGCGGACCTGGCACTCTGTCAAACGTTCCCAGGACACCCTCACTGCTCGTTTAGGTCTCCCAGGTCTATCAGGCAGGCGCCCTGTGCGTCGGATCCAACTCACTACCAAGTGGTGATCAGTTGACAGCTCTGCCCCTCTCTTCACCCGAGTGTCCAGAACATACGGCCTTAGGTCTACTGACACAACTACAAAGTCGATCATTGACCTTCGGCCCAAGGAGCTCTGGTATCAGCTACACTTATGAGCCTCCTTGTGTTCGAACATGGTGTTTGTTATGGACAATCCAAGACTAGCACAGAAGTCAAGTGACAACTCACCACTCAGGTTGAGATTAGGGAGGCCATTCATCCCAATCACGCCCCTCCAGGTATCTCCATCGTTCCCCACGTGTGCATTGAAGTCTCCAAGAAGGACTATGGGGTCAGTAGATGGCACCCTATCGAGCACCGCACCAACTGTCTCCAAGAAGGCCGAATACTCTGAACTGCTATTTGGTGCATACACACAAACAACAGTCAAGGTTTTCCTCTCCGAGACCCGAAGTCTCATTGAGGCGACCCTCTCGTCCACCGGGAAAAACTCCAACTGTGCAGCACCAAGCCGGGGGCTTGTGAGCATCCCCACACCCGCCTTAGGCCGCTCACCAGGGGCCACCCCAGAGTAGGAGAGAGACCACCCCCGATCAAGAAGTTTGATTCCAGAGTCAATGCTGTGTGTGGAGGTCAGACCAACTATGTGAAGTTGGTACTTTTTCACCTCCTCTACAAGCTCCGGCTCTTTCCCCGCCAAAGATGTAACATTCCACATCCCAACAGCCAGTTTCCATTGCAAAGGTCTAGTCTGTCTAAGTCCGTCCTTTTCGTTGCCGTGAGGCCATCGCACCCGACCCTCATCCTTCACCTTGCCCGGTCGGGCCGGGCCCGACCGGGCTACGTGGGTCACCTGGGCACCAGGCGCTTGCCAACGGACACCACCCCCAGGCCTGGCTCCAGGGTTGGGTCCCGGTAACCCTAGTCCGGGCAGGGTTCTCATGATACTATTTCGAACCATCATGAAGGTCTTTGGGTGGCCGTGCTCAGTCTGGAACCTCCCCTCAGACCTGTTCGCCATGGGTGACCCTACCAGGAGTACTGGACTCCAGACGACATAGCTCTGAGGTTCATTGGAACACACAAGCCCCCCCACCACGACAAGGTTCGGCCTTGGGGGGGGAATGAATATGTGCGCGTTATAAATGTAAAATTATTACTATTAATGCAACAGCATGCCGGTCTCTAACACACCGGCACACCGCCGAAGCGGTCAAACAAATGCCACATCGTGTTCACGTGACCAAACCTTGCTGATCGGCCGCGTCGGCTCGAGGCGGGCTCGAGAACAGTTTTTCCTTTTTTTTGCGTGACCGATCCCAAAAGCGTCCCATTTCTGTCGACCGCACGCAAACACTTGGCGGCGGGAGCCTCCGTGCTGCCGAGGTCGGTCGTGACAATGACGGACAGCGGCCGATTCCTGCAGTGACTGCCGCTCGTGCTTCGCAATCACATTTTCAATCAGTCCGCTCGGAGCAGAGACAGAGGGGGGGCAGAGCATGACGAAGGCGCTGGGAAAATACGATGCGGGGTAATGGGAAAATGTGACCGAGTGGGATAAGGTTTGAACGAAAAAAACATATCTCTCGAGGCCCGGTTTGATCACCCTCCGAGGAGGGCACGGAGAAGGTGCCACCGCAGATCACCGGAAGTTTTCCGGCCGAACACCAGGGTTTTTCTTAATTTTCATAGGGCGGCACGACGGCGCGGCGAGTAGCGCTGCCGGCCTCACGGCTGGAAGTTCGAATCCCCGGCTCGGGTGCCTTTCTGTGTGGAGTTTGCATGTTCTCTCCCCCTGTCCGTGTGGGTTTTCGCCGGGCACTCCGGTTCTACTCCCACAGTCCAAAAAACACGCTGCTGCATAGGTTAATTGGCCTGCGGACTAAATTTCCCCCGGTGCCATGTGATAGACTGGCGTCCCATCCTGGGTACAGCCCTGCCTTTCGCCCTGTGTCTGCCGGGATAGGCTCCGGCTCACCGCAGCCCTTAATAGGATCAAGCGGTTTCTGATAACGAATGGATGGAGTAATAAACATCTAAACGTCATCTAAACATCTAGTGCAGCGTGCCGGCAGCCGCACTAGCGCTCTCCAAACATCTCTCCACACGCGCACTTTTCATTTAGAGACACAACCGAGGGGGCACAAACAATAACGTCCTCGAGCTTGTGAACTCTCGTGCGTGTTGATCCAGGACGTAAACTCGGGACACCGGTTGCGCGCCTTGCAGCTCAAAGGCCAAACCCATTATCAGAGCACGCGAGGAGCAGCGCGGTACGTCTGGCCGGGCAGTAAAGTGCCCTCTGATGGCCTCGGTGCGCGGACCCACGGTCATTACGCACACCACATAAAGCGGCTCTTAGAAATGTCACCTTTACGAACGAAGCGGTCTTTCCTCTCACTCAAAAATGTGTTATCACGGCGAGCACAGCAGGTTTTGCTCATATCTATGCGCAGTCTGTGGCTACCTCATTGCCAGTATATAGATGATGTATAAATATGCAAGGGTTTAGCCTTTCTAGTAATGATACAAGTGTTACGATATTAAAGCACCAAATAGACACCTTTCACAATGTGTCCAGCTTGCAAGAAGCCACGCAAAAACAGGCAAGCAAAAATGAGACTAGGCTCTGAAGAAAGCCGTCTCTGATGTGGGCCCAATCAGTTTCAAGGACAATGCAAACATCCCGGACAAAAATAACGACCAAGACGACTGTCTAGCTGGATCAATAACCCACCAAATACAAATATCCCCCGTAGAGCATTAAGAGACTGTAGGGTCAAGTGCTCATAGCGAGTGGCACGCATGAAGGCGGACACGACACGCGATGGGGTCGATGGCCAGCACCACGCCCAGCCGACTTTGTCTTCCTAGTGGCACTCCACCAGGCCGCGTAACAGAAATTCAACAAAACCTCTGTGTGTAGTGTTGAAAAAACATCCCACGTTGGCCGTGTACGGTTATCGCGCGCAAGGCAAGCTCGCAGCGACACGCAGCACGCACGCCTCGCAACGCGAGAAACACCGCCTATGAGTCTGATTCGTTTAGATCGAGGTTTGGTATTTTCAGCGCGTGGCCCTGGGAGTAATGAGGAGGTGTGGGAGGCGTGACGCTTGCAGACAGCCCCATGGCACCCGGGTCTGTCCCGTGACCTCCTGTCGGCGAGTGTTCGACACTTTGCATGGCCTCAAGGTGCACCTGGCCTGGAACGGGAGCGGTGGAGGCATCACAACCTACTCATTGGCGAACGGCGATTGTTGTTGTTGTTGAAGACAGAGGTCCAAGTCTCAACTGGGAAGGCTGCTACGAGCCGAGACACCCGAGTTCGATTCCCGCTCACGGCCAACACCGGTGACAATTTTGTGAACCGGTCCCGGGCCTCCCATGGGTCGACTGGGCCTAAAATAATAATAATAGCATTTTATATAGCGCCTTTCACCCGAGGGTTACAAAGCGCTGCAAGTACCTGGTGCGGTGTGTAAACATCGCCTTTAGAGAGAGAAAGGTGGCCGGGGCGTGCTGCTGGCTACTCAATATTTGAAATATTGTTTGTTGTTTAATTCGCATGTTTGTTGTATCGCATGAAACTCCACTTCCAGAGCTTGCAGGCTCACAGGTTATTTTCTGCTATCGTCAAAGCTGTTCTTTCGGGATAGTCATGTCGAGCGCTCTCCCTCTCAACCTGGCGGCGTTTCGCCTCCCAGGTTGGAGGCATCCTCCGGCGCGGGGAGAGCGGGAGAGAAGGAGAGCGCTCAGTGACACGGCTCAACCGAAAGAACAGCTTTGAAGAGCAACCGTCACGAATCGAGCCGTGAAAAACCGACATCACTACATCGATCTATCACTCTCTCGTGATCCGTGGCGGCGTTCACAGGTGCTCGGCTAACAGCACTTGACCCTCCAGCGCGAGGCTAGACGGGGGACCTTTGTCTTTGGAGACGCGCGGTCTGAGCCGGGAATTCTGCAGCTTTCAGGCGCGACTGTACGCAGCAGGCTGAGCTCCGTGTAAATTCCTCCGGTATCTTTTTCCCGCGGACAAAGTATCTGGAAATGGCAACGCGTGTCATTGTTGCGGGCGGTCACACTCGAGCGGACGAGAAACGAAGATTTAAATCTCGCGGCGACTCTGCCTTCTGCGCGGTGTGTGAATCACCGCCGCGTGTCTCCGTCCGCGTCGTGTGTCCCCGTGTGTGCGGCACTTGCCCCTACAGTCTGTTAAGGCTATACGGGGGATCTTTGTCTTGTGTGTGTGTGCAATTGTAAGCGTGCCGTGTCGACCTTCGCAGGTGCTCGCTGACGGCGCTTGAACGTAGTCTGTCGCGCCTCCGATAAGTTCTCTCGTCGAATGAGTACCATCGACATTGAATGAATATGTCCGCGTTATAAATGAAAAATTATTACTATTGTTAAGGCTATACGGGGGATCTTTGTCTATATCTTGTGCAAGTGTGCAAGGAGCGGGTGGCGCCTGACATTTATTAATCGCTCCGTCTGTTTGCGAAATTCACTGATTACGTTAATAAGTTAAATTGGTTTGCAGTATAAATTGCCCCGTGTCCTGTGATGGACTGGCGTCTTATCCTGGGTATAGCCCTGCCTTGCGCCCTATGTCTGCCGTGATAGGCTCCGGCTCACGGCGATCCTGTACAGGATTAAGCAGTTACTGACAATGGATGGTTGGAAGTTCAAAGACTTTACAAAGTTTTTTGGTCATTTTGTTGATTGCGATCGCACAGCTCGAGAAGAATAGTACCAACAACAACAAGAATAAAAGCACGTTAAATAATTTTGTGACACGAACACAATAATGATCAACGCTTAAAAAAAAAACCCCACACGGAAGCTCCCAAAACAAATTAATCATATTTTCACATCAACAAAAGACTTGCAGAAAAAAAAATGCAGACAATCCCCGTGATTTTAATTAAGATTAAATGGATGTAATCCCATTTCACGTTGGGAGCGGGGTTCTGGGTGTGACGCGCCCGTGGCTCCGCGCTGGTTACTAATCACGCAGGTGCGATGGTTCCACACGGCTGCCGATCCAAGAGCAACGCGGCAGAGTTTGAGGAACACCGCGAAAGCTCGCAGCTGCGCAACGCTCCCCCGACTGCGACAAAGCATGCTGGACTTAACCGCCACAAAGCATTCTGACAGTCGAATTCGATTCGATTCTTCGAAACGTAATGGTGATATGACAGTTTCCCATTGCAACAATTTCTTCTTTAGTTGCAGACAGCCCTTCAACATTTAGAGATATAAGGCAGTGCTGGCCTTAAAGGCGGCGGGCATTGGCCTCTCTTCTTGCTCCAGACTGAGGGGCTTCTGGCATCTGTTGAGCTTCTGGACATCGATGTCTTTCAGCTCGGCTTCGAAGTGTTTGGTAGAATTCGCAGGTAATACCAAGTATTACTTGACAGGGATCGCGACGTGAACGCTTCTACCTTGATCCCCATTCTGACAATGAATGAATGCGTTCTCAAACGTGTCTCGAAAAGTCGCTTGCATGCCAAGCATCGGCGTTCAACTTAGTATTGCGGGAGGCAGCAGCTGACTCGGAAGAGATCCAGAGGCCAGGATGAGAGACGAGGACACTGACAACGGGATAAAGATGTAGATAATAATAATAATAATTTTACATTTATAACGCGCACATATTCATTCACTGTCAAAGGTACTCATTCGACGAGAGAACGACCCAGAGGCGCGAGGAAAGCGCAGAGAGGCGGAGGATGCAGCCAGGCGGTGTTGCCGGCGCCATGTTGCCACACACTGCTTCCAATATATTATGATGTTATTGGCCAAATAAATAATGAGTGTTTTTTAAACGTTTGTTTACTATTACAGCAGAAAATACCCCGTGAGCTTGCAAGCACTGGAAGCCGAGATGCGTGCGGAGAAGCGTGGAGATGTGCCCGGAAGGACCCTTGAGATACGGAAGGAAGAATAGAGGGATTAGAGAGCATAATGAGACTGTCTCTTGAGTTCTCATCCGGTTAAACAAAATAAGCCTGAAACGCGATCGTGCGCACGTCAGAGAGACATTAAGCAAAAGTGCAACGGCAAGGATCGCTACTTGAAGCAATGTCATTGTCAGAAACCGCTTAATTGTAAACAGGGTTGCTGGTGAGCCAGAGCCTATCCCGACAGACACAGGGCGCAAGGCAGGGGTGTTCCCATGATGGGACCCTCAGTCCATCACAGGGAGAGCGCTCGACACGGCTATTCCGAATGGAACATCTCTGAAGAGCAACCGTCATGAATCGAACCGTGAAAACCTATATCAGACATTGACGTGCATCATTACCGCAGAAAACACCCGGTGAGCTTGCAAGCTCTCGATGCGGGATTCCTGCGACACAACGAACGCTCCAACAATACAATTCCACTTTCAAAGCCGCAGCCTCATTGCCACAGATGCGGCGGGCCAGTGTGTTGACTCCACGCGTCAGCGAACACAGGGTTTTTGTATGAAGCAGCGCACGTGACGTCAATAAGCCGTTTACCACAAATCGAT
>JAZEWU010000037.1:4692666-4705480 GCA_036362915.1 Geotria australis | reverse complement strand
TTCTTTCGTTGTTGACAGGCCGTCCTCTTCACGGCCCATGTGCAGCGCATTGTGACCCTCGGGTGAAAGGCGCTATATAAATTGATATTATTATTATTATCAACTCGTGTGGGAGCGACACGACTCACACACCCTGGCCGATTACACCGGACAACCGACGGCGGGACGAAACAAGCAAGCTCCAAAGCTTATTTACGACACGTGTGCAGTTTAATAAAAGCCGCCACGCTCGCGCGGCTGTAAGCAATAACCACGCTGGGATCTGTGTATCGTGGATTTTATTTAAGGCTGGGCCCGTCTCCCCAGATCTGCCACCGATACCGGCTCGACAGCGGCACGGAGGATTCACCCAGCCGTAATTGAGGGCGATAAAAAAACGCGATGTTTTTGAGCGGAGAGTTAGGCTGCACGGCTACAGGGCTGTGCGGCGCATCCAAATAGCGTGCATCCATTTTCGTGGCTGCACTGGAACGTTGGCTTGTTGCGTTGTATTTTTTCGGCCCTCCAACCTGACTTCATTCCAAGTGTGCTATCGAAGCCCCCTCGCGAGATAAAGCGTGCTTTTAGGACTCTTGTCTAGCAGTGCGTTGCCCCGTATTTTGAGAATGTGTTGGAATGGAAAATATACTTATGTGGTGTCCTAAAGAGACTTCTCAGCCACACTTAGGGGCAGCACTTTCCCACACGCCCCACTTGAGTGGGGATTGCCGCGTGAAAGAAATATATGTTATTCTTAGATACGTTGTTGTTGCCGGTTTAAACGGTCAGTGTCCAGGTTGACCAGTGTTGGTCGGTTGCCCCCCCCCCGATGGTGGGGGTATTGGAGAAGAATTTTACTGCCCGATGCTCTTCCTGATGCAAACCTCCTTTAGTCGGAGGGTCTTTGGATAGTTAACTGGAACCTCCCCTCAGATCTGGTCACCAAGAGATAAATACAGTATGCAAAATCCAAGCATTTTTTACCGTGTTAATTTGAGCGGCAGGGTGGCGCAGTGGTAACACCTGCATCTCAGAAAAAAAGGTCCCTCCCAAGGTAAGTCAATTCCCGCCACAGGCGCCTTTCTGTGTGGAGCATGTGTGTTCTCCCCCTATTCTGCATGGGTTTCCAGGTTCTCTGGTTTCCTCCCACAACTAAAAGACACTCATTGATTAATTTTACTGAAATAGGTTTTCACGGCTCGATGCATGATGGTTGCTTTTCAAAGCTGTTCTTTCGGGATAGCCGTATCGAGGGTTCCTTTTTTCTCCTTCGCGACATTTCGCCTCCCTCTAACCCCTTGACGAGGACTGTGCACAACAGGTAAACATCGGATGTCCAGACATTTTTGCCTTACTTGAGTCTGGCAGCCATCTTGGTTTGGGACACGACCGTCCTTTACAATTCACAGCACGGGAACTCTGGCTATGAAACACATGATCATAATCTAATTTTGTAAAAGTCCTCGGGCTGAATTTAACGACACCAACCGTGTGTCTGTGCCACTCAAGATCAAAAAGTTACACGAATTAGCGATTTTCGTAAAATTGCCCGTCAGCTTTGCGCAACAGCATACATCTCGGAAACGAAACGTCAGACAAGTGTCATGTTTGATCTCATTTTGTTCGTCTCGACGAGGGGAAGAGAAGCGTGCGTGGTATGAAAACGTGTAATGTCCATTCATTCTGATACGGGACACGACAATCCTTTAGTCGCAAATTAGCGATTTTTCGTAAAATTGCCTGTCATCATTGCGCAGCAGCGTGCATCTCGGAAATGACAACACGTTTCAGCTAAACCATTGATGAACGCCTCAGGATGCCTCCAACGTAGGAGGCGAAACGCCGCGCAGGAGATAGAAGGAACACTCAGTGACACGGCTATCCCGAAAGAACAGCTATGGATAGCAATTATCAAACATAGAACCGTGAAAATCTTCATCCGTACACCGCAAGTTTTATGGTTTTCCCCATGCAGGGAGACCACTGGAGCAATCAGCTAATGGAAGCCGTGAGAGTACAGTCAAGCATTTGCCTCTGCTGGCAAACACATTAACTTACCACTGGAAGCTGGCTACCTGGGCTGCCAGAGTATTTCACTTTGAACAAACAGCCAAATAGAGTGCCAGCCGTATGCATTAAAGCGCACTCTATAAGGGCCACTAGTTCGCATTCGGTCTTTAACGGAGACGGGAGCCCAGCGGCGCAATATCACATTCCCATCGAGGGCACAATCGTGGGAGCCGGTTCAAAGAGATGATGTAACCAACAGGCAAGCCATTGCAAATCGCTCCGGTTCAGCCGTAGTACCCCTGATGGGTCATCACGTCCACTTTGCGTCGCTCGTAGTTTCGTGTGTGAAGCGGCTAACCTCGAGAGCGTTCCCTGTTGAGGTCTCCAACACAGCTCAATAACCCACGTGGGACAGCAAACGACCCGTACTGTTGCCGTGGCCTTTCGAATGCAAACACAAGCCAAATAAGTCCTTCAGACGTACGAGGCACGGCATGATAAAAAGTGGGTGACAGGTACGATCATGACCAATGTGTGGTGCCTTTTATTCAAGATTCATTTTCCTATGTTGGCAGTTTCCTTCAACTCTGGCAGAAATGAGATGTTATGTTCTGCTGGCATGTTTATGGAAATACAGGATTCAATATTTATTTGGCGATGACGGGAAAAAAAAAAACGGGGCGGAAATTTTCGAAATTGAGCTCGGGATAATGCGCACATATATTTGAATAATTGATAGGTTCCATCACATTGAAATTCATTGGTGTAGGCACGGCCTGCACATTGAATGTGTAGACAATGTTAAGGCCATTCTATTATGCGTTAAACCGCATATTAATATGAAACTTTCAAGTAATCTCATTCTCAAGTACAGCATTACAGTTCAAGAGCAATATATTTGATATGTGATTTGAAAAGGCGCACGATTTTAAGACAAACCACTCTACATAACGTGCACAATTTCGCATCAAAAGGCCGGAGGAAAATACAAAATATCTATTTTAAAAAAATATTCTCACTTAAATGGAACGAATTTAGAGCCCTATTACAGCACTGGCCATTTCGCCAAACACTTTGAAACCTCATTGGGCGTGCCACTTAAAATGGTCATATTAGTGACCTTGAGGGAGACTCGGGACATTTTCAGTGGCACTACTTTTTCTTTAATACGGCTCAACGACGAGGCAGTAAGTAGGAGCAGACAGGCCTTGAATGAGGGAAGCCTCGGCTGACAGCGGTTATTCCTCGCTCGTCTGCGCCGCGGCGACATCACGCATCGGTTCAGCGCCACTGCCCGCACATCTTTATTAAAGAGGCGCGTCAATATTTAAAATGCGCAGGCTTATCGATGCTGAGACTCCCATACATCAGTAATAATGGGGGAAGGAGGGCTATTTTTTCGGAGCTAAATAAATTACGGTCCACTCCCTACGTCGTTCAACGCGTGCATCCAAACATCCAATTAACGCCGCGCAAAGCGACGCTGCACTTTGCAAAGAGGCTGTACCTGGAAAGGATCGTGAAAAGCTCGGCACGCTGAGTGTTAGCGAGAAAATCGTACGCACCGCCTGCAATTTACGTGCCCTGCGGTGCTTACGTGTGTGGGAAAAGGCACTTTTATAGAGCAGATTTACTCGGAAAGAAATGAGGCGTGTGCACGCGGAAAATTTAGCTATCTAAATAAAAGTGCTTTTTCAGCCATTAGGTGAAGCACATTTACAGCTTTGTTCCCGTACGCATTCGTTTCATTAATATTTGAAAGCAACAAAAGAAACTCAAATCGTGACCGCATTGGCAAAGTGCTTCGTAGTAGCAGCCTTTCCGAACGGTGGTGCCGCATCACGGTACCTTTTGCCACATCGATCGGTGCCGACACTGCAAGCTAGCTGTTTTGTAATTAGAGATTTTATTAAATAACGGACCTCCGTGAATCTGGAATATGACATCTGAGACCCTCGGCATAACCATTGATAATCTGCCGGCCCTCTGCCATAAGACTCTGCGATTGGGCCAAGGACTCGAACAAAATAAATCAAGGCGCAATAATCGTGATGGTATAGGTTCTCAGATATCACCTTGTACGGTTCAATACACATAATATCAAAAATGCCAATAGTTTTGAGAAAACTCAGTCTCTATAAAGGTTATTGCTCCACATCAGCTTTCCAAGGCTGACTGCACGCTTCTTTACAAAAAAAATATCGCTTTCAGTGGCAATAATTAATGTGGGTTATCGGTCATTGTGGCGAATGGAAAATGTATGTAACAATAATGAGGTCAAATATAATCCGGTCACTATATATTTCCGTGCTAAGTACTTACAGGCTTAATGAATCAATACTCAGTTTGTGGGGGAGTGTTTCGAAATAATTTGCATGATATAATAATGCACATTTAACTACACCCACATATCCAGTGTGTATGTTGCACATTTATAGCACGATTTGCTGAAAAGTGAATTGAAAAATCTGCATGTATATAGTGTGTAATTAAAAATACAACAACTCACTCTAATGAATGAACCACCGTTACTTTCCAAAAATCATGTTGTGTGATGCGCTTGCAGCTCATACTGTGGGGCTAGATTAGGGAGGCCGGGTTTTGCTGAAATTATTAATCTATTAAACTTATCCATCGATTGTAAATACTATTGATTTTTAATTTACATTACACTGCGTCCATCCTCGACGTTGGAATTCCCTTCCATTGCCGCTCCTTCCAGACTAATAACCGTGCTCAAGACGTGTGTCGCCTCCCATCAATTACAACTTCAAGCAGTGCTGTTAGTTACTGGCGACTTGGCAATTTTCCCAGCAACGGTGACAAAAGTAATCCTATTTTTTTATTTTTACTTTACTCTCCGGTGAGTAAAGTCACTTGTGGGTTTTCACCGGCTACTCTGGTTTCCTCCCACAGTCCAAAAGCACGCTGCCTAGGTTAATTGTCCTGACTAATTTGCCCCCGGTGCACCCTGAAATGCTGTAATTTTCTTACTACTCCCCGCTGGACAACTGTTAAAAAGAGATACACAACTCAACAGCTCCTTCCAGGTTAGATAAGACCTGGCTGACTGATACTAGTCACGCGAGTTTTTCGATCATACTTCACGACCACGGTTCACCACATAGCTCAGTGCTGGCTGGTGAAGAAGAAATATCACAACACCACGTTCCAGTGACATCGTATCATAGATACAAGCACTTATAAGGCCGCTCGGGAAAGTTTGCCAACACTTATATCACAAACTGTCCCAAGACCCTGAGAACAAATCGAAGGAACGATCCTGCTCTCATTTTTCGGGCAGGTCCTAACAAGCCCCACCGGCGGCTGTGGTGAAAGACCCGGTACCGTAACCCAAGACAGACACCGCGATCCTGAACACACTGGCGCCAGACGCCATCCGCAGCCCGGCTAAACGTAATTGCTGTGGCGGAGGCCCTTCCCAGCATCATGCACAATTCACCGGGCACCTCTGTGAACTCCGCAATCTGAACGATTCAATGGGTTGCTCGTTACATTTTTCGAGACTGGGGTGGGGAAATGTTTCCGTGAGTTTGCACGACGTTTCTTTCCCGGATAGGGATAGATAGCTAGATCGATGTTTATTATTACAGCAGAAAAATACCCAGTGAGCTTGCAAGCTATTTACGGGACTCCTGCGACACAACAAACAAGTGATGGCTTTAGTGTGTTATCGTCGCGGCTACACCGATGCACAGCAATTGATCGGTGTGCAAGAAAATACGGATTCAACCGGATTCCAGCAATTTGAGGCCCGTGAAGCCTTTTGGAAGAGCCAAAACGGCCAATCTCTACGGTCTGTAAGGTAACGTGCGGTTGTGCACGTTACTTACCCACGGGGCTACAACGGCGGCGCGTTCCCTACGCTGCAGCCACTCTCAGACCAAAGTACAGTGTTTTCATGTTTTATGTTCGTTTTTTTACGACTACGACTTCATCAAGATTCAACTGCAGCCGTCAGTTATTGTTGAACACCATTGCAGAGCGACAGTGGACAACCTCTACCAACGCAGTCTCAGACAGGCGAGCTTCGGGGCCTGGCCCTGCTCCTTCGGGCCTGCCACACCCGTGGCCTCGCAAGCCAAGCCCATACCAAGCCATGCCAATCCAAGTCAAGTCAAGTCAAACCAAGCCAGCTGACGAACGCTAACTCGGTGCTCCTCAGACCGACGAGTTTCGGAGCCTGGGCCTACTCCAGCGGCCCACAACACCCGCGGCCTTGCAAAGCAAACCCAGTCGAGCCGAGCTGGTATGGAGCCGGGCCGAGCCATGCCAGGCTGGGTCTAGCCAAAGCCAAGCCGGGTCAGCCCAAGCCAAGCCAGCCCAAGCCAACCCAAGCCAGGTCAACCCGGGCCGGGCCAAGTCAACACAGGCCAATCTCCAAATCAAGCGAAGACAAGTCAAGGTAAAGCCAATCAAGGCCTGGGTCTTCCATCCGGGCTTCGGGGCCTGGGCCTGCTCAGGTGGCCTACCACACCCGTGGCCTTGCGGGCCAAGCCAGGTCAGGTCGGGCCAAGCTGATATGGAGCCAAGCCGGGCCATACCAAGCCAAGTCAAGCCAGGCCGCGTCAACCCAAGCCATGTGGGTGCCGACGCTGGGGTCTGGGGAAATGGCGGCGCATTCTGATGCAGCGGCTACTCTCGGACCAAACAGTGCGGTGTCTTCATGGTTTCATGTTCGGTTTTTTTTATTACGTCTTCATTAAGTAACAAGTATTAGCCGTCGGTTTCTGTGAGTCATTTGCAGAACGACAGTAAACAACGCCGGGGTCTGAGAGAAACGGTATTTCGATTCTCTGTATGTCCTGTACATATGGTAGAGTTGACAAATAAAATGGAATTGAATTACTGGGGCCGTTAGGTCGCGGAAACAACTCCACATTCCCATGGAGGACACCAATTTACACTTCTAAAAATCGCCAGTGATTTGTTTAATAGGCGGTATCAGTGTTGCATGGTGGCGCAGTGTGTAACATCCCACCTCACCGAAAGAAGGTCTTGTCCGAGGCGGTTCGATTCCCGTCTCAGGCACCTTTGTGTGTTGTCTCCCCCTGTTCCGCAGGGTGGTGCTCCGGGTTCTTCGGTTTCCTTCCATAACCAAAAAAGACTCATTAATTGCCCGATAACATCATAATATATAGGACGCAGTGTCTGGCAAATGTTGACGCCGGCTAACCGTGCGGCTAGCTTCATTCCACCACTCAGTGGAATGACCCATAAACACTCTTATGAAAGGACCGTTTTATTGCAGGAAATTTTAAGGTCATCTTGCAAAGAGAGGTTCTCAGTGCCAATAGGATCTGACCTGATTTTCAAGGCCTCCATCTAATGCTGAGATTAAGGTTATGACCCTGCACACACTAGGCCATCTTGCAAACAATGTCCCAAGTTCGTTGATGTCTGCTCTCCGGCACAAATCGCTCGGTGGCTGCAGATTTCTACGCAAGCAAGCGTGTGGTCTGTGCGCTAACCGCTGGGTTACTCGGTCAATAACCACATTGCAACGTGAATTGTGATGCCATCTGGACAAGTCGGTCATCTATTGTAAACACGTTCCAACAAACTGCTATGACTGCTCAACAAACACGATCGAGCGATTTAAAATGTTTTTTTTGTGCCCGTTCAAATTGTTGTAGTAACGAGCAGCAATGTTCTTCTGGTTGTTCGTCTTCACCCCAATAATTCCCCGGCAATGTTTTGTTTTTAAAATTTCACTAAGTATCCACTAAGAAGCGGGGGTGCTTTAACACTTGCAGGTGAAACCGAATTTATCGTCAAATATGCCGCCACGCCGTTCGCATCTAAATAAATAAGCGCGCACACGGGGCTAATATAATGAGGAACGCTCTTAAAATTAGCTTGACATTCCAGATGTCAATGAAGCAGCTAAGGCAGCCAATTTCAAAGCACAGATGTAGGTCTTTGTTCCATGAATGCTTTTAATAAGCCTCAGACAGACTCACCTCACAAGTGGAACGACACAATAGAGCGGCAGTACCCCCGACACGCAATCGCACGCCGACACGATAAAAGTTCCGGCCTTGAGAGTTAAAAAAGTGACGACGTCCGGCGAGCAGCCTCCACCGCCGACAAACGACGCCTCTTGCGGAGACGCAGGCTTCCCTCACAACACCCACGATGGTGAGCGCTGCGAAGCCGACCACCCGATTTCGGTTCCTGCTCACGGCCGCCATTTTGCGTGGTGTTTGTGTGTTCTCTCCCCGGGTTCTTCGGTTTCCTCCCACAACTAAAAAAACACTCGTTAATCAATTGGCCGATAACACTGGTCACGAAAGCCTTCATGTTAAACGTCTCAGTTGTTCGTGCCTCCAAGGTGGCAACTCTCGGTACGACACGGGTGCTGGGAGGCTGTCGTCTGGCCGGTCTTTGAAGCTCTCGAGGGGGTGTCGAACCCAGGCACCGTGCTAGGAAATGCTTGCGAAAGCAGCTTCGGCCGCACGCTCACCCGGCCGCTTATGCTTTTTTACTTATTCATTCGAAACGCTTTGCTCGCGTGGCTGTAAATGCACTTAAATCCCTCCCGGTGAGCTCGCCACCGGACTGTCTGTTCGCAGAGTGACGGGTCGCTGTCAAAACACCGCCAATGCAACGGCACCAGTAATGAGACAAAAAGCTCGTGTAAAGGCACCGACCGTAACACGCGTGTGGGTACCCGGGATAACCGCACGTCACCAACCTGGTGAGGTCGTGAGGGTGAAGCGGAGGGGCCGAGGACCCGTTTCGATGTCACTCACCGCTCAGGTTGTACACAACCACCACCGCGCGACTGACTATTCAACCGCCCAGCGATCGGCACTAGCGCCGATGTTTTCATTTCCAGCAGTCACCTGTGACAAACAACACGTGTAGGTTTTCACAGCTCGATTCGTGATGGTTGCATTTTTTTCAAAGCTGTTCTTTCGGGATAGCCAGGTCAAGCGGAGGAGAGAGGGAGAGCGCTCGACACGACTATCCCGAAAGAACAGCTTTGAAAAGCAACCATCAAAACAACAATGGTCCTAAAAAGGCGCAGGTATGAAGAGAGCCAACAACCTGGCACGACAGCGTTGAACCGCATCAGAAGTCCTGACAGGACGGCTTGAAGGCTTTACGGAACAAATAAGTCTTAAGACGAGATTTGAAGATGTTCAAGGACTCCGCAGAACGAATTTCCAGTGGAAGAGCAATTCCAGAGTCTTGGAGCAATGCGCGAGAAAAAATTCTGCTCCAATAACCCCACCATTGGGGGCGACACCTGGGTCAAGCGGCCAACCCAGGTCAACCGGTCAAACCAGGCCTTAACAGTTAAGGCCTGCAAAGCCACGGTTTGGCCGGGACTCCTGCAGCGGCCAGCAGCCGCGTGACGCGCACACGCCACGCCAGGTGCGCATCTTAACTCCGAGTCGCTATGCAGGAGACCCGCTCCAGGTGCGGATTTCAAGCGCAGCTGACGTTCGCGGGCGAGGAAATAAATCCAAGTTGGCAGCATCGTGGCATGAGTGGAAACAGCAATGCGCCATTGCTCCACACACTGCCCATGCAAAGACACACGCACATTTAAGGCATCACTGGAAATAGGTCAAGACAACGGCAGACGGCGAGGTTGAAGAATGACAAGCGGACATCAGGCCCTAGTCCACAATGTCGTCTACACGGAAACATTATACATGGAACTAATTAGGCATCACGGCCAATGGACATATGTTGCCCCCTGTACAATGCCACTGAAGGAGTTAAAATATACATATAATGTAACTAACTAATGGGACATACCATTGCCAATTTAGTGGTCATTATTGTCCTCAATTAAAATAAAATCTCCTTCTCATCTCTCCCCACCACCAAAGCCCAGAAGGCTTCAACTCTTTTCTTGAGGAAAGTCACTCATTTCAGGCCGAGCGTAAACGGAAATGGGCGGTGGGGGGGGAGGAGGCTGCAAATGGAACAGACACACTGGGGTGACGCTACACGCCACTCAATACGGCTCCCGTAATCAACACAGGCGCGCACGCACACGGCTTGTGCCCACGCAAAAGTGAAAGCGCATGATTTACAATATTTATCCATTCGGTGTGCGTTAATGAGGATAGAAATTGTATTATCTGAACATCTGTTGCCATTTAATTTCACCGTCTAGTGGTGCGTGCAAAATGCAAGGAATACGCCATACGCAGTGATTTCACAAAGAACCGGCGCCCGCTTCATTACGAAAGTTAAACTGACTTCGGGGCGAGTCAATTCGGAATTAAACGTTTTAATTTCAAGCGGAACTTGTTGCTCGTCCCACAAAGTGACCGACGCGTGGCCCGGCCGCGATCGGCAAGCGATAGGCCGCATTCCGAGCCAGGATATCACTTATTTAAACCCGACCGTAACTGGGGAAAACTGACGACGAATATTAGAGGGCGGCCAATAAATACCAGACTCGTAGGTTTAAGATATCCTTAAAAAAATAAACAGACTGCGTTCCGAGTAAGACGAATCGCACACTTCCAATCGGCAATTACGTTTCAGCACATTACACGGTAACCAGAGAGGCTGCTTCATTTTAGAGTTTAAAATGTGCCTCGTAATACACTTATCTAATCCCCTCGCATCTTCCCTAACGAGATAAACAAAAGCGAGGCCTGTTCTCTGCACTTTGCGTAAGCGGATTTATATGTAGCCAAAATATTGCTTAGCTTCCCGCTAGAGGATACCGCAATCTATCTGGTTACATTAACGCGCCGTTGATATCACGGGATACTGCAAATTAAGCACATCAACTGCAGTCTTTAAGCGATCGAGTGTTAATTTGGCCTAACGGTGTTGCAGATGTCCACTTGGGTAAATCATTATGATTATTGGCGGCAGCATGGCGCAGAAATAAAGTCCTGCCCGAGGCGGTTCGATTCCCGCCTTGGGCGCCTTTCTGTGTGGAGTTTGTGCGTTCTCCCCTGTTCTGTGTGGGTTTTCGCCAGGTTCTCCGGTTTCCTCCCACAAACAAAAAACACTCATTAGTTAATTGGCCGATACCTTCATGATAGATAGGACGCAGTGTCTGGCAAATGTTGGCGCCGGCTAACCCCCTGGTTCCCTTCCCTCCTCCCCTGAAATGTAATGAATGTGCGCGTTATAAATTGTATTTATTTCTTATTATTATTATCAGTCCCCACTTAAATCTGTAATAATAATAATAATAGCATTTTATATAGCGCCTTTCACCCGAGGGTCACAAAGCGCTGCACAAGGGCCGCGAAGAGGACGGCATGTCAACAACAAAAGAAAAAAACAATAAAAACCAAAGCAACAGAAAATAAATGATTAAGGCTACTTCGAATATACTGAAAGGTCGTGAAACTGGCAATCTTAAGAGCGGCAACATTCTGCCAGCGTCCCCTAAGATGGCCGTTACTTCCTTGAAGACAACCACGGAGGGAGACAGGGAGGGAGGGTGAGCGACAGGAAGAGGACATAGGGACACAGAGACAGGAAGACAGAGAGACAGACACGAGGGGGAAGCAACGGCAATCAAAATTAAACAATCAACATTGAAGCACAAGAACACACGTAGAAACACGCAACAGCAAAAAACGCAGCCACCCACAACAACAAAAACACAACTTCCACACGCGACACCACGAGGCGAGTTTAGGCAGGGCAGGACTGGGCCAGGAGTAGGCCGCGCAAAACATACAAATAAAAACAAGCAACAAGAGCATGGCAGACAACAAAAACAAACACCAAAGTTACACAGAAACAAACCACCAACCAAAGAGAAAAGGAACAGATAAAAGATGACACATGTACAGCAAATGAAAGCTAAATAAATACGTTTAACACAGGGAGCGGCGGAGACCGCCGCTCCCTGAGTGTCTGCCTTGTGGCGGAAACTGGCTTTACACCGTCTAGGCTACATCGAAAGCCGTCGTGTGTTGGCCAATAAGCTTGAAGGACAATGCATTGCGACTGCATTTATTTTTGCATGGTTATGCCACGAGTATATGCGGCTACCTGCACGTTGGAGCCTTTGTAAAAAGGTGTTCACTTGGTGTTTAAACATCTCAACACTGTGTTCTTATTGCCGGTAAGGGTAAAAACTTCGAATTTTATACTTTATTTGTAACAACGGCAAAATCGTCCAATAGTCTGTAAGGACCGGGTCGACTCTCGTGTCAGGATGAGCCGTCGGGTCTTTTACCACGTTCCTGTCCGTCACTACGAACGCCACGAAGACAAGAGCACAAGTTGGTCGGCGTGACCCAGGAGCCGCCGACTCACCCCCACACAGATGAAGGTCGAAGTGCAGGCTTCTAAGCAGATTGTGCTTTAATTCACCAGCAAGACTTCTCACATGAACAGCAGTCCGTCACTACGACCGCTCAAGCTTGCTATCACCGAGCTCCCCGCTCGCAGGCACGCCGTTTAGTTACGAGCTAGCAGTGGAGCGCTGCAGCGCGCGCTCCACCCTGCTCCCCAGTTCACAGCAGCTGGTCAGGCACTGCCACCACGCCTTTCTTACAGGCGACCCGCCCCACAGCACGTGGTAACCACGCCTGTGGGGCCTCCTCGTTCTGGACACCTACACCGTAGAACCACGCCTTCAAGACTCCCCCACACAAGACTCCGACCACAGGGCGCACACACCTTTTATCCCTCCAAAGGCATCTGACGTCATCATTGACGGCACCCCCCTTCGCTAATCATTAACAGCCTTTAAGCTATCTTTAGCAACTATGATCTCCTTACACATTGAGGGGAGGTAGAGGAATTCCATGAGTAAACACTACCATCATCCTTAATGCCCTTAAACAATAAGGGGCGG
>JAZEWU010000037.1:4676594-4692598 GCA_036362915.1 Geotria australis | reverse complement strand
CATTACAAGTCCACACAGACGGTCACCAGAGCCAGGAATCGAATCCAGGTCCTGCTTCCTGTGAGGTAGCAACGCTACTCCATGGGTGAAACATCTCAGTGTAATAACACTCACCCGTGCTCGTCTCTCACCTGAGAAAAAATGACACATTACAGAGATCCGTCTGTTACCGAATGCGCTGGGTGAGGCACCGAGTCTTGTGCCTTGTCACCGATTCATCTGCACAGCACTTTGTGACCTTGGGGTGTAAAGTGCTTTACAATTCACATGTATTAGTATTATTGACTCTTTTAAAACTACATTTACAACATATAGCTGTGTGGCACAGTATTCATTCGCGAGGAAACCGCAGGGAGGCGGGGGAGGGGGCAGGCAGCCATGCGGTTAGCCGGCGCCAACATTTGCCAGACACTGCGTCCAATATGTTACGATGTTATCGGGGTTTTTCTTGAATAACATTTTATCCACCTACAAATGTTGCAGTCTTTAACAGCCTGCATGCTGTCCTCTTGTTGTTAGCTCTGTACAGCGCCTTGTCAGAAAGTCATCTTAAAATTAGGATTGTATTATACACAGGTGTAACATTTTTCGTCTCAAACTTTGTTATTTTATGCTAATTAGCAGTAGCTAAAACTTTCTCTAAAACTACAGGTAAAAGTGTTCATAGTTCATGACACTTAAACGCAAAAAACGTGTACCGTAGCTTCATTATCGAATCCGTTTCACTCACTGTCATCGTCATCTTCAAACGCGAGAGCAAACGCCGGGACCTTTGAGCTGTCGTTGTTTCCTACCTTGCCGCGAAAAGCAGATGTAGGCCTAGAGACATTGGCATTGGAACTTTTTATTTTAACACAACCAAATTTAACACATTTTTAATTGTGGGTGCGTATTATACATAGGTGCGTATTAAACATGAGTGCGTATTATAGTCGAGATTTTACGGTGTTATAAATAGGGTAGAAACTCAAGTCCCACAACATGAGAGGCACAGCTTGCCAGCCCTTGAAGATATAATTTTATTGCACAGCTGAAAGAATGTGGGGCACATTTTCATTCCAAGGAAAGTAACGTGTTGTTATGCTTGTGTACAGAGTTTAACCACACACGCTCAAGTGTTTCAAACATCGGAAGGCATTCGTGTGTGGCTTGTTACTGCGAGGGCTCACCAGTGCCACAAAAGCAACCTGCATCCCCACCCACAGGCCACTCATGAGGCCTGCAGAAGGCAGTTGGCAAGGAATGGTTGTGCAGAAAAAGCGTTGTGCACCTTAGGATGTCAAAAAGCACATTTGCTACGGTGAATGAATGTTCACGTTTTTTTTACTTTATTCTATAAAAAGATTACATCAAATTGATTCGGACTTCAAACCAACTAATTTCACTACCTCGTTAAATTTTTAATCAATTTAAACCAGTTGTAGGTCAGTAAAATTGACTTATAATCAAATCGACCCACATGTAATCAATTCAACTTTTGCCCAATTAACACAACTTGTTGATTACTGTGAATTCCTGCTGTGAGAATGTGTTAGTTTAGATCCCTAATACTACCATTGCAATACGACACCGTGACGCCCTTCGCTTCACAGAAAGTATTTTATTTCCAAAGGCACTGGTACATCCCAAGAAATGGGGCCATAGTATGGATCCATATATTTTTTTAAACCCACATTTGGTCTCTGAATATACGAACCCATGCATTGACGGACGGACGCTTTGTCTCCTGTTACGAAGTGCAACATTACGATACGATCACATTCGTGTGTAGGCACACGCGCACAGATAGAAATCAGCGACGAAAATAATGGTTCAAATCACAAGCGCTGGATCGCACGTTTCACCAACCACGAGCTTGTGTGTGCCTGAAGTGGTGGCTCTGGTTACGATGAGCGACTGAACGATCCACTGACAATTCCGAAGTGAAGCGAGACACAATGACACCTCTGCACTACAGAAAGGCTAAGGCCCGATGATTGCAAAGTGCGAGGCTCAAGTCTTTTCTTACCTGAATATTTGAAACAAACTGTTCCTTTGGGTGTTCAATCAGTGAAAACCTTCATGTGGAACGCCCCCCCCCCAACCCCCAAGAAAACTGAAAGGCAGCCATCTACAGCACACCGCCACTTGTGTCCCTACCTGTGCAAGCAAGTGTGTGCTACGTAAATCCCCAACGCCTCCGTATCGCGCTCTTCGGCAAACCCGCTTTTCGGCGGCGGCGGCGTCGGCAGGCCTCGCCCGCCCGTGGGCCGCTCAGCGCCGCCCTTCGTTGACGACGATGTTGGCCGTTACGAACACGATGCAGGAGGCGGCCCAGCCTAGGATGAAGTAGGCCCACAAGCGGTGGCGGAAGGGCGACAGGTGGGCGCTCTGCCCCTCGCGGCCCGGCAGGATGGCCGCCACGTGCCGGCGCGACGACAGCGCCAGGAAGGCAGGCGTCACGTACTGGATGCCGGCCCCGGCGTACGCGCCCGTCACGCCCACCAGCCACTCGAGGTCGTGGGTCAGGAAAGCGACGATGACGGGCGGCAGCACGGCGGCGAGCGGGAACACAATGCGCTCCACCAGCCACGGGTACGTCGTGCCGTCACGCTGCACCACGATCCACACGCGGTTAGCGGGCCGCACCGCGCTCAGGCGCCGACGCGAGCACGCGACGCGACACACCGATTAGCCGTCGACGGCTACAGCCGCCGCGGTGATGTAGCATTTACCGATAACATCGTAATATATAGGAAGCAGTGTGTGGCAATATGGCGCCGGTAAACCGCCTGGCTTGCCTCACTCCGCCTCTCTGTGCTTTCCTCGCACCTCTGAGTCGTTCTCTTGTCGAATGAGTACCTTCGACAGTGAATGAATATGTGCGCGTTATAAATGTAAAATTATTAATATTATTACGATCCCACAGGGAGCGCCGGTTCGATTCCACCTCCGTGAAGGGGACACGCCCGGTGCATGTTTCTTAAAAAGAGCCACCTCTGCCCACCAAGCGATAGAAATACGGCCGCTCGATTGGAAGGCCAGCATGAGAGACTAGCCAATCATACTGCCTTGAGGGGCACACTACAGTTCCCGGTAGTCTAGGCCCTTCTGCCAGAAAGTGGCTCAAACAAGCACTTGCAGTGCTGCACCTTAGCATATTGATAGCCCTTAGTCAATCCACTGCTGGATGATGGCCTGCCCATGCCTTGTCGGTCACAGGGGGGTCCTTTCAACATGCTTGCTGATCAGTCCAAGTTGCTAAAAGGGGGTATCCCTGAACCGGTTCAGATATCGCTGGCCACCCACTGTAGCTAACCGTGACTGTGAATATGAACACGGAATGCTCCTAAGTGCGAGGGGCGCCAACCACTGCACCACGGTCACGCGCCAGCAGTGCTAATCACGCGTAGTATTACGATACAATGGTATCATACGCGTCATTACGACACAACGATACATTTCGCCAGGCAACGCCGGAGGGGGGGGGGGCGCAGGCGAGAGGGAACGGAGAGATGAAAGGAAGCGTAAGTGCATTTAGAAGCAGCGAAGGGATTTGCCGGAGTACGCACATGTGGTTGTGCAGTCACATGCAATGACACCTAACGGTCATCATGGACAATCACACGGTGAAAACAAATTAGGCAAAGATGTAACATCTCATGAGGTTCAACGCTTCCATCGGTCACACTGACTACAAATGACCGAGCTCGGATTTTTTTTCCGACCACCTCGCGTCGTTTGCGTTCAGCAGCGACGTGCAAGGGATTGATCGCGTTGTACGTCATTTGCGGTTTGTGAGTCTCGCACGCCCGTGAAGTGAGGTGAGGGCGTAACGCGGAGTTCAAACCACGCAACAAGACAGCACACTTTTTACCTCCTTACTTGGTAACCTCCATAATGCAGGTAATGCCTAATTTCCTGGCTGTCTGCGGCAGCGGTGCGTTTTGCAATAGCAGCGGTTGCATTGGCAACGCACCGTTAAAAATAATTTGAAATAATTTATCGCATTTGGTCTGCGTGCCGCTCTTAGCGCAGAGCTGTTACGAAGGCGCTTCGCAGACAGACTACAGTCTGCCAGTAGAGTGCGATGCTGCTACGTGCTATCCCAATTGAGTAATTTTTCAAAATCCGCAATTTTGGACCGCAACGCCGGCACGCAGCGGCCGACCCGTTGCGAAGAACATCCGACGGATCTTTAACAAGCACAGTGAATCAGACGGCACGTAGCATTCATAGGACTGACGCACCCGCGGAAATAACCGGAGCGGTCCGCCGGATTTGAACCGTGAACTTCTGCAATGGGCGACGATCGCGCCACAGCCAGAGGGGCACCGGGAGATGATACGATCCGGATCACCGTGCCGCCAGGCTGGGTCCAGCACCGTGATAAAGCCTCGCGACGCGACCTCAATACGGACGATGAAAAGCCAGCGCCCAGCCTTTTGGACCATTTGGTCGAATTTGAGCAACTGGATTGCAATGATCCACCACGGCAACGTTATAGCGACTGTTGCCGGCGATGGCGACAGATTAACCCGTGATGGACTGCGGCGCCTTGGCGGGCAAAAGAATGGAATTCTCTGTAGATAATCACGGCAATGCGAAGCTGAAATGAATCTGTTGATATGGAAGGGAGCGTCATCACACCTACCGTTACCCATCACACCATATCAGTACACGATTACACCACACCGCTACACCACACCACTACATCATCTCGCCTCTCCACCACCCCATCACTCCTCTACATCACACCACCTCTCCACATCACTACACCATCTCTCCTCTCTACCACATCGTCAAACCACACCACGAAGCCGAGCTGAAAGACAACAATCTCCAGTAGCTCAACAGATGCCAGAAGCCCCTCAGTCTGGAGCAAGAAGGGAGGACAATGCCTGCCTTTAAGGCCAGCACTGACTATTATATCTTTGCAACTAACGAAGAACTTATTGCAATGGGAAACTGTCATGTAACCATCACGCTTCGAAGAATCGAATCGAATTCGAAACCACGTCGCCACCCCATGCCTTCGCTCCACCACACAGTCCCATCACGTCCGGATCCCACTCGTAGATGGACTTGAGGCCACCGTCGTTTCAAATGAGGACAGCTCGATGCCAGTCGGTCCCATGGACCTCTTTGAGCGATCTGATTGGCAGTTTCTGTCTCAGTTGCCCACGAGGGAGAGCTTCAATCAGACGTGTTTTAGGTTTTCGGGCATCTGTCTGGGTTTGTTTAAACGGTAAAAACGCCGCTGCACCAATTGCCGGTGACGAATGCCAGCAACGATTGCCCTAAAATAGCCCCGGTGGAACTTGGCCCTTTATTAGCCGGCAAGCGGTTACCAGCGATTGTGTCACACACACCCACGCACGCCGTCACTGCATCCGTGCGCTCTCGCAATCTAAACGGTGATGCAAATTACAGGGCGGTTAGCTTTTCAACAGCGGACCAGAGGGCCCTAAAGTAGCATATTTAGAAAATCGTTACGTGCCAACGTGTACAATTACAAGTTCAAATGCCAACTAAGCCATTCAATGAAACTAGCTCTGGGCCAGTGTTTATTTGAACGCGTTGAATTCATTATGTAGCCTCGTGCGTTTTAGAGAAGACAAAAAATGTAGTGCCTTTTAAAATTAAATTGATTGTTTGCAAAGTGCTTGTTTCTTAAGCAGGTGGAAATTACTCTCTAAATAATTTAAATGCAACGACGGATTATTTACTCTCGCGGTCGGCAAGTTGTTAAGTCTTTTCTTTTTGGAACACTGTGTTTCTGCAGTACTTCAAATTGGCTTATACTCTACGGTTTATTAAAATGCACATATATATACAGAGGGATCATACAGTGTGAGCTGCCTTGAGGCATTTTCTTGTCTTCTTTGATACATTTCCTACATCCCAATAGCTCACCAATATTTCCACCCCACGTAGAAATCCAACCCCGTAACTCACACAGGTGCCGTGGAGTGACCGATTGTGGTTCGTGGGGCTTGACTGACACGTGAAAACTAACAGGCCCGGCGCTTTGTTTACCAAAAGCCAATGCCATTCAATCAACAACCTTTACAATCTACACACAAGCACGGTGTTAATGTGTTGACACACGACTTAGGATACACTGGACACACTAGCCACACTGATCACAGATTCGCCAATATTTAGGAAGCAGTGTGTGGCAATATGGCGCCGGCAAACCGCCTGGCTGCCTCCTCCGCCTCTCTGCGCTTTCCTCGCTCCTCTGAGTCCTTCTCTCGTCGAATGAATATCTTCGACATTGAATGAATATGTGCGCGTTATAAATGTACTATTTCACCGCGTGATACCGCATGTATTGTACGTACTCCCATGCGTGAAACCACAAAAGAATTATCATTTGCGCCAATTACGATGGACTCATCCCAATGATGGATCATGACACCGCCAAACGTGCTGTGATTACGCGCGAGTCGGTGTGTGCAGGATAACACCTGTAAATTGCGCATGCAGCAGGACCCCTAATATATGCAGTGTGCATATTAACATGTGTCAGTCTGTTGTTAACTCAATTTGACTTCACGTCTCCCAAATTGAACATTGCACCCTGCCTCTGAAACACGCCTCTGTGCACACATCTACGACGCACCTGTGCGTAATGGGAATTCTGAACACTTTATAAAACACGGGGTAATTGCGAGAATATATATTTCGAATTACAACTGTTTAATTCAAATCGGCGTTGAAGGCAATCGCTTGTCGGTGACACGGTAAGTTCTGTTATGAAATTAAGGGGATTTCTTGGCAATTCAGAGGTCAAAAGTTCGATTCAATCTCCTAGTGTGGCAGTATAAATGAAAGGCAGGTTTCTCATACGATGCTACGCTTGTCTCCGTACCCAGTGATTTTGACAGGTAACACTGCGTTCGGTTAGCAGGTTATGTGCGTTGGGCTAAACTGTGGATCATCCCACCTCTTGCAAGGCGTCTGGCCAGTACGGAAGAGTAGGCCAAATTCACTCTAGAGGGGCTCTGCTGAGCTCCCTCTAGCAGACGCCCTTGCGTCAGCAGTGGCGTGAGTAATTGCAGGGCCGCAGAGCGTTTACCTTAACCAAGGGTCACGGCGTTTACGCGAGCGTGTGACGGGACGCCGATACGCAGAGGGCAAGACCAACAAGCTCCGTCCGTGAAGCAGGGCCTAGCCCCGGCAAATCACAGAAATAAGGCCCTAAAGCCCTAAGCATGCTCATTTGGACTCTGAGAACATAAGGCTTAACCAGATGAGAAGTGGAAATTGCAAGTTTATCTTGAAAGTAAAGGAAGCACGGTCTGCTGCCGCCTTCCATTAAAAATCGGTCACGCTGTATGAGAGCGTGGGGAAGCTTAACAATGACCTGATGTCGGGTCCTATTTGGTTAAGAGTTGTTCTTGGAATTGCAGTGAAAAAAAAGCCCATCTATAAATTAACATTGGTCCAGCACCTCATCGCTCACTCGGTGGCAATGACGAATAAGCTCCCGCGAAACGCGGAGAGTAACACACGTATAGATTGTGCCGTGGTTGAAGACCTCTCTCTGCGCGCGATTATAATGACATCAGCATAGCTTAATGATCTAGTATCGCGGACACAAATGCGGGGGAAAAAAAATCCACAAAATCTATAACCTTAGCGTTTGCGACGATTTGTCTTTTATCAGTAAACCGTTCATACACTCGGTCTACGGTGCCGAGCAGATGAGGGAAATATCAATATGAAAATGTATTCCTTTTGTGCTGCTGAGGTTTATAACCATGAGGATCTCGTTTATTTTGTAAGATTAAATTCAAATCTGATTTGACAGCTTAAATAAGCACGGAGTGAAAACAGAAAATCATCCCGGCGACAGGAGCACAACACATCGAGCCACGCGTAATGACTGCTGTGGGCGACTGAAAGGAGATTCAATGATTCCTCCGGAGCAACAAGTGACCTCAAAAATGAGTCTGCAGCAGAAAAAAATAACTCGTCTACCTTAAGCATTCGCCAAAAGCTTAACTGTTTGCCTGACTTCTGTATTTCCTCAAATGAATTGACCAATGATGACGAACAGAAAATAATCTGGATCGAATTGTTATTCGACTTGTTTGCCCAAGAAAACTTCCCGGAGCTCCGTGACAATTTTTGACGAGGGTCCTGCCACACTGATTGTAGTTACTGTTAGTAGCTTGCGGGTAATTTTTCGAATGTGGTCAATTTTGGAGAATGACGCTGGCACACAATGGCCTACTCTTGCAAATTACTTCAAGGGATCTGACGTCTGTGATGCAGGCAGTGGGTTACATTGCGGTTCCTAACGCTCTGGTTAATACACAAACTGAACGTCAGAATACACGGTATTAACCAGGGCTGTCGCTGGATTCAAACCCTCAATCTCTGCATCGAGCGACTAAAGCGCTTTTGTCAGTAAGATATTACATTGATAACCTATTGACGCTTATCATCTCTCCTTGCTCTGTGAAAGTAAACCCCACTAATTATTATTGCTGTGTTTGCTATTTGAAAACATATACAATATAACTTCAACGGAAGTATTGTACTCATAATTTGCAACGGAGAGAGGAGGAACGCGGAACACGGTTATCCTAAAAAAGCCAGCTCTTACGAGCAATTCTCGTGTGACGAGCCGTCAAAATCTCCATCGCTACGGCAAAGCCTCCCCCGACAGAACTCGCAAATCGGTGGACGCGTTCGACCGACTCGCGAGTTTCTCCCGTCCCACCCGTCCGGCCGATTTCCAACGTCAACCGCTCGCGGCCCCCGGACGGCCACTCTGCCCTGCCGTGCGTCAACTCACCAGGAAGATGGAGCGCAGGTTGTTGCGGAGCGTGACGGCAATGATGGGGAAGTTGGTGCTGATGGTGAACACTGGGAAGAGGCCCAGGAAGTAGCGCACGCCGATCGGCGCCGACGGGTCAGCCAGGAAGTTGAGCGTGTAGAGGTCCTGCAGCGTGCCCGTCGGGAACGCGAACACGGCCGTGAACGCCAGCAGGCCGTAGAAGGCCAGCACCAGCGCGTAGGCCCCGAGCGTCAGGCCGCCCAGGCGGCGCTTGTCGGACACGGGCGTGAGCAGCGACGGCAGCGAGTGCTGGCACATGAACGAGTAGACGCACACGCCGAACAGGTTGGGCACCCCGCTCAGGGTGCCCATGGCCGGGCGGCCCTGCGCCTCGCCCTTGCTGATGTGCAGCACCGCCAGCACGATCATCATGACGAAGGCTGCGTGGACGAGACGGGCGGCATGGGCCGACGGGTGGCAGAGAGAGGGGATGGCGGGAAAGGGAGACGGGGGGGCGAGAGGGGGCGAGAATGGCGGCGGCGGTCAGTTCGACGTTGCGAAAGAAAAAAAAACAGCTTTTGAACAGGGAAGAAGTACCTTGCATACGGATGCTGTAATAATAGATTGGGATAATAATAATAATACGGTTTATAACGCGCGCGAGTTCCACGACCGGCCGTGGACGTGACATGGACAAGGAGGCGCGAGGAAACCGACGAGCGGGGAGTCGGGCAGGCGATCAGACGGCGCCAGCCCGCCATACAGTTTCCTAAATATTACGATGTTATCGGCCAATTAATTCGCCAGTGTTTTTCAGTTGTGGGAGGAAACCGGAGAACCGGGAGGAAACCCACACAGAAGAGGGAGAGAGAACACACAAACTCCACACAGAAAGGCGACTGAGGTGTTTTGCCCCCTTTTTGGCACCGGGTTTTCACCTCCAAATCTTCTTCTTTGCGATTCTTCGAAGCACCATGGCTAGCTTCTGGACATCGTCGTCTTTCAGCTTGGCTTCGAAGTGTTGTTAGGTAACGTTCAATCAATGCGGCTGTTTTTTTTTTATAGGGTACGTCCCAAATGGCCGACACAACCGTATAGTAAAAGCTTCGGTCATATTGCATCATCTGTACAAGAGTTATCATGCCCCCGGGAGCTAAGGCATTTATACTGTCACCATTAGTCGGGCAGCATTAAAAATGGACCAAATCGATCAACTGTTGATTGCTCACACAAAACAGCTTTACATGGCAACGGGGATGCTTGCACATAACAAAAGACCTGTAGGCAATCGATGGTCAGGATGAGGCCTAAACTTTGGGACAAGCGCACCGTCGCCGCTGCCAAAATGCACAATTTCGCACATTAAAAAAATCCCAAAATCGTAATAAGCAGGTATTCGTGCGCAGGTATGCATTTCTATTGCCTGCACCAGTGTGGGGGAAAAACCCGTGTTAAAGGAAATGAATTAGGTGCTGTGCTATAGCCCCAGGGGGGTCAAGGTAGAAGCGTTCACGTCGCGATCTCTGTCAGGTAATACTTGGTGTTGCCAGCGAATTCTACCAAACACTTCTAAGCTAAGGAGCTGAAAGACAACGTTGTCTAGAAGCTCAACAGATGCCCAAAGCCCCTCAAGCTGGAGCAAGAAGAGAGGCCAATGCCCGCCTTTAAGGCCAGAACTGACTGTTATATCTCTAAATGTTGAAGGGCTGTCTGCAACTAAAGAAGAACTTGTTGCAAAACTATGCAAGATTATTATTGTGATCTTATCTGCCTACAAGAAACCCACCGTGGACCTAAAAACCCACGCTTCGAAGAATCGCAAAGAAGAAGAAGCCCCAGTGAAGAGCCTTATTGATCCAATTGTTCATTTATGAGACAGATCAGAGGTGAAGGAAACACACAGTGAAGGGGAATGAAATTACTGTCTGGTAACCTCCCTCTGCACTCGTTTGCCCCCCCCGGAAGCCGACAATCCGACCGGTGGTGAAAACCACGCGCGACCGGCCAAGTCGCGCAAAAGCGTTTGCGGCGCTCGCGGTCTGTTGTCAGTACGCAGGCTCACGTTTAGGCCTAAACTGGTAATTGGGTATTTTAAGAATTCAGAGAGTCCAAGATCAAAGAGACCGTTAAAGTTACTCAAATTGACGCCGCTACACTCACTACATTGCGGCCTGCGGTCCAGAGAACCTCACGAATTAAGCAATAAACATGAATTAGTAAGAGGAAGAAATTAATAAGCAATACATTGAACCAAGTATAGCGCCAATAGACGACATTGTAACCCGATTAAGCTTGGTTTAACACGTTTTTCTGTTTTCTCTTGACCCTGTTTTGGAAGGTTATATGCAAAGGGCAAACGTGATCACCAGAATGATGGGCTTTGTAAATAAATATTACGGCCGGTTCGATGCAGTGATTCAGTGCAAAAATAATGAATTGAGATAAATGTATACAAGAGGAACACTCCTGGGTGTGTGATTGCTTGCACGGATTTATTTGTGATGTTTATCCCAAATGGGCCAAACACCCCGCACATTTTCGCGGGGATAATGTACTTGTCCGCCCAATTTACTCGCTTATTTATTTATGTAATTTGAAAAGGCAGCTGCTCTGTGTATAAATAATATCTACATCCTGGATCCAAAACTTTACGACATTGCAGTTTGAGTCAACCTTGAACGATCCCGAATGACAAACAATTGCATTCGTAGACACTTGTGCCTTTAAAGGATAACATTAATTATTTCCCCATCCTATAAATCAACAAATGCGCTCTGAAAAAGTACGTAAAAGGCGACCTTTAAAAGGAATACATATGGCCTTTCTCCTGTTTGGCAATTTCGCTCTTGATTGTGGCACAATCTAATTCACATTCATAGAAGCCCCATCTGCATGCTGCACCAAAGCCACTCAAATGGGTTTTATTATTAATATGTACTTTTTTAGTACCCGCTTAATCCTTGTGCCTTTAAAGGCACAAGGTCAAGGTCAGCCGGAGCCTATCCCTGCAGAAACAGGGCACAGGACTGGGCTATACCCAGGATGGAACACCAGTCCACAACAGGGCACATGTGGCGATCAAGTCAGCAGCAAAGCCAGTTAACCTGGGCAGCATGTCCTTTGAACTGCGGGAAGAAACCGGAGTACCCGGCAAAAAACACACACGGCCACAGGGAGAACATGCAAACTCCAAAGAGCAAACATTCGTGAACAATGTAAATCTGTATCATATATATATAAGAAACCTTCAAAAACGTCCTCTTTTACGGCTTACAATGGATAATATAAAAAAACACCACCCTACCCACCGTGGCTTAAAGTGAGCGTGAGGTGCTCCGTAAGCCAGCCCATCGGGGGTGGGGTAGAAGTGACTTTCCGCATTACTCCACCTAGCCCACGTGTTGCCAGTCAGCGCAACGAGCCGCTGGACAAAAAGGAATTACCGTTCGACCACAACAGCCATTGGCGCTTTCTCCCCACCGAGCTACACACGTGCGCGTGGGGGGCCTTCCACGGACGGGACGCCACGCCGTCGCCGGTGGCGACATCGTGGGGGATTCGTGGGGATCGGACCGGGGAAACAACTCCAGATCCCACAGCGTTGAGGTCCGATTGGATCGGGCACAGCCCCTGCCTGGATCGAACGCACAAGAGCCTTCAGGAATAATTCTGGCGCCAATACGGATTTGAGTTGTTGTACGTACGCACGCACGATGTTCGGCCTTTGCCGTGTTGCGTTTAAAAGTCACGTTCAGGAGTCTCCCGTCTCAAACGAGCAAGACAGATGGATAGATAGATGTGTATTATTACAGCAGAAAATACCCGGTGAGCTTGCAAGCTCTGGATGCACGATTTCCTGCGATACAACAATGGCTGCTATCTCCAACATCGGCCTCTTTCTCCAACACAGGCTTCTGATCTCCGACACCGGTCCCCACCTCCGACACTGGCTACTATCTCCGACACTCGAAACGGCTATCCCGAAAGAACAGCTTTGAAAAGCAATTCTCATACATCGAGCCGTGAAAACCTACATCAGTACCACTCTCTAGTCATTACATTTCTACTATGGCTCCTTGAAAATGTCAACTAAAAGCTGTAGTTGTTGAGTCTGGCACTGCCACGTTTCCATTCCACCGCGCCCCGGTTTAGATCAGACCGCACGGTGCTTTTGATCAATAGCAAACCTCTGAGATGGTGCAATGTTCAAATAATAATAATAATAATAATGCCTCCGAGTTCACCTGCATTATTTAATGAGAGCAAACGCACAATAGAACGGGGTTTTCACTGCGTCTCCTGGACAATAACATTTGATTTAAATTAAACTCTCAAATCTGCGCCTTCAACGACCCGGCCACCTCAATCTTCAAGACGGTTGACCTTGACGTAAACCTAACCGTTCATCGCGAGGCTCGTAATACGACTGGGTTTATCCTTGAACTTAAACTAGCTACAAACGTGTCAATTACCCTTCGGGAGGAAAAAAAATACTTTTGGCAAGACGTAACATTTTGCAGTTAAACCGAGCGGCATTGAACATCAGTGATGCTTTTTACAGCGGGGTTCCTTGGTAAGGTTAAGAGGTGACATTTTTGATTCAATGCTACATTAGCTTTGCTCTTTGAATGACTTTGTTGTTATGGCTGCTGGAACACAAACAAGACCAAGGTGCCGAGATGACGGCGCACGGCTCGCTCGGCCGTATTTCTGGCGCTTAGGCAGAGCCGCAGTGTGAGGGCAATTGAAGTACGTGGTAACGCCACAATAGCCGTGATTGCATTCATTAATCCGAGATGTGGAAGGTTCTAACAAACAGATGTCCTTCCTGGCAATTATGTGATGCTTTGTATTCTGCCACAATAAAACCCAGATGATAGCATATTTTCGCCTTACTTACCCTAACAGAGCTTCAGTGTCAGACTTAATAACCATAATAATAAATCCAATTCATAACACACACATATTCATTCCAAGAAAATCAGAGAACCCGGAGGAAACCCACGCAGAACCGGGGGAGAGCACACAAACTACACACAGAAAGGCGCCCAAGGTGAGAATGCAACCGCCTCGGGAATGACCTTCTTTCTGTGAAGCGCAGATGTTACCACTGCGCCATTATGGTCGCGTTCCCTTCCGACGGATCATATCGGTGGCTTTTTTTTCACGATGCTCCAACTGCCTTCTGCATAACGTACAACGCCACTGAAATAGGGGGAGGCCACACATCCCAAGGAAGGACCTCTGGAATAAAGGGGAAAAAACCGTCAACATATTCACCAAAAAACACCAGGGCCTTAAGTGGAAACGGATATAATCGGCAACATTTTGGGCACTGGTCCTTTATCATACTTTATCATAGCTCGTAAAAAGAGGCGCCAGAGAGATAGAATGGATAATAAGAGTTGGAGAATTAATTTGACACCGCGGGGGCCTGCTGGGAATTATGATCCGGAATAAAGGGTTTTTGATAAAACCGCTTAAACAAGCAGGGAAATTACACAGGCATGACGTCGCCAAAAAACAGCTGAGAGGTCAGCACACAGCGGGATAAACATTGGCCGAGTTATTTTTTATTATTAATATTAACAGTAAAATGCGGCACAGTGGCGCAGTAGTAACATCAGTGCCTCAAAGAACGAAAGTCCTGCCCGAGGCGGTTCGATTCCCACCTCGGGTGCCTTTCGTTGTTGAGTTTGTGCATTCTCCACCTGTTCACCATGGGTTTCCTCTGGGTACTTCGCTTTCCTCCCCTAATAAAAAATGGCCGATTAATTGGCCAATATCATAATAATTATATTTGTCACAGTGTCTGATAAATGTTAGCGCCAGCTAACCAGGTGACTGCCTTAGCCCCCCTCTGCGGTTTCCTCGCGGCGCCTATGAGTCGTTCCGTCTTCGTACGAATACCTTCGGCACTGAACGAATACTGTGCGCGTTATACATTTTATATTACATTGGTAAACCCTTCGGTTGCAAGAATCTGGGTGGGATCGGCAATAAAGGATCGGCAACTTTAATGGATGGTCTCTTTTCAGCGATGTGATTTTTATCACATCAACTTTGCGGCAAAGTAATCTAATTAATAAATGGGTTAGACGCGAAAAGTGTTTAGCTTTCAAAGTGCCAACGTCTCTGCCGCTGACTATATTTTGGCATTTTGTTAAATTGCTATGAAGGTAAAAAAAAATAGATTTAATTTTGAAAGACTAACAGTTTTCGTGCGGCAGACGAAAAAAAAATCAACTGTACAATTATCTCTGTGATTTATGATCAGCCTAAAAGCGCCGTTTAATCGCATTATGTCCGCATTTATCTCCTGCCGTGGGCATGAACTCCGCTCTTTGTACCGTAGCCACGTCGCTGTCCATTATTAAAAACACTCATCTCTCCTCCGCTACTGCAACGTTTCAAATATTACTCTCCGATCCGAGCCGACCGGACGTGATTCCGCCACCCCGTTCGCGCGTCCTCACTTTTCAGGAACCAGCCGCCTTACTTTCCTGCACCTGGCTCGAAAACAGAAGCCTGTTGGCTGAGGCCGAAGGGATGCATTGGGTCGCCTCTTTTCGCGTGTCATACGATTTCAATTCACACAGTTTATTTACCGCCCCCTCATGTAAATCCTACGAACCGGTGACATCGACTGACACGAGAAAGCGAGTGGCGAAATAACAAGCTGAAATGTGATGCACATTGACAAGGTTCTTTTTCCTTCTCCAGGACCTGCTAAAAATAGCTTTGCTTCATTGCATTCCCATCACCTATCACCTGCAAGACAGGTGCTGACAGCTCAAGATGCGGAGGATCATCCCACAATGCACAGGGGCCTCCGGCAATCATCTTTGGACGATTTAGAATCGAGTAGGACAAGCTCTGGGCTCGCACGCAGTGGAACAAAAGACCTGTCTACGCCTCACGGCAGCAACGTGGATTATCATTCAGTATGCGTGCCACTTAGATCGCAGGCTGTGTGCTCCGCTACACCGACATTAATTTGTTCCCGTTCCTAGAAAAAAACACAAATAAACACCCTTTGCAAGTGTACATTACTGCTGCACGATATTAAGCAATGCATACAAATTACAGCAAACACCCAGGAATCTAAACAATCTCCCGTTTTAAGGCTAACGTAATTGTAACACAACAACCATATGTCATAAAAAAGCGCGATACTCATGTAGGGTTTCACGGCTCGATGTATGAGAATTGCTCTCCATAGCTGTTCTTT
>JAZEWU010000037.1:4661235-4672553 GCA_036362915.1 Geotria australis | reverse complement strand
GGGGGGAAGGCAGCCAAGTGGTTGGCTGGACCCAATATTTGCCAGACACCGCGTCCTGTATATTACGTTATCGGTCAATTAATTAACGAGTGTTTTTTTAGTTATGGCTGGAAACCGGAAAACATGGAGGAAACCCACTCAGAACAGGAGGAGAACACACAAAATCCACGCAGAAAGTCGCCCGAGGCGGCCGTCAAACCGCCTCGGGCAGGAGCTTCTTTGTGCAAGGCACGGCTGTGTGAGGCATGGTTGTTATCACTGCGCCACCAGCGCAGTGGATTTTTCAGCCATCTATCTGGAGTTTCCACGAATTTGTGTTTTTAGCCCCACGGCTACTTCCTGCAATAAAAAAGAATGTGAACAAATTCTATCCAATTGCACGATGCACAATTATTTCACTCGAATGCATTTTGGCCCACAGCAAATATAATTTTAAATAGGATGCACAGTGATGGTGGTGGTATCATGGCCTTATTGTCCTTTCCCTCTGGCTTGTGCTTTGATTTAGCTGTTGATGATAAATGTTGAAGCGAAGCAAACGTCACCTGCAAAATTCATCGCGGCGGTTCATTAGTGGTGCATTATTGTGTCTACGCCGTACATCATGCCGAGAGATGCGTTGGGAACACGTGTGGCATTAATATGAAATGGCAACATTTTGCCCGACAATGAGCGGGGATTTTCTCGTAACTACGTTAATGAATTAGGTTACGTTGAATTTATTCTGTATGCTTTAAGGACATATTTGGAAATACAACGTACACAATTAAATTAAATCATGCAATGTTTTAAGCGTAAACCTCCTCCTCGTGTTTTATGACCGTATTACAAGACAGCCGCTGCGATAAACATGCAAATATAAAGTATATCACAGCACTCAGTTGTATACCGCTCAACGCGTGCAAGTATTTTGCTATATAAATGGTACGGCATTTATTACAGAGAAGTATTATCCCAAAAGTACTGTATAATCATTTATTTGTTTGCCTAGGGAGACTTCAGGGAGCCCCAAAGGCCTACTTTACGATGTTAGACAATTTTTTGTTTCGTATTTGCCAAACTTCCAAAGAAATGCTGATACACAATTTTTTCTGCCCGTACAGAATAGAGGAGGAAGAGATAAAAATAACATCCATCAACACGTAACTCTTCTCGCTCGCTTTTATCATTTATAACCCTTTGAAATTCCACCTTCTGGCATAATTTGTCATGCAAATAACCGCTTTGGACTTCAAGGGGCATTTTTTTTTTCAGCGCGCGCGAAGAAAACGTCTACGCAAAACCAGCGCCGGGCACCAGCGGGCTTAGCGAGCGGCCCCCGGGATAGCGCGACGCGCAGATGTGCAGACGTCACGACGCACGTACGGAGCTCGTGTCGCGCCGCCGCGCAACAGGCCGCTTCGCTAGCGCGTCCGCAAAAATAATTACTGGCGTCAAGTGGACGCGCCGACAGCTGCTCGCCCAGCCGCTCACCTACCCCCCTCCCCCCGTGGATCGTAACCTTAGCGTGTGCCAATGAGCACCACAGCTATGCCACCTGGAGTCCAGCACTCCTGTTAGGGTCTCACTCGGTGAGCAGGTCTGGAGTCGAGCGCTCCTGCTAGGGTCTCCCTTGTTGAACAGGTCTGGGGAATGTTCCAGACAAATAATCCTTTGCTTTCGAGGGCAGGATTTTAGACAATTTCAGATTGTGTGCGTGCCAACCGTCTGCCCTTCGCCTTGAAGTCAATTGAAAGACAAATTCAAGGCGTGGTCTTGGCGAGTCGTACTTTCCCAGGCAACATTGATGCCCAAGAATCATGTACTGATGGCGCAAGATGAAGTGCGATGAATCGCAACGCCATGCGCTATCAACAATCGTAACGAATCACGGTCATGATTGGGATTAAAAACCGCGAGCGTCTTCTTTTGCTTGAATCGCGAGAAAGTACATCCTTGCGCACACGATTCGATGCACGCGGCATGCACGCGAGAATTGTCCTGAATCGATTTAAATCAATGGCTCTTCCCATGCCGGTTGCGCTAAGTGAATTTAAAACCCTCTTTTGTCTGACGTACGCTCTGCTCTTTACATCTCTGCTCTTAGCTGATTGAACGGAAGCGATAATCGGTAAACTATGAGATCAATTCTAGACAAACCACAGGGAAAAATAGTCGACAAATGCTTTACTGTGTGCCAGAGTGGCGCCATTTTATCATTCATGCATCACAGAACGAATTTGCATGAGTTCGATCCCCGACTGTGTGGCATTTGTATGTTCTCCCCGTGTTCTGTGCGGCTTCTCCAGCTTCCTCCTAAAGCCTAAGAATATACAACGTAATTGGTGTTGGCCAAACAATTCGATGCCGAAAATGTACCAACAAATTACTCAATTGGAATTACACAGCACCATTGCCCTCCTATCGCAAAACGTGGCAGGGCACTCTTTAAAAGGGTGTTCAAACTCGTCCTGAGTTAAACATGCAGAATAATAATAAAGTGTTGGCATTATCTATGCAGCAATACTTTCCCAGATTTGGTCAATCGCGGCCCAGCACACAGCGAAGTAACGGGGCACGAGTTTGGATTACAACTCGTGACCTCCAGCGAGTAAGGGTACCACTCAAATCAACCGAGTGGTCCTCCTGTAAATTACAGCATATTGGAATGAAGAAATGAGATTATAAATCACACACACACTCCACAGAAAAAGGACGCATTTGAAAAAAAAAACTATTTTCATTTATTCAAACCCAATGAACCTGACCCCCCGAACAAACAAATGTATGTAGAGCGAGGTTGCCACGAGGCTTGTGTGTAAAGCCAGAGAATGGCCTCCGGAGATGCTGCCTAATGCAAGGCGGCTTCAATAAAACACGGCATTTAGATTCAAGCCGTGTACAACACCGTCATTATCAGCGTCCGAATCTGTAAAATGTCGCGGTGATGCACACGGGGAGCTAAGGTTTTCGAGCCGCATTTTGGCAAAGCTGTAAATTACCCACAGGAACACGACGGCTAGGCCGCATCGCACCGATTCACTGGAGCTTCTGCTCCACCACGTCTCGCGTCAGAGTCTCGTTCCAAGCGCAGTACCGCGGACACAATCGGCGGTGCGTAGAGACGGCCGGCCGGTGGGCTATGGAAACACGTCCAACAAGTCACCAGTCGCTTTCCAAAGCGTGATAGTTGCTTTGAAAAGCAACTATCGTGCATCGAGCCGTGACAAACTACATAAGTACAAGACACCAGTAATAAACTGAAATTAAAGATCAGTAGCATCATCTTGACGTCACGAGGGGACACCACAACGGTCTACCCATCTGTGGCTCTTACTCAACATACAGTTGAGAGAGGACATTCACCACTGCCGTGTGAACACACCAGCAGTGTGTGCTCAGCAAGCCTAACTGCTGACGATGTCTCCGTGTCTTCATGTCTCCATGTGTCCCTCTGTCCGTGTGTCCAGGTGAAGATGTCTTCATGTCTCCGTGTCTTCATGTCTTCAGGTCTCCATGTGTCTGTGTGTCTAGGTGACGATGTCGCCATGTCTCCGGGTCTCCGTGTCTTCATGTCTCTGTGTCTCCATGTGTCCGTGTGTCCAGGTGACGATGTCTCCGTGTCTTCATGTCTTCAAGTCTCCATGTGTCCGTGTGTCCAGGTGAAGATGTCTTCATTTCTCCGTGTCTTCAGGTCTCCATGTCTCCATGTGCCCATGTGTCCGTGTGTCCAGGTGACGATGTCTCGGTGTCTTCATGTCTTCACGTCTCCATGTGTCCGTGTGTCCAGGTGAAGATGTCTTTATGTCTCCGTGTCTTCATGTCTCCATGTGTCCAGGTGACGATGTCTTCATTTCTTCATGTCTTCATGTCTCCATGTGTCCGTGTGTCCAGGTGACCATGTCTCCGTGTCTAGATGTCTTCATGTCTCCATGTGTCTGTCAACATGGCGCACGCTGAATTCAAACGCACCACGTGATGTAAACACAGCATTCGCTGAGTTCAAATGCACCACGTGATGTAAACACTACGCATGGCAGCTGAAACGTCCCAAGCGAGACTGGGAGAGCGCTCAGTGACACGTCTATAGACTGTATGGAGAGACTATAAGACCGTATGTATAGACTATAAACCGTATGGATAGACAAAGGCTATACACTGTATTATATACTATAGACTGTATTGAGTGGATTTAATTGCAGAAAATTGAGTAACAATTAAGCGAAGGACACAACGTACATTGCTGCGTCACATTTTGTTGCGACAGGGGAATAAAAATGGTGCAGATTATCAGAACAAAATGATATTTGCCAATCTAACACATTATGTTCTTTGCTGACTCAAAAGACAATATGAAAAATTCAGTGGGGAATAGAACACTGAAATTGGTTACTGTGTGTTAGTGTTTTTTGAAATGGGAGTTGTCATGAGTTATAAATTACATTACGGCAGGCTGAAGGAATTCACCGGGACAAGCAGGTATTACTCTATCAAAGCCCCACGCAGCATTTTAAATGTCAGTGTCAGCCCTTACAGATCACAGCGAAAATCATCCCACTGAGCGATGGGATATTTTCCTGTATTTTCACGTAAATGACCAAGCTAGAAGTGTTCACGTCGCGATCCCCGTCAAGTAATTCTTGGTATTACCTGCAAATTCTACCAAACACCTCGAAGCAAAGGAGCTGAAAGACAACGATGTCCAGAAGCTCAACAGATGCCAGAAACCCCTCAGTCTGGAGCCTATAAGGCCATCATTGACTATTACATCTCGAAATGTTGAAGGGCAGTCTGCAACTAAAGAAGAACTTGTTGCAATGGGAAACTGTCATATAACCATCACGCTTCGAAGAATCGAATCGAATTCGACGTAAATGAAAACTCTATAACTCATAAAATATCCACAGACACAAAAACGGTAATTACTGTTAGTAAAAGTATTGATGTACGCGAGTTACATGGGTAGTCACATAATGCGTTCATACAATGTCTTAATTTTAGAATCGTCTATATCAATTGTATTCAAAGATAAATATCCCATATAACCGCAAGCACATGAGGGGGTGGGTGGCCAGGACCGTGCCTGGCCGGCTTTGTCTCCCTGGTGGCAATGTTTACACACTGCACCAGGTACTCATTTGAGGCTGAGTTGACTTGCGGACCGGTTTAAAAACCAACCATTGGTGTTGGCCGTGAGTGGGACTCAAACTCTGGTCGACGGTTTCATAGTGCAAGACGCTAACCGCTACACTCCCGCTCTCCACTATATATTTATACACAGACAGCACCACGTGTATTAGAATAACAACAGCACTTGCAGTTATATATACATATAAAACGATCTACCATTTAATTTAGCCCTACACAGCACGTGTTGTTAGCAAACACCTGTTACGAACGCCAAGGAAAACCTGGGGTCGGGGGGGAGGGGTGTGACCAGAAGCACATTTAAATTCCATGATCTTCCCCCTTGCAGACGTTTACATACAGCACTAAACCAGGCCCCTCATTTGCCACTAATGTTATGCATCATTGCCAATAATCAACCCCAGTGCAATGTGCAGGCCAAGATGACATTAATCCCCTCCGGAATACGTACGCAAAGGCATGCGCGCACGCACACACACACGCACGCGCAAAGGCGCGAACACATTTTTACACGCGCGTACATGCACGCACACATTCTCTTTGCATTTGCAAGTCAACACGAGCACCCACACGCATACACATTTAGACACGTTCAATAACAGCTGCCATTTGACACAAAGTTGTGTGCTACAACCACCGCAGCGCTTGTGCCAGTAGCGCCTTAGACACATATGCACACGCACACACACGCAATGAGACACGGGCACATCAAAGCGAGCGACCAACCAACCACAAAATGCATGGAGACTCTACACTGGCTACCCATCCACAAACGCATCACTTATAAAACCGCAATAATATGCCACCGCGCTATCCACACAGGACACCCTAAATACCTCGCATTACTACTCCGGCCATTCGCATCAACACAATCCCGTACTCTGCGCAGCTCATCACAGCACCTACTCCACACACCGCGCTCACACACAACCTTAGCGAAACGCCGATTCTCGGTCGCGGCACCCACAACCTGGAACAGCCTGCCACACCTATTGCGTCAAACACAGTCCCCCACAGCATTCAAAAAACTTTTAAAAAGTCACCTCTTCACCGACTCACAACAAACCGACTAAGCAGGGCTCCGCTCCTCCGAATCAACGGGTGCAACGCGCCTGGAGAAAATGCGCGCGTTACAAAAGTAGATTATTATTATATGCATTTGTGCTGAAAAAGTGATGTCTAGAGTAGTGGTTCTTAACCTGGGGTGTGAGCGCACCCTAGGTTACAGGCACATATTCCGTCCACTGGCTGGTAACCGGACTCAGGTCGCTGGGTTCGTAACGCCGAGCCACTGAGGTCATATCCCATCGCGGACATTATGTGCCCCCCCCGCGCCAACGTGAAATCAATAATTGCGGGATTTATTTTAAAACTTGTTTTGAACGCAGCAGGTCGCTCAGAAGTTGTGGCAGTAAAGACGTCGCAGATGCTCGCATTTATGGCGGAGCGCTAAATTATTCCGCTCTAAATTACAATGAAGCATGGAGGAACGCTCGCGCGGCACTTAGGGTTTCAAATGGGACCGCATTTAAATCCCGATACCTTCCATGCTCTGCACGTTGACAATTTGCGAAAACGATAAGCACAGGCGTACCTTTTTCAACGGCTAGGATGCGTTCTTGAGGCTTGTCTCCTAAGCGATGAATCCGTTAAGAGAGGGAATTATAACATGGTTCATTATAACTGTACAGTATTTACTCAATGAATACTATAATAATATGTTCCATCCATCCATCCATTTTCTAAACCGCTTGTCCTGGAGAGGGTCGCGGTGGCAATAGTCCAAGGAGAGTGGACCAGACATCCCTTTCCGCAGCAACAGATTCCAGCACTTCCTAGGGGATTCCCAGGCAGTTTAATAGTAAAAATAATACCTTAAGCATAGTGAGCTTCTGTTTGTGAGTTTAGGTCATGTGAAGGAACAGAACCTTAAGCATGTTTATAGACAAGAGTCTTGGGAGTGCAGAGCAAGTGCTATACTTACTATTACAGAACATTTATTAATGAATAATGTTTTCTTGTCCGTTAAACTAAAATTCGTTGGCAAAGGCTTCGTTAAAAGAGGCATGCCTGTATCTGTATAATTTATGGAGCGGTATCCGTCAGAACTGTTTGTGCTGTACAGATAGGTGCTGCATGTGTTGCTTAGTACAGATATGCGAGTAGGTCTATATTAACGCCGTCATGTATCCGCAACACGGCGCCCAGCTAACCGGGCTTGACAGACATGACATCGTGCAAAGGACGTGCAGGCTGCTACTTGAATGTAAAATTAAAGACAGCTCGTAATCAAATACGCAATGAGGATGTATACCTTCAGCTGGGTGTGATTTAAAATAATAGGCTCAACTGACCATTCGTTTGCATGCGAAATAGACGTTATTCATTTCGCCGCCGGGAAATCATCAGATTGTACGTGTGCTACCGTTTTTAATCTTGGCCGTTCAACCAATTGAAATTCAGCTCCTCCGTCGACCCCAGCAATGTTTGGCCTGTGTGGTGTTAAGGAAAACGCATCAGTGGAACACGTCCAGATGTACTGTGACCGCCGATTTTAATTCTCAAAAAAATCTATATTTTTGTATACCAATGAGTGTGTACTGTAATGTAAGCAATATGAAAATGATGCAATCCGAAAAAAATAACGGTTATTTAGAACAGAAATGAATCAAATAAATGAACATTTTGAGGTAAATTAAATAGGGGTCATAAGACATCTTGACCACCCTGTATATCTAGACCAGAGGTCGGCACCCCGCGGCTCCGGATCCGCATGCGGCTCTTTAGCCCCTCTGCAGTGGCTCCCTGCAGCTTTGAATTTTTTTTAATTATAATTTGTATTTACCCTTTATTGAACCAGTAAGTCAGCATCGAGATTTCCATCTATTTTTCAAGCGAGCCCTGGAGAGCAGCAAATACTCATGGTCGAGTAGGGACTTGAACCGTCGACCCTCCAGTTACGAAGCCAAGTCCCTACCGACTGAGCTATGCCGCCCCCAATGATATGGAAATGAATAACGGATATTTTGAATTTATTTTTATTTTTTCTTTCAAAGGGAACACTTTTTATTTTGGAGATCGAGGTGATACTGTGACACTGAAATAAAAAAAGTGTTTAATATTTCGTCAACTCTACGAAACTAAACTGATTTTATCTGGTTAAATAATGGTTAAAAAAAGCATATTGGTGCAAATAGCAGTAATGACGACTACAGACAGCACAATCCATGACATATAAGGCGCGAAGTCCAGCGGACCTTGGGTCCTGCTATTCGCGCGCCCGAGGCCAAAGACCTCGGGCCCGCGAATAGCGGGCACGACCCGCCTACTCTGCCTCACGACCCGCCCTACTCTGCCTCTGATTGGTCAAAAAAGAATAAAAAGAAAAATAATATACATACTAGAAATAAGCTTTTGAATAAATTCCAATCCCTCTGTATATATAGTTACTATATATAAACGTTATACACTGTGTTATCTTCATTTTAACGGTAAAATAGGTTTTGCGGCTCCAGATGAATTTTATTTTGTGGGAGAGGGGGCAAAATGGCTATTTTGATAGTAAAGGTTGCCGACCCCTGATCTAGACCACTGAAGGCCATAAGAGAGCACCGACAATATGTAGTTTCTCTAAGCTGTTTGTTCGGGATAGCCGTGTCGAGCGCTCCCTCTCACTCCTTAACGACGTTAAGCCTCCCACGTAGGAGGCGTGAAGATGCCTATACCGAAACAACAGCTTTGAAAAGCAACTGTTGTGCATCGAGCCGTGAAAACCTACATCAGTATAATATGTAATTTCATTAAAATAAACTGAGGGGAAATATGGCAGTAGCACTGGGACAAAATCACGTGCAGAATTTAAAACACATTTTTAGAGGTACATTCCTTGAATAACCAAATATTGTTTACTCTTTTTTCTACGGCTCAGAAAAAAGGAAGTGCATTGCTTTAAATCTGTCAAAACATGCGCATTTTTCAGCCGGAGGACCTTTTTGGCCAGTATACAGATGATGAAGGTTTTACTCTTTCTGGGGTTTACCCTTTTTGGGTAAAAACATATTCCGACCCCTGCTGCCCGTGAAAATGCCCCGCAGAAGCCTATAGCGCCTCTTCTATCCATGGCAGTCTCTCATTATACTTTATGATTATGGATAACGTTTAATCTCTGCAAAATTTAAGCACAGTCATGCGCCACATAACGTCCGTTCAGGCAACGTCCGACCGAATATCCGTCCGTGGTCCCATAGGGTTATAATAGAGTTCAGAAATCCGGATCGGAGAACGGGACGTAGCGGATATATGCGGACGTAGCGAACGCAACAGCTTCCCACACGCAACACGTGTATCTCATGTCTCTTGTATAAAAATCGATGGCGTATTTTATCCGTAGGTTTGTTGTGTCGCAGAAATCCCACTTCTGGAGCTTGCAAGCTCACTGGGTTTTTTCTGCAATAATAATAAACATCAATCTATCTATCCAACCACTATCTCAGGCCATAACCTGCTAAACTTCTGAGATCTAACGAATCGGGCACATTCCAGATGACCTGGTCATTGATCAGGTACAACACAGCATGTGAATAGACAGCTGGATCAATGGAAATACATTCTGCAGAAATAACTATCAGTTGTTCCAAGAACTCAAGAGGTGGACACCGCTTTAGAATCATCAAAGTACTTGTCATGAAACATCATTTCAAATTTGTTTTGAGGACATAATGTGGGCGTGCATGCTGCGTTAGGTTTGTGCGTGTGTCGCGTAACTCTCTCCCCCTAGGTTAACTCAGGAAGGAAATCAGTGCCTGGTGCAGCACGTGAATGAAAATCAGCATGTGCCAATTCCACACAGCCTCAAATTGCACCTTTCCTTCGCGAAACGGTGAGTGTTGGTTTTATGTGTTGTTTCTGCATTGCGATTTTTTCTCGCTCTGCCTCTCTCTCCCCGTCATAAAAAGAACTCTTAAATGTAGTCGAACACAGCCACCATAGCCGCTGACGTATTCGAGAACAGATGGCACAATTAATTTGCAAGAGCGTTTTGTTGCATTATCGCAAACGTTTTGTGGCCGTTTTGTATTTAAAGCACAAGCTTCGTTTCAGACACCAAAATATACGATGTTATCCCGTGCGCAAAATCATTCTGTGCCAGCAAACCAACCACATTAAACAGTTGAATAAATAAAAATATAAAAATGTAAGGAGTTTTTTTTTGTACGCACAATGTCTGTCAGAATCTGAAGCCGCAGGACTGTGCGTTATTTATTAATCGCTAAATAATGCACAGTAAACGATAAAGCGGATCAATCATCATAGCTATTATTTTTATGTAATTAAAACGAACCTGCAGGGAATACATTGGCAGTGGCACACACGCAAAAATACAAAACAACTCACCACCTTCATCATTAGCACTAGTTTAGAACATCTGCCATTAAGGTTCTAAAGCAGTGCTAATGAACATCTTAACACTGTGTTCTTATTGCCGGAAAGGGTAAAAACCTCGTATTTTCTACTTCATTTGTACAACGGCTAAAAGGTCCTATGGTCTTAATGGCTTGACCCGAGCTACAAGATGCTGTGATCTTTGGTTTGTCCTGAGAGCGTCTGCCTTGTGGCGGAAACTGGCTGAACACAGACGAGGCTACAGTGAAAGCCGTCTGGTGTTGGCCAATAAGTTTGAAGGACAATGCATTGTGACAGCATTTCTTTTTGCATGGTTTTGCCACAAGTATGTGTGGCTGCCTGCATGTTGGAGCCTGGACGCTGGCAATTTGCCGCTCTCACGATTGCCTTAAAGTCTGCTCTAAGAATACCCTAACTATTTAATTTTTGTTGTTGGCTTTTTTGTTTATTTTTCTTTTAATGTTTTTGTTTGAGTATTTACTGTAAATCGGTATAGTTTAAGCCTTAAACTTACGTCTGGAGGAAGCGAGTGGAGCAGCAGCCTTGCCCTAGCCTTTTCATTTTGGATATCGTCTCACCTCTTCTCAGCTCGAGCTTCAACATTTGTCGGCGTCTATATAGTACCTGCATCGGTTCACACATCAAATTTCCTCTCTCCCACTTTTTCCTCACGGTAGACATTGGAGTCTATGGGAGAATTTAACTTTGCAGACTAACGTTATAGCCGTGACGACCGCGTGTAGTCTGAGCACCTCTCACGCTTGAAAAGTTATTATACCCAGTTAATT
>JAZEWU010000037.1:4642520-4653642 GCA_036362915.1 Geotria australis | reverse complement strand
CCCCCCGCTTCTATTTTTTCTCCTCCCTCATCACAAAGACGACCTCGGCCGTGAAGCCGGCTCTGCTATCGTCGTCCAATCACCGCAGGGAGAGCCCGGCGAAGCGTGATTTATCCGCTGCCACGGCCTGGGTGTCCATCAGTAGATTAACGGAATTCAAACAGGAACGAATGAATACGTGAAGAGACATGTGGGCACGGTATCGCCGTGTAGGAATTCGCGAGTGCAAGTGTGTAATAATAATAATCTAATTTTGTAACACGCGCATATTCTCCGGGCGCATTGCACCCATTGATTCGGAGGGGCGGAGCCCTGCTCAGTCGGTTTGTTGTGAGTCGGTGAAGAGGTGACATCTTAAAAGTGTTTTTTTAGTGAGTAACTACACTACCGCTTCCCGCTATAAATGCATTACAACAACAACAACCACCACCGTTCGGTGGTGGTTGTTGTTCGGTGGTGGTTGTCATATAACCATCACGCCGCCTATGCCAGGCCAGGTGAACTTTTACACGTATAACAACAACAACCGCCATTCGCCACTAAGTGGTGGTGACGTCACCACGGCGCCTGTGCCAGGCCATATGCACATTGAGGCCATGTGAAGTGTCAAAGGCTCGCCGACAGGAGGTCACAGGACAGACCAAGGTGTCATGGGCTGCCTGACCGAGATGACTGGCAGATGCACCACCTTGAGCTCCCTACTGTGACAGCCATCTTAGGGGACGCTGGCTGATTTTTGCCGCTCTTACGGTTGCCAGTTTCACGACCTTTCATTGTATTCTAAGCAGCCTTAATCATTTAATTTTTGTTGCTTTGGATTTTTATTAGTTGTTTTTTTTCTGTCGTTGTTGACATGCCGTTCTCTCCGCGGCCCTTGTGCAGCGCTGTGTGACCCTCGGGTGAAAGGCGCTCTATAAAATGCTCTTATTATTATTATTATTACTGTGCCAACTTACACGTATACACACAAATCATACACACGGCGAACATCTAAACATTTCAAACATAATGTAACGCCACAATCTGTCAACCTCTGGGGACCATCAACGGCATTAAACATCATGGGGATCAAGGTAGAAGCGTTCATGTCGCGATCCCTGTCAAGTAATACTTGGTATTAATAATAATAATAGCATTTATATAGCGCCTTTCACCCGAGGGTCACAAAGCACTGCAAATTCTACCAAACACTTCGAAGCCGAGGAGCTGAAAGACAACGATGTCCAGAAGCTCAACAGATGCCAGAGGCCACTCAGTCTGGAGCAAGAAGAGAGGCCAATGCCCACCTTTAAGGCCAGCACTGACTATTATATCTCTAAATGTTGAAGGGCTGTCTGCAACTAAAGAAGAACTTGTTGAAAGGGGAAACTGTCATATAACCATCACGCTTCGAAGAATCGAATCGAATTCGAATTAAACATCATAGCTGTGATACACGATGACGACGGCGGTTGTTGTGCTGGTGAAGGTGATGATGCCGATATGACGATGCACCGCGGGGATGAGATCACTCCTGCATACGTGGTTGTGGCGAGCGTGTTTATGTTTTGCCGGGGCATTTTATTTCCATTATTTATGGGCTGGTGACCTTCGAAACATCTAATTCTCTCCGAGAGTGCCTTGAGTGACAGCGTCGGATCACACCAATGTTTACCCGTTTAGTTTTGTCTCTCGTCACTGTGGGACCGCGTTTGCATTTTTCTTAGCTCACATCTGATCTCTTTCCTCACCTCCTCCTGCGGAAGCCCCGGCCATCAATAAATGAATGAAAATGAAAATACAAGCGCTTTCCGAGAAACACCATTAGTGACATTTTTAGGTCGCAATCAACTCTTCACGTAACAAATCTTTTAAAAACCAAATACGTTTGTTCCTACCGCTTGGTTTTTAAACTTGAAAATTTGAACGGAAATTTATATGTTGAATTTACAATCTATAACGTGTGGCACAGTTTTCGTTCAATGTCGAAGGTATTCGCTCGACGACAGAATGACTCAGAGGCACGAGGAAACCGCAGAGAGGTGGGGGGAATGTAGCCATGCAGTCAGCCGGTGCCAACCAGCCAGACACTTTGTCTTATATATTATGTTGTTATTGGCCAATTAATGTGTGTTTGTTAGTTGTGGGAGGACACCAGAGAACCAGGAGGAAACCCATGCAGAAAAGCGGGAGAATACACAAACTCCACACAGAAAGGCGCCTGAGGTGGGAATCGAACCGCCTCGGCAGGGGCATCCTTTCTGTGAGGCGCGGATGTTACCCCTGGTGGGTATATAAGATTATTTTTACACAGTGTGGTGACGCAAGGTCAAGCAAAGACTTCTTGTGGCCAATGCAGGAGGAGGCCTTCATCCAGCAGTAGATTGTCAAACGGCTGTAATGAAAATCACTGCTATTATAAATAATGTGTCCAAACCACAAAAGAAAAAGAGATTTTCTGCTCAAACAAGCAATGTGGCAGTGCGCATTTTCTGTTTAAAGCCCTGAGCTAGTTGCGGAAATTCCACATTCCCATGGCTGGGGTGAGTCTCTCCACAGGACAACTACTGTTGACTGTCACACAATGTGGTACTCAATCATACAGACAACAGTTAACAGTGTCCGCAAAGCATCGTGACTGAAGGACACGTGGCCAAACTGTAATCCGTATACCTTCATGTAATCTTAACACGAAGGCTTTCATGACCAATGTTATCCATAGTCTAGCTCGCTAAAAGCGGGTTTACGACACTTAAATATTTGTATACGTGACCGAACTCATAAAAAGAACTAGACTATGGATTCATGTAATCCTTGTATGCATAACAGTGTTGTTCAGAGTTCGAACGGACTGACAATATAATTGCCGGCAATAGTGCGGCACAGATGCATCAGGGAAGAACACAGTAGAGGAAGCCTGGTTGTAAAGAGGTTACGTGATTATCAATATTTCAGAGCGGCATGAAAAGTCTGAAGCAAGATGTACTACTCGGCAAAAATCCGTCAATATGCTCCGCGCAGATGGCTGGTTTTAGTCCTGGAGACAAAAAGCGGTGATAGATTGCATTTACTGGGTGTGTGGCCAACGCAGCGTGGGCATTACTTTAACTTACACGATGGGTGTCAGCTGCCAAGCTGATAGACAGCTGGCACATAAACACGGCATCGTTTCACGCCTTCCGAGTGGCGCGGTGGGATGAAGCGCTTTCTCGATCACGCGCGCACACGAAAAAAATGAACCGGGCGACGATTGAAACGTGGAACCCGACGATCGATAATCAACTTAAAAATAACGGAGACCGGCTCGGAAGGATGGTGAAAGAAGGATCGCTCGAAGGTGATCAAGGAAGAGGGAGACCAAGATTTGACCAGACATCAACCACCAAACACCGGATGTGATGGAAGATATCTTAATTGGACGACACAGCGACAGAGAGACAAGCGGTGAAAAGACCTCTGTGAAGGACACAGTCGTGCCCTGATGTCCCAAAAGGCCACCCGACTGTGTTCTAGCGCGACGGCAGGTCGATCACTCTGTGTGGCGCTCACTCTGGCCAGGCGGCATGTGGACACTTGGGCCCCACTCAAACCGCACCGCGCGACACAACTGCCTGCGTTCCAAACACGCGGTTCCTCGGCAGGCGACACGCGGAGAGTTCGAATTTACGACCGAGTTGGCGCAGGGCGCGCCCTGCAGTTTAGTGCCGGGAAAAGTTATTGGGCAGCCGAAGCGCATTGAACTGCAGACGGTCCGACGCTTTAAATATTTTGGTTATTCAAAAGTGATACACTTCACGGTTGTTAAGTAGGAAATAATTCGATTCTTTATCCGGAAAAAAGCCACAATGAATCTCGAGATTATTATTTACGCGAATATTTCTTAGGATTGCAGTGACCTACACGTGATCAGCGGCCGGTGGGCGAAGTGACCGTGTCAATCCCCCGCCCTACGGAGAATGATGTAATGAGGAAACCAGTTCAAGCCTGGGCAAGCCCACCATCTAGTCAAGAAAGGAGGGGGCCAAGGGAGGAATGGGGGATTAATTCCCTCCCACCCTCATTGTGTTCGGGAACATTGAGGTGACCTAATGTTTACTCGTAGAATCCCCGCTGCTTTCTCTATTGTGTAAGGGATTATAGTGGCTAAACATAGAGTGGAGGCCCTAAATCATTGACAGCAGGGGAGGGGTGATGTCAGAGCTGACGTCAGAGCTTTGCAGCATAAAAGGCGGACGCCCAGATACGGCGAGGGGAAGAGTTGGAGAGGAGAGGTTCTGAACGAGGTTCTGTGAGAGGTCCAGAACAGGGCACGCTCCGGGCGTGTCCCGGGGCGTGCCTGGCACAGCCCGACCAGTGAGTGTGTGAGCTGGGGAGCTGGCATGGTCCGCGCGCTGCTGCGCTCCACTGCTGGCTTGAAACTAAACGGCGTGCCTGTGAGTGGGGAGCTCGGTGATAGCAAGCTTGAGCGGTCGTAGTGACGGACTGCTGTTCATGTGAGAAGTCTTGCTGGTGAATTAAACGACAATCTGCTTTGGAAAACCCGCACTTCGATCTTCATCTGTGTGGGAGAGGGGTGCACCGGCGGCTCCTGAGTCACGCCAACCAACGTGTGCTCTCGTGTCCGTGGCGTTCGAGTTGACGCCCGGGAACGTGGTAAAAGACCTGACGGCTCATCCTGACAAGAGAATCGACGTCGGTCCTTACAGGATAATTGACCGATTCCTATGGTGTGAATTTTAGTTATTCACAGCAAGAAACTGCCTGAATAACACTTGTGCTTCTGAGAGCACACGATGGTACTTCTACCATGCTGTCATCTCAATAGCCCTCGCTGGCCTGTAAGCATTCTATCCCTCTTTCACGTGTCTACATATATACCCTAAAGCTCGTCTCTTTAAACTCTCCCGATGCACAAGTGGCCCGCATATTTCAACAGCGTCTCGGCATGCAGTCACGTTAAGATGCCTTATGAATCAACACTCCGGTGTAATTCTATTGCTGTATTGTAAGCATCCATCTCCGTACACGGAGTGCATTCAAGTCCTCCTTTACCGTCTCGTGTAAGAACCCCACTGCAGGTGTCTCGCGCAGGTTTCATATCCGTACGATCCACCTGGCCCCACTTTGCAAGCGGCTGGACCATGTGTCCGGTCGATTACAAACATCTCCAGTGAAGACACACCTCAGTCTCTGCGTTGATTTATCCCGGAAACTGAGGGATTTGTTTCACCTGCGTAGCCGTCTACGATCACCAACCCGCTGACTCTCCTCCAGCCTACCAGCAGCGTGACCCTCTCAAGCCACGCGCATTAATTACTCGCTCTCGCGCACATCTGCTCGCGATGCGTCTATTCATTTATTCATTTGCGCCCGCGCCATCTGGACGGTGGAACCCTCAATCAGCTGATAAAGGGCCTGGCGATCGATCACGTCATGTAATCTACCGAACAGAAGTTGGCATATCCAGGGTTAGGGCATAACAAATTTCGTAACATTATCGCCATCCATTACGCCGCCCGCAGTTTATCACAGCGGGAGCTCTCGGTGAACGACGCGCACGCGCGCTCCTGCGTCTCGAAAGAAAGGACGGCGGCGGCGGCGGAGGGAGGGAGGTGAAACCAGCAGCAGCCTTCCGCAGGAGAAGCACGTTGCGAAGGTCTCTTAAAAAACATAAAATCAACGGCAGTCGGCACGGCAATCTGTTGCGGCCCCGCGAAGCTGCTTTTGCAGCTTTAATCATTCGGCTCAAAGTGTGCACCGCGAGGCAAATTTAACACGTGCAATTGGCGCTAAGCACCGCGAAGTGCGATGAGAATTTGTTAAGGATTTGTTAGCGCGCTGAAAATACCGCGACGCGTGCTGCTCTGAGGCTTACGGGGGGCGCTCAGAATTTAGCATCCAGGGCACTAGCTATAGCGCGACACGGTTTATCGATTGGAAACAAGTACAGAGAATGGGGGCGGGGGGAAACATTTTATTTTACCGTATTCTCAGGTGTATAAGACGCCCCGGAAAGTAAGACACACCCCAAACCCGTGCCCGGTGTCAATAACGTGAAACGAATCTGGTCACACACACGCAGCCACTTGGATTATAAGACGCGAGTGCGGCCCTGTAACCGGGAGAATATGGTAGTTGCGCCAGGCTTGAGCCACCTTCAATGCGGTCCTGCGCGCATCATTTATTAAATGTGCTGTATTTAACGACTCTGGCCCGTGTCACATTAATGGAATGCAATACGATATTTATGGGCTTGAATGTTAATGTTTATAAGATTTCATCACGACAAAAAGTAATCATGAAGTCGATAAATCAACCCAGGTCATTTTTATTTAATTCGTTGAAGTTCACATTACAGTATTAAGGGCAAAGTGCAGATATTTGCTTAATAAGAACACATGATGCGCTCACTAATAATGAGAGATGAGCATAGACGTTAGAGGTGCAGCCCTGCAAATGTTTGCTCACGCAACCGCTGGCAGAAGGGCTTCGATCGCAGATAAAAAAACAAGGCAACAAATTATCACCCAAAAATGTTCACTGTAACGATTAGTTGTGCCGACGCTTGACAGATGACAATGCTCGTGACAAGGCATGACACGCACCTTGCTAGCTTCGGCGCCAAGGTCAAAGGTTAAAGGTAAACCAGATAGAAATCTGACACGAGGTGTCAAATCTTCGAGGCGGCCTGTGACGCGCAGGTCGCCGGATTTTACAGCTTTCCCCCTCGACCGCTTTCGACGTGGCCCAGAAACTAATGGCAGTCGGGTGTCTGTGGCCTGATAACGTAGCGAGGCGCCCCGCTCACTTACACACGCTGACCCCCCTCGCAAATCACGCTCACCTGAAACGAGCGCAGCACTCGCGCTCCGACTGGATGTGACCGCACTTTCAAAGAAACCGCGGACTTCCAAGTACGCCATTGAATAACCGAACCCTCGGGAAATTGAAAGACCGGAGCGCATTTTGACAACAACCCCATTTGCTGCCAGCAATTAAATATCTCACACGCGACAATCGAAAGAGGCAGAAGTGTGGGATTGATAAAGTAAAGTTGTGCCGCAAATCACTTGTAAGCTTCTGTAGTTTAAACGACGGGATGTCTGCAATTTCCGCTTTTCATGCGTTTGTAAAGGATGTCTAAATTTGATCCAAATTGACACACAACCCATATTTTATTCAGGAAGAATTTCTACTCAGAGGTGTTGAGAGCTCTTTTTTCACAATTGCAAAAACTGAGATGCCAAAATAAATGTTGTCTGTTTGAAGACATTAGCACCGCTTATCCCTGGGCTGATTAAAGTCAAGCGTGAAAAGTTGTTTGTAAGAAATGGACGAAGAACTCTTTAAGCCATATTTCTAATTATTTTTTCAGTTGTAAAATGGCACAGTGGGGAGCGAACTGCACTGTGAATCCTAGATATCCGAGTTTGATTCCAAGCTGTGGCTAACATCAATCGTTCTTGATATCTGAACCGGTACTGGCAGCTACCCGTTTTACCCGCCCACACTGACCAGCACGGTGAACAATGGTCAAACAACTCCCGTGACCAAAAAAGTGTGGAAGGGCACTGGATTGAAGAAGGGCTGCGTTGATGTAGGTTTTCACAGTACGATGGATGGTAATTGCTCTTAAGAGCTGCTCATGAGGATAGTCACGTAGAGCGTTCCTCTTCTCTCCTTCGCGGCTTTTCGGGAGGCGAAAAGTACGCAAAGGAATGCTTGCCACGGCTATCCTGAAAGAGCAGCGCTGAAGAGCAATTCGGAAAACAGGCTGTAAATTATAATAGTGTAAGGGTGTTTGTGGACAGAAACAAAACATTACAAATATCCACTTAGCAGTATTTACAATCACTAACTCAGCACACTGGGGTCTCCCTAATGTAATTAGCTAATGCAGATTATCATTACCTCCGCCTCAGGAAAATATCTGATTGGGAAAATACATTTTAGTGATTATGCTCGAAATATACCACAGCACGATGTTTATGCTGCAGCGCTCAAGACGAAAACAAAATACAGAATCATCTCGAGTAGGCCAAAGCATCTCCGCTCAAATCAAGCAACGTGTTGACATCGCCTCCGAGGAGGCTCTAATCGAGTGGCGACAACTCCACGTTCCTATGGCACGTGCCAGTCTAACGCTCCAGGACGACCGCTGAATCCACACAGAGTGGCCCGTGTTGTATCGACCCGGGAGGCACGTTAGGTCGAGATAACGTCTGGCCAGGACGTGAACTCGCAATCTCGCGAACGCAAGTCAGGCGCTCTTGACGCAGCAGCTACCCGGCCGGATTAAACTTGACAGAGGAAACTACAATTTGACGTTCTCTGCCACGCACGACAGAGAAGCAAGCTATCTGCTCCGGAAAATCATTCTATCCGTGCACGGGGCCGTGAATTCCATGGGGAGAAGAGAGGAGGTAGGGGGTGTGGGGCGCGCGGGAAGACAACGCTGGGAAACTTAGAGCGTCCAAGGATGGGAACGTAGCCCATGAGCTCTGATTCGTCGCTGGAATTCCACGATTCTGGGAAAAGATTCGATTCAAGAAGCGCTTGCTTCATTGACTTCGCGGTGAACGGTAGCGCTTCTAGTGGCTCCAAGAGTGACAGAAACCTTTTACGTGCAACAAGTTGTTGCTACTGTTGATGGTTTAAATGGCCACTATCCAAGTTGACCCGGGTTGGCCGGTTGCCCCCCACAATGGTGGGGGTATTGGAGCGGAATTTTACGACTGGATGGCCTTCCTGATGCCAACCTCCTTTAGTTGGAGAGTCTTCGGATCGTTATTTGTTTGGAACCTCCCCCCAGACCTGTTCACTAAGGGAGACCCTAACAGGAGTGCTAGACTTCAGGTGATGCAGATCTGGGGTTCATTGGAACATGCAAACCCCTCCACCACGATAAGGTTACAATCCATGTGGCCGTAATGAAAACTAACAAAAACACACAATTGTTACACGCGGGATTCGACGCGTGAGCTGCTGTATTTCACCAATAACTGCAAAACGCCCTACAAACCGTAAACTTGTGATTATTTCCCTGTCGATGGCTAACACCAGCACCGCGTCATATCTACATTGATCCTGGTACCAACCTGCACTGAACAAGCGTGGCGAAGTATGGTCAAACAAATCCCACGACTGACAAAACTAACACGGCACGGCGAGTCCCGCGTTAAGCAGTGTATTGACACCAGAGCTGTAGATTATTACCATTACGCATTATTATTATTATGACCATCAATAGCAGTCGACAATGTATACGACAATCAATACCGTTGGACATAATTTTTAGTAAAAACTCAAAACCCATAATATACCGGCACTTAAAAGCATAGGATTGCTGGGGACTGGCTCAATAATGACAAACGAGCATTATTACCCACAGCCCCTATACCTGCGATAACCTTCAGAGTCACGCTTATTATGAAAGACCAATGATTCACTTTTTTTTTTACAAGCTGCATAAACCAGCCCGTTAACTGCGCCTTCACGCGAAGAGAAACTACGTGGCAAATTTTCAGCAGTGTGTCATAGTTTAGACTTTATGCGTAATGCACATGCTCCTAAGATTAAACCGCTATGAATGCGCTCGAACTCTTCGGATCTCGGAAGCCAAGCCTGCTCAAGCGTCCTTGGTTTGAGCCTGGTCAAGCGTCCTTGTGGGTGAGCACCACGACTTGCCAGGTGCTGTAGGCCTGAAGTTGCGAGGTGGCTAGAAGATGGATGTGTTGTGGATCACTCCCTTAAATACTATAGTTTCCTCCAACATGCAAATAACTGAAACATCCCAATGACAGATTAAATCGGTGCATTTTACTTCCCCTGGCAAAGAACGTGGAACAAAGGGCGAAAAGTACGCAAAGAAGCATGGAAATATTCATGCATGCTGGGGATTATTAATAATAATAATATCAATTTATATAGTGCCTTTCACCCGAAGGTCACAAAGCGCTGTACTGACAAACAAAATTAAACACATGTGTCTCAGAGAAGAAATTCAAATGAAAGACATCAGATTGACAATAAGAAACGTGATGAAATCAGAGCAGGGCATCACCAGAACGGATGGCCGATAGATTGAGACTGGTTGTGGAATGGCAGCCCAAGGAGGAAATACATCTAAAACGACCCCCACTGGGGAGATGGAGTGAGCTCAGCTCACATGCACATAATAGAAATGCGAATGATGATGTTAAAGACATGGAGAGGACTTCATCCAGCGGGATAGATCACGGCTTATAATTACAATCACGAACAACCTAAAACATCTTCATGCATTCACACACACACAATGAAAAATATCTGCTGGGAGCAACGTCTAATGAACCTGTCAACTACTTTGCAAAATCCCCTGAAACATGAACTGTAAATAAAGGTGGCGCTACTCACCCTGCCACCTCATTCTCCGAAACCTCAAGTCAAAACTGCCAAGGTTAAAATATAAACAAACAGTAACTCAATGAGATTAATAACTGTGTCTGTGATTTTTTTTAATTACACACAGTGGCCAAACAAACAAGGCTGTATCTCACCAAATGCAGCTTAATGTGCACATGCGCTGCGGTTTTACAAGCCAAGTGGGACAACTTAAACATCCCCCTGTAACCACAGTACTTCCGATTCCAGGGCACAGAGCCAGCAATACGGCAGCCCTGGGTTCAAATCCTGGCCCCAGGCACCACGCGTGTAATGACGAAATGATGGTCTCTATTTATCAAAGGCTGCACCCAAAGATATAACGTAAAACACAGTGCAACGCTGTTTACAACGTTTGCCGACTTTATGCGTTTTCACATATCAAAGCGTCGGGATTTAACGATCAATGTTACCCGGCTTAATGTTTGCGCACGAGTGAAAACTTTAATTTGGGCGGTCTCTTCCCGAACATTATTATATTGTGTAGAGGTTTTCACTGCTCGCTGTGAAGGCATTTGATACAGGCCGCCACGAAATGACTGACATGTGGTGAGGCCAAACCCAAGCGGACACGGAGAACGTGCAAACTCCACACACAGACACCTGAGCCGGGACTCACAGTGCCACCGTGCCGCGCGGATAAAGCCTTTTTCTCACTTTCACGATGGGGCTCAAGGTAGAAGCGTTCACGTCGCGATCCCTGTCAAGTAATACTTGGTAT
>JAZEWU010000037.1:4623576-4634891 GCA_036362915.1 Geotria australis | reverse complement strand
TTAAATATTACGGCTACTTCGAATACACTGAAAGGTCGTGAAACTGGCAATCTTAAGGGCGGCAAAATCTGCCAGCGTCCCCTAGGGTGACCCAGTCGTGGTGCAGGCCAAATCACCGTATCATGAGCCACACCGAACCTGGGATGATTTGTTTATTCATACAATTTGCTCCAGAAGTCAAAGTGGGCTACATAGAGAATCCTTGCAAAATGTCGAATCCATTTGTGCCGATATAATGTACGTGCTTTTGCGTGTCATATGTATAAAAAAGCAAAGGTCCGCCGTATAGCCTTAACAGACTATAGGGTCAAGTGCTGTTTGCGAGCACCCATGAAGGCCAGTACGGCACACGAGAGGGTGGGTGGCCAACACCACACCCGACTGCCTTTGTGTCCCTAGCGGTAATGTTTACACACTGAACCAATTACTTATTTGAGGCTGAGCCGACCTAGGAGGGGCACAGAACCGGTACAAAATATCATCACTAATGTTGGCGGCAACCAAAAATTGAAGTCGTGTAGCTGGGTTCGTAGCACGATGTACTCACCGCTCCGTCATATGAATACATTTTTCGCACACACAGTAAAGTAGAAAAACTTACATGAGATTTTCTAATTCAGATAAAGAATAAGTGCAAACCTCAGCTAAGGAACCACCTTCGTCTTTTGAGAGTTGGGATAAAAGGTACATCACAGCCAGCCCCCGGTCGACACGTGAGGCACAGCTAACCCCTTGGGACGGCGGATTATTCGATAACCGTTCACGCCCAACAGCGGGCTGCCGTCAGATCGGTTTCCGACACGGCGCGCGTCGCCGCATAACAGCAGCGGCAGCAGAACCCCCTTCGCGGACGCTCGATCCCCCAGAGCGTAGAGCGGCACCTTCAAAGGACTCGCGGCAAACACAACGCGGGTTCCCTACAGCGCGACCGCGCCAGGCGATCACAGCACCTACTCCACACACCGCGCTCACGCACAAACCTTCGGCACGACGCCGATTCTCGGTCGCGGCACCCACAACCTGGGACAGCCTGCCACATCTATTACGGCAAATGCAGTCCCCCCACAAACTTAAAGAAACTTGTAAAAAGTAACCTCTTCAACGACTTACAACAAACCGTCTGAGCTAGGCTCTGCGCCTCCGAATCAAAGGGCGCAAGGCGCCCGGAGAATATGCGCGCGGGAAAAAAAATATATTATTATTATGTCCGCGGCAGTCTCCGTTCTACGGCGGCCGAGCCCCGACCCTCGCGAGAGGTCCACCACCGCACGCATTGCCGCGCACGCTCTTCCACAGCTGTGCTCTTCCTCTGAGCGCTCTCTCCAACGCGCGTTTGGGTCGACGCCGCCACGCACGGTTCCGCTCTGACGTCCCCATGTTTGGACATCACGCAGCTGCTATTTTCGATATTATAATTTATAACGCCGCGTGGCACGGTATTCGATCAACATCGGAACGTATTCGTTCGAAAGCAGAATGACTCAAAGGCGTGCGCAAACCGCAGAGAGACGGGGAGGACAGGGAGGACAAGGAAGCCACGCTGTTAGCCGGCGCCAACATTTGCCAGACACTGTGTCCTAAATATTACAAAGTTTAGCAGACAATTAACGATCGTCTTTTAGTTACGGGAAGAAACCGGAGAACCCGCAGGAAACCAATGCAGAACGGGAGGAGAACACAGAAATCCCACAAAGAAAGGCGCCTGAGGTGGGATTCAAACCGCCTCGGGCAGGACCTTATTTCTGAGCGATGCAAATGTAACCCGCTGCAAAGACGAGCGCGCTCGTCAAAACGTCGCAGCACGGACGATCCCGGCACGCACGGGCAAAATGTCATTCGTTGGTCACGTGCGACCGCACGCGACCGACACGCGGCCGAGTGGCAGCGTCCATGGCGCTGGACGATGATTGGCCCGGTTGTCGCAACGGGTCAAGCGGTGCGGAGGAGGGCGAGCGCGCGCTCCGGCCAACCCTCATTAATGCCCGGCCGAGGCAGACTGCAGCCGCTGGATTTTTGCAGGCTGCCAACGCTGCGCCCGCACTCTCCTGACGGTGTCCGTGAGGGGGCATCCATACGGACGGAGGGCGATGCCAGCAACTGGAAGGGAAGCTCCAAGCAAAATAGCGGCTGCCGCGTTTACCGGCTGCGCCTGACGCTAATTGGTTTTGATCAGCGGCCAGACGGGTCCTCCCGCAAATGGAGAAGCCTTACGCACATTACAGTGGAACTACGGTTCGACACCCGTAGGATCTGCGGACCGCGTCGTGACAGCGCGACGCTTAGCGTTTGAAGAAATTCGGCAAATGACACGCGATGTTGAAAGCTTTCAACACAAAAATTAATCTTAAATTTAATGGCTGAAATTGTATGAAATGTATCGGTTAAGAAATTATATAATCTGGAATGTGAAATCCACATTTATAGGCACTCTAAACAATAGGATAAAAAAAAAATTACATAATGGTGTCACTTCTCTAAAAAGTCCGGGGCAACTCTCAAAAAGGCGGTGGTGAAAGGTCCACATTTCTATCGTGAGGGCTCGTCTCTCATACGATGGGCAATTCTGGCTTCACACAAAAGGGCACTCATTCTAGATCTCGTAAGCATGATGGGCTTTTTCAATTCCCCCCCAAGTAGGAATTGAGCACGGAGGATTGTTCTTTTGGGCCGAGAGCTGTGCCACACTGCCACTCAGCCAAATTGAGTGATTACTTCATTACAGAACATGAGAGTAGTCGTGCAGTGTGTGAGACAAAGCACTGGATGATATTTTACAGAGGTGAGTGGTGATTGTACACACACTGATTACACAACACTCAGTGTTATTTTTTTATAACCCTCCAATTTACATTATCCACAAAGAATGCCTCTCTCGTTCAGACAGCCACCGAGTCTCTTTGGTGAGCGACACACAGCTGGAGAGCTTTGTTACATTATGGGCACATTGAAATTGCTAGTTGATGTTGTTGCTGTACAAATAAAAGTGAAAGATCCTCCATACAACAATACAGACCGTTGGGTACGCAGTATTTGCAAACTTCCATTAAGGCTGGCTCAACACACATGCAAAGAAGTGCGTCAAGCACTATGTCTGGTTGCCTTCATGGCCCCCAGTGTGTACATTCACACAGTGTGCCAGGTACTCGTTTTAAGGCTGAGTCGTACTAGGGGAAGCCTATGACAATTGCCACTGAAAACAAAAAAACCCAGTTTTCCAGTGCGTTCCAGGCTAAGATCACTGTGTCACTGTGCCATGCATATACAGAGGCAGCAGAGTATGGTGCTGACTACACCACCCCGTCGTGTGCTGTGCTGGCCTTAATAATAATAATACCATTTATAGAGCGCCTTTCACCCGAGGGTCACGCAGTCGCTTTTTAGTGCCACGTCCTCGGGGAATGTAGGGGGGACGTCAAAGTATCCTATGCTCACGGCAAACAGCCAAAAGGCTAGGGGTACAGTGAACTGGTGAAGGAATCAAGCTCTTCAGAGCTGCAGAAGTGTAAGTTATATTGAACAGGGGCCTGGTGTAACCCATCACTGCAATATACGCAATGTGGGGAGATTATAAAGACTATTGACAGTAAGTGTTCTTCTTCTTTGCGATTCTTCGAAGCACGATGGTCAGCCTCTGGACATCGTTGTCTTTCAGCTCGGCCTCGAAGTGTTTGGTAGAATTCGCAGGCAATACCAAGTATTACCTGACAGGGATCGCGACGTGAACGCTTCTACCTTGACCCCCTGCGCCCGGTAAAACTAAATATATCTATATATCTGACTAGTATTGACGAGTAATAATAATAATAATAATTCAATTTATATAGCGCCTTTCACCCGAGGGTCACAAAGCGCTGCAAGTACCTACTGTAATACTGTTGAGGTATTGACCAGGGATTAACACGTGAGAAAGAGAGAAGGAACAAGGCAGGGAGATTTACAATCGCACGTTACACCCTAATTGCAAACCGCACGAGTAACTACAGTATATGTAGACTGTATCGATGTTAAATTCTCCCAGACACAGCAATGTTAAAGTACGCCCACAGACCCCAATGTTAAATGCTCCCACAGACTCCAATGTCGAAGCGTCCCACTGAGTCCAACGCCAAATCCTCCCACAGACTCCAATGTCAAATCCGCCAATAGACTCCGACGGTATGAGAGAGGAAGGACAAGAAAGAGAGACGAAATTTGAAGTGAGATCTGATGCAGGTACTGTATTGCAATTAGTAATGCAGACTTTAACGCGTGCGTGAAGGCGGCGGAGGCTGGCGACCACCACTTCCGGGTTGGCGCTCGAGCCGAGAAACACGTGGGAGGCTGTTATGACGGAGGGAGATTGTGAAGGAAGATATGGGTGAGGAGTGAAGAGATATGATATGCTCCCGTGCAGTTACTGTATTGACGACGGCGAGTGTTGAGCAGAGAAGAGGGGAGACTCGACAGCTGCCAAGTGATGAAGCAGCAGCAGGCGTAGTCTTCAGGAAAGGCTAGGGCTTCTGGGCTAGGCCGCGGCTGGCGCGTTTCAGGTACTAGATTAAGGTTAACACTTTAAACAAATAACGGCAAATACGCAAACTAAACAATATCATGACAATAAATTAAAAAGCAAGAGCAAGAAATACGTAATGAGTTATCTCTACAAAGCAAAATAATAGGTGCCAGGCGCGTCGCAGCCGCAGGTTTTGCGGGTGTTGCGACACCCGCACTTTCACAGAAACATGATTCCATTCCCCCCCACTTTTTCCTGCAACACACGCGGCTGCGACGCGCCTCATAGGTGCTCACTGTTAAGGGTGGGTGGTCAGCAACCACGCCCGGCCAATTTTGTCTGCCTAGTGGCATTGTTTACACACTGCACCAGCTACTCACTTGAAGTTGGACCAACTTAGGGGAGGCCCCTAGGCCAGTTCAGATTTCAGATAACCATCACTGGTGTTGTCTATGAGTGGGAATCGAACTCGGCTACCCGGGTTCGTAGCACAGAGCGCTCACCGCTGCACACCGCACTAGGTACTCATTTGAGGCTGAGTCGACCTAGGGGAGGCCCAGGATCGGTTTCAGAAAATCGTCACTGGTGTTGTCCGTGAGCGGGATTCGAACTCGGGTCGCCAGATTCGTAGCCCAGTGCGCTAACCACTGGGCTACCGCCCCCCGCTGCACTACCGCTCCGCACACACACATACATTTCGCCTCAACAACCGCCGTTCGACACTACGTGGCTGTGACGTTTCCACGGTGCATGTGCCAGGCCAGGTGCACTTTGAGGCCACGTGGAATACAAAGATCCCCCGTATAGCCTTAACATGCTGTAGGGGCAAGTGCCGTTAGCGAGCACCTATGAAGGTCGACACGGCACACGAGGGGGTGGGTGACCAGCACCACGCACAAACAGACATCTAGTGGTCGGCACACCCCATTTGTAACAAGTTGGCGATTAGATTCCAACTGCCGCATTACATTTCTGCGAAGGGTTATCAACGCTCTGTTTGTGCTGCAAAGCGCACATTAAAGCTTGACGCATTCCTACATAGGAGGAGCTACAAGGACATTTGTACACAGTATTCATAGGCCCAAAATCCCTAAACTCTATAGTAATTATACGCAAGTAGTTAGTCTGTAAGTAATAACTCTCCTTATGTAATCATTACCCTAGGTCTCATTTGCAATAATGATGAGTCTCGATGGGCTCTTTCACACTTAAAGGACAATCATGTTGTTCCATACAGGCGGGATGGCAAAACATACACAGAGGCTTATTATGTAGTTAATACTAATTATACGCAGACCTACGACACTGATATGCATACGTAACTGCCACATTAACCCGTGGCTTCACTCACAGAGAAGTGTGTTATAATGTACCCACATTGTTCGTTTTCCCAAATGAAACATTCCATTTTTAAGTTCCCAGATTTGTTGAATATTACGGTCAATGCTGCCTGATTTAATGTTCACAGGCATCTAACATTCAATTTGGATGGGTGCCTGGAAATATTATGTCAAGGTTCAAGTGTAGTAGTAATGTGATCATAGCTTACTGCAACCACTCTCCAAACGTATTCACTGTCCCGTCTTTAAAAACGCTCAACACTGTATCAATACTGCACGTGCTATGAAGAAGAGCGATCACGTGAATGTGTTGAGTTTTTTGGTACTTGTGCACCGCTGCCAAAGCAGTATCACCAAACAGTAGTGACATTCAGTTCCGTTTCATACGGCGCATCAATAAAGGTCACGATGTAACTGCCGATGCGGATTCGCGTACGCACTGTACACTCCACGAATGGTATCAAATCATACATAGCGTTTAAATAAAACGACACTGTAGGTACGATACACTGCAGGAGGTACAAAAACACTCCGTCTTTTAAGCAATCTAACACAAACTTATTTTGTTCACGTTAATTCCCCGGAGGATAAACCACAGTGGTGCGGAGAAACATAAATCCTTAACAATACACGCGTCCTCTTTTCGTTTTTATCAAACTCCCCCGACTGTGCTGAATGGATCGGCGACGTAATGTGACTTAATAGGGGCACGCATTCCTCGAGGTTTTGTAAAAACCCCGCACAGAGACACGCGGCACAGCGCAAAGACACGCGTGGCGAGCACGCGCCGTAAATTTTATACGCATATGTCATTTCCTTAAAGGTTTATCGAGAACGCATTTTCAACAAGTACCATGCAGTTCAAGTAATTATGCACCGGTCGCCGATCGAGCAAGTTACACGCGCCGAACTAATTTCAAGCGCGGCCGTGAGCGCGGTTTTCATGCGCGATTCGCGAACGGGAAGAAAATACGCGAGACCTGCGGCGAAATAGCTGGTGCGTGTGACGGCCTCCCCGGGCCTGACCGAGCATTCGTAGCGCCCGGAGCGCGTGTCTGGCCAGCGTGGAAGAGTAGGCCCAAAGTACCGTTGAGAGATTCCGCAAGAGGAGGCCATTCTGGCAGCGGTGGCGTGAGCGAGTCATTTGAGGGTACCGCTGCACCTTTACCTTCGTAAAAAAAAAAATCCAAAATTACGCGAGGTCAGTTCAGTCTAGGAGACATAAATACAGATCAATTAATTCGCCAGTAATAATGCCGTAATAATAAACTGTGGTAAATCTTCTTTCTTCTTCTTTGCGATTCTTCGAAGCACGATGGTCAGCCTCTGGACATCGTTGTCTTTCAGCTCGGCCTCGAAGTGTTTGGTAGAATTCGCAGGCAATACCAAGTATTACCTGACAGGGATCGCGACGTGAACGCTTCTACCTTGACCCCCACTGTGGTAAATGAAAACAAATGTCGTTAATGCGCAATTTCCTTTTCTACTAATTGTTGTAAGCGCCGTCGTTACAAAACCACTGTACCGTGCGGTTCCAATTAATTACGTAGAGATCACCGATCGAGCAAGTTACACACGTCAAAATAATTTCAATCAGGGCCGTGAGCGCGGCTTTCACACCCGATTCACGGACGCGAAAAATAAACACACAAGCGTCTCCGGGAAATAACTGGCTCGCGTGCGGCTCCCCGGGCCTGACGGAGAAGGTGCCATCATCGTGCCTTCATAGCGCGTGCGTGAGATCAGTAACTGCGTGCTCGGCTCACACGCATTCCCAGATTCGTGGACTCACGAGTAGAAAATTCACAGCAGTGATTAGAGGCCGGGCTTGGAGTGTTATCTTGGCATGAGATAAAGCAAAGTCTCCCATGCACTGTTATTTATAGATGTGTGTGTAAATATATATTGATATACGTATTCGGGATGGGTTTTTAGATTTGGCAAATGGCATTTTAAAGACAAATTGTGTGTTTTCTCGGAGTTTTAAATCATTTTAGTCACGTATATTTATGTTTCTTCGGGCTTCGTGTAATGTTGCTAGGCAACATGTCACCGATTTTGGCGGGATAATGGCAGTGATGCCACTTCCCTTTTCGAAATAACATGAAACAACGTATTTTCAGACCATCAGAAATCTCCAACCTAGACCTGATATTTGGATCAATCTGCAAATTGTGAGCAAATCCCAAGTGTACATATCAGAACAGTAGTTATGCTAGATGGTAGTGCACTACATCAAGCAGATTACTGGCCATGACCAACATCACAAGCGATTATCTTAACCGGTTCTGCGCCTTTCCTAGGTCGATTCTGCCCTAAATGAGTATCTGATGCTATGTGTAAGCATCAGAAATGGGGAGACATTTTCAATGCTTACACTGCACCATGCAGGCCTCGACGGGTGCTCTCTAACAGGTACTTTAACACCGTCACTGGAGGAATGGCGGCTGTGGAGCAAGAATGGAGACAGCATGGCCACCGGCGAAACCACTACACCCAAGAAAACATTTCCTCTGCACCGACGGTGCGATGATCCCAAGAGGAACGTCATCCAACAGTGGATAGATCAAGGCCGATTACATGCTATGACCACCGTTGTCACGAGATGATGAATCTGTTCGGCGCGTACGCGTAGCGGCGCGTTCGCGTAGCGGCGCGCGCAGATTGAAGGGATTTTTCACGGGGCTATAGCCAGGATAGGACGCCAGGCCAGTCCATCGCATTGCACTGTAGCAGTTTAGTCAACAGGCTTTTCAGCCTAGGCAGCGTGTTTTTGGACCGTGGGAGGAAACCGGGGAATTCGGCGGAAACTCACGCAGACACAGTGAAAATGTGCAAACTCTGCACATAAATGCACCCGAGCCACGCCAATGATAGGTTTGGTTAAAACATTCAGGTGTGGTTCGTACGTGGTCTGGGACAAGACCCGTGCTCGTGAATGAAGTTTCAGCTCGCAACACGTTGCATGACGGAACGGACTGTAAATATCCACAAAACAAGGTGTAAAAATGCACGCTAACATAGTAAATAATCCATGCCGCAATTAACGACTTGAGTTAAGTGTCTGGAATGCGTTACATAAAAGTGACGTAACACTGTAAATAACGTAAGCTGGGATAATGGTAAAGCGCAAAGTAAGTGGGCCGGTACTCAGGAATGACCGGTTGACATCCACATTTGGGAGGCAATTAGAAATTTACATCATTATTTTTTTCCCCCCAATGAGGAGTGCGGTCACAGTGATTGATTAAAACATCTTTACCGGCGCCAGTGTTATAATAAGGTTAACTAGTGTTATTAGATAAACTCGATTAGACTGAATGATTAGCATACACCGCTTAATCACTGGTACCACGATAACGTTGCTCTTCTTTAACCGGTGGAACCGTTCACTTGCCTGAATTCGGTCTATTAGCATAATCGCCTTAACCATCAGCATCCTGATGAGCTATCCAGGCCACAATCGCCTTCATCGCGCGGCCACGGGCTCCGTACAACGTGACCTGCGAGCCGCTGGATTGGCCGAGACGGCCCTCGGGAGCACAGGGCGCCAATTAAGGATCGCAAAGAGGGCTCCAGCGGCTTCAATCGCGGCTGCTTCCCCCCCCCCCCGCTTCGCACCGGCCGCACTTGAGGGCACAAACTTCCCTCCGTCGGCGGCGGCGCGAGCGAACGTGTTCCGACTTCATCGCTCGATCGTTACCGCGGGGCCACGGAGGTTGCGGCGATGAGCCGGGGCAACCAGCGGAAGATCCGGGAGTTTTAATCCCGACAGCCGGCCCGTGATTAAACTCGGTTCTCAAGGGGGTGCTCGAGCGTGGCGAGTTGACGGCCGGTCCCCGGGTTTACGAACGACCGAGCAGAACGAGCACCGCGTTACGCACGCGCGCCGCGCTGGACTCGGATATAATCCAGCTCGGAGAAAATTCGAAACGTCAGTTGGAAGGCTCCGTGAGACGATCTCTTTGGTAGGGAGAATGGGGAATCGCGCCCTCGGTCTTCGTAAACGGTTTACACAACAGCCGCTTGAAGGAAACTTCGGGAGCGGAGCCGTCAAAGGTACTGCCCGCGCGCATTCTCTGGACACGTGGGGTTGCGCGTTTCCCGGTGAGATTTCCGAATGGATTCTTCGCGTCACGACACCGCGCTGCAAGCGCAACCGCAACCGGAATAAGTTGTGGGGAAGCTGGAAAAGGACAAAAAAACAAAAGGTGCCTTGTTATTATTTAATGCCGTCTCTATTTGAAGAGCTCCGTATCGCCGTGTCCGGCCACTGCAATGTTTTATTCAAACGGTGCACGGCCCTGGCTGAATTGAACGGGCCACACAAGGGACGTCGGAATTCTATACGTAGCACGGTTTTCCAGAAATAATAATCACGCTTTCATCTATTCCTTTCAACTGGATAAAGGTCTTTAGAATCCAGGCATTAATCATTGATACCTTAGTACGTTCACACTCTACAAATACACACCTACACTCTACGCATTAAAAGAATGGGAGGGGGGGATAAGTGTTGTATTTAATGCTTGTCAAGGTTAATGTAAATAAACAGATGTACGTTATTGAGCAACTAAGGTGTCATTGGTTCTTATAACTCAGCTAGGCTTTCAACTTCCCAACTTGGGTAGATCCTGAAATGACAATGCTTTGCCAATGTTAGAAAGAAAAAAAAATATTTCCGGCAACAGTTAGCGTACCAAAACATAGTTCAAACCAGCGCACAATCGCAAGGTTACGAGTGCAAATTATGGTCAGAGGCTGACACAACCCATCATCCCTCTGGGGTCAATTAAGTGAGTTACACTTTGTGGAGAAGTCAACAGTAGTTGTACGATGGAGAGACTTGCCACTTCCATAGGAATGTATGATTTCCACCATTATCTCAGCACTTAAACAGAGAATGAGTACTATCTCAATGCTTCTTTGAACATGCACTCACTTTGACAGACATTAAAGATGGGATTCAAACAATTACGTAAAATATGTCTTGCCAATTATTGTCTTCAACCCATAATTCGTTCTCAGCAAAATGATTGAATGAACAGATTGTAGTTTGAATGAACGCAGTGTAGTTTATCTGTTCCAATTCAACCCTCCGCACCTCGTGAAGAAAACCTCTCAATTCCCTGTCAACCTCCCTCTTCTGAGGCTTTCAGAATCCCAGTGGCTTATGCTTTTCACATTCCCATTATTTATTAATGTAAATTTCACTGCACAGCACAACCGGAGAAGCCAAAACGAGCGCAAGACAGACTCATCAGGATTATGCCGAGCCTGCTGTTAACATTTACTCCTCACGCGAAGACATTCAAAGGTGGCTGCTTCACATCACAAACACCGGACCTTTGAGGTTATGAAAAGAGCATAATAAATTCATGAAACAAGGAAAACACCATTCAGGCTAACCGACGCATCCGCGACCGTTCGCAGTCGCGTCACATCGAATCTTCGGCTCTCGGAATTCGACGCGCATCCTCCCT
>JAZEWU010000037.1:4602697-4621874 GCA_036362915.1 Geotria australis | reverse complement strand
ATGATTCTTCCGGCAGCTGAAACAACGGTGCTGGTTTCTTAATAAATAACAATGAATTATTTATTACATTTAAACAGCTTCTTTCACCTTTTTACAATATTGATCATTGAAACAAAAAACTATTTAGTGAGATTAGTGCAATCTGGGAAACAATTTTTTTTAAAATACATCAACTGCCTATAATAATGCTGAAATAATCAACGGAGGTAAATGAAAAACCTTGATAGAGCAAGATTCCCTTTTGTCTGTTAAACGTGTTAAGCGTTGTTGCTACAGAATCGCCGTCGTGTTATCGTGCGTGGGATTTACGCAGCGCTTTACCACGACGGGATACACATTACTATGCACTGCTTTTGCTTTTATTGTGGCTTCGGTGAACTTTTCAAACAAGTAATATTCATCACCGGCTGGCCCCGTGTTAATTGCTGCTAGGAGGTACAATTTACATTAATTACGCTAACACAGAGAGGTCCGGATTATAATAATAATGTGAATGCAAATAAAGATGTGTGGGTACGGGGTGTGGGTGGGGTGGTGGGGAACATTTGCGACGCATTTAGACACACGCACACAATCGTTAAGCTGTGTTGTGGGAGATAATTACACGCTTACAACGTGGTCACCAAGAACAACTCCACGCCTGAATGTAAAGGAGGCATCATTGCAGCGATACACCCACTCCGCTACTCCGGACATATTTACAAAAATAAATTTAAATACATTTAATCTGTGTTTATAAAAATAAATGTATTTACAAAAAGAAAAGTCGAGTTGTTGCTCTACGTTGACTTCAGCCACTGTAAGAAGATTGCGCAATCGGCAGCGGATTGATCGTGGTCTGTTGGCAATTAATTTTTAAGCAGTCCATAAATGTAACCCTACTCACGTTTCGAATACATTTATGCAAGGCATCTTCCGGCGTTGAGTGCGATGCCTCCAACGTGGGAGGCGAAACGTCGCGAGGCAGAGAGAGAGCGAGAGTGCTCGACACGGCAATCACGAAAGAACAGCTTTGAAAAGCAACCATCATGAATCGAGCCGTGAAAACCTGCATCGGTACAACGTATTGCCTTTTCGCAGACGCAAGCCACGCAAGGGCTGCCTCTCCGTGGCAGAGGAGCGCTGCCGTTTAGCTGAACGCCAGAGTGGTATATAAGCAAGCCGCCTTGCTGTCGGACAGCAAATCTCATCAGCGCGTGGCCTCTGGGGATTTTAAATGCCTCGACGATGAACGCGGGTCATTCCGTGAGCAATGACGGATGGGAAGACACATACATCAGGCTGTCCTGGGAGGAAGGTCAGAGCGATTTAATGTGATGAACGGTTTGGGTGAAAATGGGAAAAAAATCATGACCACTGAGCAAGTCGAGGCTCATATTTCACAAGTCCTTCCGGTGTCACGAAACTTCATTATTTAAATACCTATTTAAGTAAGGTCCCACATCTCATATTATTCTGTGCACATCATTCAGCTGCTTGTTTGAATTAGGTTTCAAAAAAGCGAACTGTCGCCGGAAGAAAATAAAAAAAAACATTACCAACACCGCGGATATTTTTCTGAACACAACAGAAAAATGAAATTCAAACATCCTTTACAAAAATTCCACCTGCGATTTATTGCACGTGCGACTGAAATAATGTTTTCTGAACTGGGGGGGGGGGCGACTAACGGAAATGCCCGTGGGCTGCAATAATTCATATTTTCACTATTTCCGTTTGAGTTCGGTGTCACTCCCGTGAAACGCATCTTGAATACGGTCTATCTTTTGTATCTATAATGGAATGACCCCCTTGCCGTCACCAGCTCCACAATGCAAATGGCACGACACACCTCGGCCGTAAATCCCAGCAGGACATCGCAACAAACGGAAGGAATGAAGCAAAGCGGATGATTGAATGACCGCATACCCGAACGTGAGGGCGGATAAGCGGGAGGTCCGAAGAGGGCATGATTGCATAGGACAGGATGGATAGGATTAAATATAAAGTATACGGCAAGCTTGGCCTCCGATTTTATTGCAAATTCACAATAGCCCGAGATACGATAGCGCTTTACGCAGAGCGATAGCTTTCATCGCACGTGTCACGCAGCAGTTTCGTGACCTGGGCTGCCTGCCTCGGAGGAAATGTAATCTGAAACAAAATATTTAATTGGTGACGGTTTTCCATCATGGCTACGCGCACCAGGGTTGACTCAGCCTGAAATCCCTACCGTCAACGGAGGGTGACTCACGCCCCTCTTTAAGTGTTGGGCTGAGAAAGAAATCCTTGGTGGAGTAACTTGCGAGTGAAATATTTCAGGAGGCACGGATTCCGCACGCGCAAGGGTTTATTTGAGGGCACTTGAAATCTTATCTGCTCTACCCTCATTCTCCGTGCTAACCAGATTTTGCAAGGGAGCCAAGGGTAATATAATGAATGTGAGTTGCAAGCAAAACTATTCATTATTCAAATAACTGCAGTGCGCAGAGCTGACCTCTGTTTATGTAAACAGCCACCTCGTGGGAAAACCCACGCTCGCAATTACAGCCGGCGAAATGGAATATGAGCGAACATGTGAATTGCATGCATGTCATATTTCAACATGCATGCTCTCCGGCGAGCAGGTCCGTTATTTATACCAACTCGCTGTACAGCTTTTCATTTTAAGGAACCCAATAAATAATTGAGAGAAAATACAATTTCACAACTCAATCACGTTTGATCTCGCTTCCGATTAGATGCGGGTCGCGCCGAGTGAACATTTGAATTTTTTTATATCTTCACAAAAAAACCACACACACCCAACAAAAACACACACACACTCGCTCACGGGCTACAGGTGGCCATACATCAACTGTACGAGATTTACTCGAGATCAGTCCACAAGGCCCTGGCATCCAAGCTGCAGTTTTGATAACATAGCAAACATCATTTGACGCTTGGTGAAGTATGGGATGACAAATGGAAAGAGATTACCAGCGTTCTCTTTAGTGAAGGACCTCAGTCAGCATACAGGGCAGGCTGGCACCGCACTAACACGAGGGGAATTTTGTTGTGCGAGCCTAAACAAAATACAAGAACTCCCGTATAGCCTTAACAGACTTTTGGGGCAAGTGCCGTTAGCGAGCAGCTATGAAGGCCGGCACGACACAGGCAAAGGGGGGTGGGTGGCCAACACCACGCCTAGCCACCTTTCTCTCCCGGGTGGGGATGTTTACACACTGCACACCAAGTACTCATTTGAGGCTGAGCCGACCTGGGAGAGGCTCAGGACCGGTTAAGATAACCGTAATTTTTGCTGGTGGTTGTGAGCGGGAATTGAACTCGGGTCACTGGGTGCGTAGCGCAGCGCAGCGCAAACCACTGCGCCACCGTGCCTAAACACACACAAAAGTGTTCACACAGCGCCAGTTCTGCTGTAGCGAAATTGGTGATGAACCTCCAAACACATTTATTTTGTTTGCTCTTCATTTCTCTGAAATTGACAGTGAGAAAAAAAAGTACACGTAATACCGTGTGTGTGTTTATATAAACGTATGTGTGTCTGCGTATAAACAATGCGGTACTGTAGCAGCTAGCACGCTGCGCCACAAACCCGGCCACCCAAGTTCGCTTCCCGCTTGCAGGCAACACCAATGACAGATTATCTGAACCAGTCTTGTACCTCCCCTAGGTCGACTCAGCCTCAAATGAGTACCTGATGCGGTGCGTAACCATCGCCATTAGGGAGACAAAGGCAGCCGGGCATGGTGCTGGTCACCCACCCCCCACATGTGCTGTGCCTGCCTCTGTAGGTGCTTGCTAACAGCACTTGACCCTATGGTTTGTTAATTCCATACAAGGCATCTTTGTCTTTGTACCGTTTATTGCACCATGCTGGTGACCTTGGGCTCACATTCCACTGTCATATGGGTTTCAGAAGTGGCGTTATGCCCAACAGTGACACATGGTCTCGAAAACTGCCCTGAACCTCCCTTAGGTCCACTCAACCTAAAAAAAGAGTACCACATGTCACGGTACTAATCAGCACTCGTGAGACGGCTTGCTGGAGGTGGTGCTCGTCCAAAAACTAGAGATCATTGGCGAAACAGAGGTTCAACGTGTCCTTGTAGCGTCTGCTCACAGACGTAAACACCTGACCTCGTTTTACCTCTTTGGGTATCATCCGCTGAGCAGGGCCTATTAAATGAATGTTCCTGAGACGAGCGGTGTTACAGGCAAGAGGCATACGTGACCACCTCTGTGAGCTATGGGTATCAACACGAATGAAAGTCCCCTGTTTATAATGCAGTGTGACATATAAAAACACACGAGCTGACTTGGCCAGGACGCTGCGGCCACAAGAGATGGAGAGTGATGGACCCAAAGCCAGTGATGGAATGGCAGTCAAGAAAGCAAATATGCACCAGGGCGGTGACCAAGCCAGACACGGAGTGATGAAACAAGGGCACATGTGGGAGTAAGATGGATCAGGGCTACACCCAACAGTATGAAGCTCGCGCGAGCACAAGGAAACCTTCCAACGGTGGCTTGAAATTGCCATCGGAGTAATGATGGTGACGATGAGTGCGAGTGTGTGTGTAAATCTGGGAAGCAGTGGATTCGCGGTTCGTGCATGCTGTGCTGCGCCGCGATGTTGGTCACCCAGATTCGATCCCTGCCCAGGGTCAACGGTTAATGATATTTAACTCGAAGGCTTTCGTGACCAATGGGACGACGTTTCGCAACTATCAGCGAAACGTCGTACCTTCTTTGTCAGCGTTGTGGGCTCGCTTGCTCTCCAACATACCAACGGGTTTACGACACTTTTCACGCGACCCAACTCATAAAAAGAACTAGACTATGGTTAATATTATTGGCGGCAGTGGTAATATCCGCACCTTGTGTAGCGAGTCAAAGTCATCATCCTAGCGGTTGTATCCTGTGCCAGCCTTTTTTGTTGTCTAAAAGCACCTGCCCTGACAGTCAGGGTAAATGAGCCATCTTTATTAGTGTGTGCGCATATACACACACCGTACATATAGTCCACGTATATATTTATACGTAAAATATTTTAATTACCCCCGGAGGGGAATGAAATCGCGTTTCCGCGCCCATCACACAATTTACTGACGTTATTTTTTTTGCCTTTGCTAATGCGCTCAATCTAATTGCGCTCGATTGGGGGGCGGATGCCTTTGGCCACAAACGGGCACGGATAAGAGGGTCCCAAGTTGATGTCACATCAGCGCGGTCACCATATCTTTTGAACCCATTAAGAGCGGCCCCAATAACTGCGGTCTCTCGGCGCCCAGAGAACAATCGAGGCTCCCATGGCACCGTCCGTCGATAAACGAGTGCAGGATGGAGTGCGCGTTCAAAGAGAATTGGACCTCAAATAGCAGTTTCCCGAAACATCAGGACTCGGTTAACGGACGGAGCAGTTTGACAACAACAGCTTAATTGCGCGACTCGCTTTAATTCAATTCGAGGGACAGATTGCGGAACGGCAATGCCCCTGCCGACAAATCGTTCGTTAAGCGCCGAGTCGGGGGAAGCTTCTTCCCGCGATACAAAGGCGGCGGCGCGAAGAGTAAACAGCGGCCTGCGCAGATTCCTTGCGATGCGATGATGATTACCGAGTCTTATTAAACAATTGAACAAAGGCCAAGCTATCGTCGTCGTCGGCTCGCGTTAGGCGGATACTCCGAGGATGGGGCATCTTTGATGGATTACCCAGAGCCCCTCGAAGACATGAAAGGGGAGAAAAATAAAATATTATTTTTTAAAAAGTTGAGATTCAAACCCTTCGTCACTCTGCCTGCCCGGAATCGTGCGGCTTGGTAAAATAGCTACTCGCGTCTCCAAACTGTTACGTACAATTCGTGAGTTTATTTGTTTGCTGTTGTTATAACTGTTTTACTTAGCATGGTGGTTGAGCGTGAACGTTGTGGAGGCGATATTCTGCTGTGATGTTTTCAAGACGGAAGCCACTATGCAGAAAGAAATGTGATCCCTGTGGCCGTGACTGGTGCGCATGGAAAAAGGAGGATCCTGCTCGACACGTTTGGCCATTTCATTTGTGAGGAGTTGCACATGCCAAAAAACTGGAAAACTAAAAAAACACCCACGGATTATTAATACACGGAGAATATTTAAGATACGTAAAGACAGGAGTAAAAAACAAGTATATACTTGATGCACTTTCTCCGATAGAGAAGTCATCGAGAGCTGCTTTCAAGAGATGTGCTTTTCGGGATAGCCGTGTCGAGCGTTCCTCGTCTACCTACTGGTCGCCTCCCACGCTGGATGACGCCTCCAATGTAGGAGGCGAAACGTCACGAAGAACATTGATCAAATACAGGGAAGACATCACACGGCAGCGCAGTGAGTAGCACTAACTCCTCGCAGCAAGAAGGAACCTGGGTTCGATTCCCAGATCGGGTGCCTGTCTGTGTGGAGTTTGCATGTTCTCCTTGTCAACGTGGGTTTCCTCCCACAGTCCAAAGACATGCTGCCTATGTTTAATCGTTGTGACTAAATTGCCGCCGGCGCTCTGAGATGGTGTAACATGCTTACCCCTCCCCACTGGACAACTGTTAAAAAGAGCTGCATAGCTCAACAGTTCCTTCCAGATGAAATAAAAACTGACTGGCTGACTAAAATATACTAAAATATACCCGAAGGACAGAGGAGAAATGCTCGACACAGCTATCTCGAAACAGCACAGCTCTTGAGAGCAATTCTCATGAGCAGTGTGGTTAAGTTTGCCAGTTTATCAAAGCACCTAGGGTGCGGCAAATGCTCAGAGCACCCACACCGCTGTTCATAATCAGGAATTATTTTCACATCGTCGGCGCAGGGTGGCGCAGGGTGGCGCAGTGGTTAACGTCTGCGCCTCACAGCAAGAAGGCCCCGGGTTCGAATCTCGGCTCGAGCGCCTTTCTGTGTGGAGTTTGTGTGTTCTCCCCCTGTTCTGCGTGGGTTTCCTCCGGGTTCTCCGGTTTCCTCCCACAACTTAAAAAAAACACTCATTAATTATTCGGCCGATAACATCATAATATATAGGAAGCAGTGTCTGGCAATATGGCGCGGGCAAAACCGCCTGGCTGCCTCCTCCGCCTCTCTGCGCTTTCCTCGCACCTCTGAGTCGTTCTCTCGTCGAATTTAGTAACTTTGACAGTGAATAAATATGTGCGCGTTATAAATGTAAAATTATTATTATTATTAAAGGCTAAAACGTTTCAAACTTAGCCGGCGAGTACGACAAAATGAAATGACTTGTTGATAATGCTGCAATCGGAATGCTCATTGAGCAATGCGCAGTCACCGAGATTGATTCTATTGTAAATCTACACTGGTTCTCCCATGGTTGAAATGAAAATCCAAGGGCTCCACTTTGAGATTGTGCGTGAATGCAGCGGCACCCTACTACGCGGTGAACAGAAAAAAGCCACAGCTTGACTGCTCATTATTTTTTTTGGTAACACCATATTGCCCTCTGCCTGCATGCAAATGGTTAACTATTCATGCAAAAAGTGCAAATTTTTGTTCCAACTCGGTGTCAATGTAACAGTCGCTCATGCTCCCACCTCACCCCACGATTCCACGACACGGCACATTTCATTTGCCCACTTAGGGGAAATAAACAAGAGGTCAGCCCTGTATTATCTACACTGGCCTTCATGGCGGCCGGCGGCTGCCTAGGCCAGGTTTGTTTCTCACGAGCACTGCGAGATTGGCGACGATGCGACCGGCTCCGAGCAGAGAGAACAGCCTATAAAGCTGATTGACGAGATCCTCTGCAGAATTGTCGCGTGACCCGACCAGCCGAGGCGTAGGGTGCGGTAAAACAAAAGGGCGAGATAGACAGGTAGAAATAGCCATCTAAATTATGTACAAATAAACACGATTACAAAACCAACGCACACAACCTGAGAGAGAGAGGACGTGTACTTTTTGCGAGAAAATGTTGTGCAGACAACAGTTCCAACTTCTGGTACATTTTCGCATTAGTTCCGTGTGATTTGCTGCTTTTTATGCACGACCAGGGAAAGCACTCAGTTGAGCCTGTGTTTCCTCTTTCTGGGGACAGCATTGCCTGTAATTAAAAAGCACAAATAATGCACGTCGTAGATTATTATTATCTTAGCATGGCGATGTGATCGTGCGCACCTATGAGGAAGAGCGATCAAAGTTCAGGTCTGTGTCTGCGAGCGGCTCAACGTTTGGATACAGCCAATTATAAAGAGAAATGCTAAGCGTTAATGAGATGTTTATTAGGCGACACATTTTGCACACCGGACTGTACTAATGTGAGAATGTCACCGTTGCTCACGTGTAAATTACCCCTTAAAACAAGTAAGAAAAATCGTGCATATGAAAGGATTCTGCAGCCGTTGAAATAACGCCGCCAATATCTGTTTTTTTTTAGGTACTGAAGCTGTGCGTCCTCAGCTACCCGACGCAATTTCAAAGCTCTTATAACGGCATCCCACAACAATAAAACGTTCCTGAAAAAGGTTTGTAATTTATTAAGGATTCTTCGGCAAGATAACGATAAAGGTTCATTTTAATTCGAATATGGTGGCAGCCGGGTCTGTGGAGGGTGCACTTTGAAGGCCCTCTCTGAATAGTGTAAGGCAGGGTGGTACAGTGGTAATATCTGCACCTCACAGAAATAAGGTCTGGCCCAAGGCGGTTCGATTGCGCTTTTCTGTGCAGAGCTCGTGTGTTCTGTTCCTGTTCTATGTGGGTTCCCCCCCCACAACTAAAAACACTCATTAAGTTGCCGATAACATCACAATATATAGGATGCAGTTTCTGGCCGGTTGGCACCGGCTGTCCGCATGGCTGCCTCCCCCCACTTCTCTTTTCTGCAAAACCTTGGGTCCTCTAAGTGAAAGGTTCTATACAAATGTGATAAATTATATTTTTGAGTATAAACGAAACACATACGCTACGCCATGACCACAAGCCACAAGGGCGACACAAGGAGCACGCATGAACAAGATTGTTTAACCGAGTGAGAACCCAAGTGCTAGACTAGAGTCTGTCTCAGTTTCAAGTGACCTTGGTCGCCAGACTGACAGGCGAAAACAATGCATCAAGCCAATAGAAATCAGCTCAAAAACAACTGCATCACATGAGAAATTAAAATATATATTACACAAGCGTAACTCAATGTTATATAATACATTCCCAGCAGCGTAAATTACCTCAGGCTCATTATTTCACTCCGATCATTGTATAATTAGAATCAAAGTTAACACATAACGAGACAGATACCGTCACGTATTGTACTAATAATATAATAATAATAATAATAATTCAATTTATATAGCGCCTTTCACCCGAGGGTCACAAATATGTGAGTAGATAACGGACGGCTGGCATTCGCACGTCACCAACAACAGGGATTTGGCAAAAAGGGGCAAAGTTACTCACGCCAGAGGCAATAACACTGAAAAAATGGTTAAAGCACAGCCAACTGAATGAATGAAATGGCAAGCGCATTCTTCATCCATTTCACTTCATTGAGAGCTAAATAATGTACCCGCGTAATGAATGATTCATGCGGAGCCTTCAAAAGAAAAAGCGTTTCGTATAAGGCAGTGTTGCTTGGATACATTACGAATGTGGGTGGACCCTAATGTTTGTGTTCGAAAGCAACAGTTCACTGAGAAAAGCATGTAGAAAAAATAAACCTTGTATGTTCATACGTGAATATTTATATACACACATATCCACTCTCCGTAAAGAACTTGCGGCTGGCTTCTGCATCATGGCAAAGTGAGGATCGGTAAAGCAAACACTCGCCATCAATTCATACGTTTGTTGTAGCGCAGGAATCCTGTTTCCAGAGCTTGCAAGCTCACAGGGTATTCTCTGCCATAATATCTACATCGTCAACATCCACTGATGTTAGCCATGGCCTGATTCAAGATGGCGCCGCTCATGCAGGCTGCCTACCACAAACTCCGCATCTCTACCACTGCCTCCACCACTCTCTCCCAGGCCAGCCGAAGGATATAATCCGTCCACCTGATCAGCATAAATTACCACGTATTATGATATAAGTCTGACTGGTGGGTCGCGACCCATCAGTGGGCCATCACGTGTTCCAGATTGCCTCTAAACAGAGCTAACCGCTCAGTGGCCTTCACCTGGTCAATAAAATGACTCATTGATAGTTGCTCTTCAGAGCTGCTCTTTCGGGATAGCCGGGTCGAGAGCTCTCCCTCGTGACGTTTCGCCTCCCCCGTTGGAAACATCATCAAACGTCGCGAGGGAGAGCGCCCGACACACAGCTGTGAAGAGCAATCATCATGAATCGAGCCGTGAAAACTTACCTCAGTACAAAACAACTTATTGTGAAAACAATACAAATAGGAGTAATTCTCAGCGTTTCTCTGATGCAGTGGCACGTGCCTAACTGCCGCAGTTTATCTTTTGTGCAAGTAAGGATGTGTAAAATAATAATAATAATTTACATTTATAACACGCACATATTCATTCAATGTCGGACATATTCATTCGACGAGAGAATGACTCAGTATGCGTCTGTGTAACTAATGCAGGTGCTCTTTAACAGCACTTGTCCACAAACGTCTGTTCGGGCGAGACATGTTATCTTCATCTTTGTGACTAATTCGTGACTAATCCACTCACCAAAAATATGCAAAGATGCCACTTAAATTTATTTGGCCGGTAGCGTGGCGCAGTGGTAACATCTGCGTCTCACAGATAGAAAGTCCTGCCCAAGGCGATTCGATTCCCGTCTCGGGCGCCTTTCTGTGTAGAGTGTGCGTGTTTTCACAGTGTCCTGCGTGGGTTTCTTCCGGATTCTCCGGTTTCCTCCCACAACTAAAAAAACCCACTCATTATTTAACTGGCCGATAACATCATAATATACAGGATGCAGTGTGTGGCAAAATGCCTTCCCTCCTTTCTCTGCCTCTTTGCTGTTTTCTCGCACCTCTGGGTCGTTCTGAGAATTAATACCTTCTAAATTTAATATGTGCCACGCGTAATACATTGCAATTATTATATCGACACATGGCTGGCCTTAATGATGTCTGATAAATTGTATATGAGGGTTTCTTATTGTAATTTAAAATTAATTGCCATGTTGCAGTTTTCAAGAAAATCTCCACTGCCGCCCGAAAACGCAGCAGTTAACACAAAAGATTAAAATGTAAAACGACGGCACATGTACAACGTGCGCGGGAAACGGAGAAGCATTTCGTTCCCTTTCACTCGTAGTCATAACGGTGCTAAATGAAGCGAGAAATGGTTTATGATTACACTTTCTACACAATGATATTTATTCTCTGCCTATATACCAAGTCCTGTTCCCATATCTGTAATTACACCGAGGCTTGATTTATACAACATGCAATTTGCTGCCATTCTCTACTAATGCAGGAATACAGAAACCCGTCCATTTAAATATACCATACACACGCGTGTGTAACTCTGAGCTGGTCTCCGCGCATCGGAGTGCCGTTTGCGGTTCTATCCGTTTGCAAAATGGTGAGCGTTACAAGTTTCTGACTACCGTTATTATTATTTGCTACAAACGACACCCAATTAAAATAAAAAGGACTCACTATTGTAGACAAGTACGAGCTGAAAACACGTCCACAGCATCGCCTTTCAGTGCAAAAATGTCTCTGCTGAAGCGAGCATTGAGCAGCGCTCATCTTCGCTGCCGGCCCTCAGTCAGCGGCGGATGGTCCTCGTTCCCATGACGCGATCCCGTCTCTGCCATGTTACGATCGGGTCTCTCAATCAGACGAGCACCATTGATTTCTCACCAATTATCACCAATAAGTACATATTAGGCAGGCTTGGGAGTTCAATCAATGACCCTTTCCGCTAAGAATAAGGGCCACTCTCACAGCACCTAGCTATTCGGTAAAGGTGCAGCCCTGTAATAATAATAATAGTAATATCATTTTATATAGCGTCTTTCACCCAAGGGTCACAAAGCGCTGCACAAGGGCCGCGAAGAGGACGGCATGTCAACAACGAAAGAAAAAAAACAACCACTAAAAACCAAAGCAACAAAAAATAAATGATTAAGGCTGCTTCGAATATACTGAAAAGTCGTGAAACTAGCAATCTTAAGAGCGGCAAAAATCTGCCAGCGTCCCCTAAGTGTTTTCTCACACAGCTGCTATCAGAATTACTCGACTTGAGGACGCTCGAGTGAGCCCCACTATAGGGTACTTTGGCCTACTCTTCCAACGTGGCCAGATTTCTCGAAAGTGGTTGGGAGTAGCCACACCAGCAACCTGTAACTCTTTAAACTGGGCACCATGGTGGCGAGTCATTGGCTGCCTCGCCTGCCACGCAGGAGTTTGTGGGTTCGATGCCGACCCTGACGCCTGTAAATCTGAAGTTTGCATGACCTCTCCGTGGAGGTCATGACCTCCCGTGGTCCGAAGGATTTTTCTCTGGGTCCTCTCCGGTTTAACCATTCACACTTAGAAACTAGCGTTTACAATATTTGGCCACGATAAATTCCCACATGTAACAATAGCCACTGTGACGGGCCATTATTTGTTGGCAGGTCGCCTCTGCTAATGAACAAATAGCCCAGTGATGGTCGCTCGTCAGAGCCGTTCTTTCGGGATAGCCATGTCGAGCAATCTCCATCTCTCCCGTGGGAAAAGCCGCGGGAGAGATGGAGATCACTCTGAAGAGCCGTGCAAACCTACATCAGTAATAGCCCAGCGGTGCTTTACCTGATACGTAAAATAGCTAAAGTTTTTAACTGTTACCACAAACGGACAGACGTCTCGGGTTATGGGCAAAACCCACGCCGTTAAAGCAAAGAGGCAAAGAGGGAAAATTTAGCAGGCAACGTCTTGTTATTGAAATATACGGGATTAAATACAACAGAACACACCCAAAGTGTTGTTTTATTTGTTAAACAAGACCACACAAGGGTTTTGTTACCAAGATGTGGAATAATGAGTCCCAATAGCGCAGTGGGTTTGGTTTTAGTGTCAGCAGCATGTTGCGAAGTAGCAGTCCTCAGAGTCCAGTTATAGCTCTTATTATTTCATTGATCTAACGCTTCCAATAGGTCATCAAACGTACCAATGAAATGCACCTTTTGAAGCATTCGTGTATCAATTACCACCGAGAATAACCACCCATTTTGGTTGATTAACACTGTATTGAATACATCCACTTAGCAATGCAATCTGTTTAAATTACTATTTCATTTTTAAGGACAGTTCCGTGCCTAAACGTGCTGCTGTCCTTATTTTTGCGGTGCTCCGTAATAAATAGTGAAAACAGAAAGGTCGTGTCACGATAGCATGCATCCATCCATCCATTGTCATAAACCGCTTAATCCTGTACAGGGTCGCGGTGAGCCAGAGCCTATCCCCGCAGACACAGGGCAGGGCACAAGGCAGGGATATACCCATGATCAGACGCCCGTACATCACAGGGCACTGGGGGCAATGTAGTCCGAAGGCTAATTAACGTATGCAGCTGCATGTCTTTGGACCGTGGGAGAAAACCGGAGTGCCTGGCGAAAACCCACGCGGACCCGGGAAGAACATGCAAACTCCACACAGAAAGGCACCCGAGCCGGGATTCAAACCAGGGTCCTTCTTGCTGTGAGGCGGCAGTGCCACTCACCGTGCCACCTTGCAGCCCCCCATTTGATTCCGGCTGTGAAATCAGTGGTGTGTCGTCGTGGCTCGAGGAGAAACCACATGACTCTGGTGGGTCACAAGCTTCCTGATGTGGCTGTCATTAGGAGACTTGTGGGCCGGAAGGAGATTGCATTTCTGCAAAGGGCAACTACGTGGCGAGACGGTCTGTTTGTCACGTTGATGCTCACCGAAAATATTCTCGAAAATCATAACGCCGACATTTTTACTCACCGGAACACCCCCGCACGCGCAGTACGCATACATAGGGCGGCACGGTAGCGCAGTGAGTAGCGCTGCTGCCTCACAGCAAGAAGGCCTGGGTTCGAATCCTGGCTCGGGGACCTTTCTGTGTGCGGTTTGCATGTTCTCCCCGTGTCCGCCTTGGTATTCGTCGGGTATGCCAGTTTCCTCCGACAGTCCAAAGACATATTGCCAAGGTTAGCTGTCCTGACTAAATCGCCCTGAAATGCTATAACTTGCTTACCCCTCCCTCCTGGGACAACTGTTTAAACGAGTAACCAACGGTTCCTTCTAGCATAATAATAATAATAATAGCATTTTATAGAGCGCCTTTCACCCGAGGGTCACAAAGCGCTGCACAACAACAGAAAAAATCTGACCTGACTGACGTACGGAACAGCCCTGCGGAGGTCACGCGTCAAACCCTGCAAAAGCTGTGCGATCTCGCATCTGGCAGGAAGCAATCTCGATGTTCTCGTGACACCAGACTCTCCGCAACGACGACCTCTTGAACGTGATGTATACATGTAGAATAAATAACCGCTAAATACATGGCATGGTTAACTTAACACACAGGGATTATATTTGACGTGCTTTCAAATGAAACGTCGTCTAATTGCTAACGTCGCCTGTGAGGACTGTTCTTCAACTTAGCAGTGAGCTCAAACGACGATAATAATAATACTAGGCGAGTTAAACGCTCGTACACGTGACAATTAATTTGTTTGGCTGTCGGGCGCTGTAATTGGATCGTTACATAGCCTAACTCCAAAATCAATTATGAATCATAAATGGTGTGGTTCACTCGCCGACAAATACTGCTCAATCTCTCAGCCAATATGTGTCTTCAAGAAACCCATTAGGCATTCGTCAGCATGACACTCACAGAGAGAGAGAGATGAATAATTCCCTCAGAAGGACTAATTAGTGCCATACACATAAACATGCACATATGCTCCAGATATAGTATAGACCAAGGCCGCCCAAACTATGGCCCATGGGCCAAAGCAGCGCGGGAGCTCATTTAATTTGCCAGCAGGCGTCACTGGAACTTACAGTACGATTAAAAGCGGCCCACTGCTGCCGCCGCTCTGACATTGAAATGATACGCTAAATAATTTCCCACCTTCGTGTGAAATATTTAATCGCACATTCACATTGACGTGTGAAATAGGTTTATTATTGTTAAAACATTTCACCGTACCTTCGAGTGATACAATTATGGAAATGGTCCTGGTCTCCACGAGGGGATCTGGCAGGAAGTGATGTGTGGGCGGTGTGGGCACTCAGAAGACTTTGGCTGTGACTTTTGTACCCAAGCTGTTAAGCTCTATACATCTCTCTTTATCACCTACGAGCACTGGCAAATCCGTCCACTAATCTCTACCCAAACAGCACAGACCATCGCCTGCACCCTCATCGCCAGCCGCTTTGACTACTGGAACGCAATATTCAGAGGAATCACGAAACAACAGAGCACCAAACTGCAACGTCTTCAAAACAACCTAGCACGTGCAGTCCTCAACGTCAAAGCGAGTGACCAACCAACCACAAAATGCATGGAGACTCTACACTGGCTACCCATCCACCAACGCATCACTAACAAAACAGTAATAATTATGCCACCGCGCTATCCACACAGGACACCCTAAATACCTCGCATCACTACTCCGGCCACTCGCCCCAACACAATCCCGCACTCCAAGCAGCTCATCACAGCACTTACTTCACACACCGCGCTCACGCACAACCTTCGCACAACGCCGATTCTTGGTCGCGGCACCCACAAACCTGGAACAGCCTGCCCCACCTATTGTGCCTAAAACAGCACCCCACAACCTTCAAAAAACTTTTAAAAAGTCACCTCTTCACCAAATCAACGGGTGCAACGCGCCCGGAGAATATGTGCGCGTTACAAAATTAGATTGTTATTATCCTAGCTGGGCGGCACGGTGGCGTAGTGGATAGCGCTGCCGCCTCACAGCAAGAAGGTCCTGGGTTCGAATCTCGGCTCGGGGGCCTTTCTGTGTGGAGTTTGCATGTTCTCCCCGTGTCCGCGTGGGTTTTTGCCGGGCACTCCGGTTTCCTCCCACCGTCCAAAGACATGCTGCCAGGTTAATTGGCGTACTGACTAAATTTCCCCAGGCGCCCTGCGATGGACTGGCGTGCCATCCTCGGTGTTCCCCTGCCTTGCGCCCTGTGTCTACCGGGATAGGCTCCGGCTCACCGCGACCCTGTACGGGAGTAAGCGGTTTCTGAAAATGGATGGAGGGATGGATTATCCTAGCTCTCTTTCATAGCTCAGTTGCGACTACACCTGGCTTCCATATCTCGTATCTCCCCTCTCAGCTTTCTTATGTATAAACCTCCGATCTATTGCCTGTATCTCCGATCTCCCTCACGCATTCATCTCTGTTCCATCTCTCGTATAAATGTTAGCACGGTGGTGCCCCTGCTTTGCGTCGTTTGGGCCAGCGTCGAGTTCGCCTTTGCGTCGCTTTTCTGGGGTGGATTTCGGTTCGGCGGGCGTCGTTGGGTCCGGCGTTGCGTCGCTCAGCAACGTCACCTATGTCATAGGAGGTATTGCTGGGATGTCTTTTTAGTGTTATTTAATGTTTTATCAAATAGTTTTATTTTTTTTGCGCGTTGTTTGCGCTGGTTTTTATGGTGTTTATGGTGTTTTGCGGTGTTCGTCCTCATTTTGGGGCATTTTTGGGGGGGAATTGCGTCCGGTTTGCGTCGGGAACTGGGTGGCATCACAGCTTTTGGGGCCGGTTGGTGACGTTGGGCGAGTTATGGCTGTATTTTTTTACCCTAGAATTTGTAAAGCTTTGTTGTTTCCATGTATGTGCCAACACTGGGGTCTGAGAGAATCGAAATTTCGATCCTCGATATATCTTGTACATATGGCAGGATTGACAATAAAGTTGAATTGAATTGAATGAGCTCTCTCTTCTGACTCTTTCTTACATCTTCAAGGGCGGCAGGGTTGCGCAGTGGTACCATCTGTGCCTCACAGCAAGAAGGTCCCGGGTTCGAATCTCGGCTCGGGCGCCTTTCTGTGTGGAGTTTGTGTGTTCTCCCCCTGTTCTGCGTGGGTTTCCTCCGGGTTCTCCGGTTTCCTCCCAGAAGTAAAAAAAAAACACTCAATTATTTGGCTGATAACATCATAATACATAGGAAGCAGTGTGTGGCAATATGGCGGCGGCAAACCGCCTAGCGGCCTCCTCCGCCTCTCTGTGCTTTCCTCGCGCCTGAGTCGTTCTCTCGTCGATGAATACCTTCGACATTGAATGAATATGTGCGCGTTATAAATGTAAAATGATTATTATTATATATTGTATTACTATGTATGTGGCCCACGGCCCTCAGCATGACGATCAATCCGGCCCTCGATAAAGAAATGAAAAAAGGTTTCGATACCACACTGTAGGGCGGCTAAAACCTTTTAGACGACAGATATTAAGTGTGCACACACTAAACTCTAACACTTACAAAAAATATGTATACAGAGCAATGCAATGATATATACATATGATGGATGGGTAACAATGGGAGCCTGAATACTTTAATCCTTAGAATGTCTCAGAAACATGTTTCTGGTCCATGAATTCCGAATTGGCTGAAAGAAAGAAGAAACTTATTTCAAAGGCTCTTCGTCAAAACCACAAGTAATGGTGCCGAGAAGGACAAGCCTTTCATGTGGCATGGCGTACGCACAGAATGATGAATGATCATCATTGTATTGCTGCTCTGAAAGAAACTGCGCTGACCAACTAGTAAATTATATTAAAATGTAATGTAACGGCAAACAGCCCAGCTTCACAAGAACAGTGCTCTCTGCAAAACAGCATAATGGGAAGCATAACTTTATCACTGTTTGCCATATTTCAAACGAAAATAGTTTGTCAATCATTGAATGGCTGTATAGAAAGAACACATTTACCCAGCAAAGCTACTTTGTATGGTATTTATGCACAATGGGGCAGAGCAAATGTGCCAGGCTGGGACAGCAAAATAGTCATGTGCCAAGAGCTAGGGATAGCTAAGTAAGTGCACTCTGCCCTGCTAGCCGACATGGATGGGTGGCTCAGGGGACAATGCTCATGTCACAACACTGAGCCAGCACCGCTGAGACCTGTGTTCAAATCCAAAGAGCCATCTGTGCTCAAACCAGATTCTCAAGTGTGGTTCATTCGATTGTCTCAGCCCACTCACTGATAGTGGCATCGTGACTTTGGCCTTTGTGTAAACCTCATTCAGTGTCAAAGATTTTTCAAGTGGGTCTTGGCATTGGGAGATTTGGCCAATTCCACCGTGGGCAGCTGCCGAGACTTCAACCCAAAATCTCACATTCTTTGGCCGAGGTTTCGTTTAAAGAGGTATATTCGTCAATGTTTGAACATTGAAAATAATATTTTTGACAAGTTTGACTCCTGTAGAATGTGTTGGGAAATATGTAGATACTACAATAATAAACATTATATTGTCATAAATAGAGCAAAACAATCAGAAGGTGATGCTGCAAGGATTATCCATTTTAGCTGCAGAATTCATTTAATTGGCTGCTAAGTAAGCTTAAGTTCTTTGGAAAGTTGGTAATTTTGAGATATGCTTACCGGATTTATCTTGCCTCTACAGGTAATCAAGAAGCAAACACAAGTGGCGTGGCTAAGCAGCTAGAATTCTTTCAGATTTCATTACGGACATAATATGAAGAGAGAAGATGGTAAGAACAGCTTAATTATGTTTTGACAACCAATTACACTGGATTACCATGCCATCACTTTGAAATAAGAGATTTGGGAAAAATAGAAACATACCAAAATCTTCATTTTAGTAAATCACTAGTTAATTATTTTGTTATAACTAAAAACAATGTGAAAAGTGTATGTGTCGTAAACCCGTCGGTATGTTGGAGAGCGAGCGAGCCCACAACACTTACAAAGAAGGTACGACGTTTCGCTGATAGATGCAATCAGTTTCAACACTTATACACTTTTCACGTGACCTAATTCATAAAAAGAACTAGACCATGGACAACATTGGTCACGAAAGCCTTCAAGTTGAACTAAAAACAATGTAATTAGCAAAGTGTACTTAACGCTGCAGAGAGGCAGGGAGGCAGGGAGGGGGGAAGGCAGCCACGTAGTTAGCCTGCGCCAGCATTTTTCAAACACTGTGTCCTATATATTATGATGGGGATCAAGGTAGAAGCGTTCACGTCACGATCCCTGTCAAGTAATACTTGGTATTACCTGCAAATTCTACCAAACACTTCGAAGCCGAGGAGCTGA
>JAZEWU010000037.1:4563456-4580052 GCA_036362915.1 Geotria australis | reverse complement strand
GAACGACAGTAAACAACGCCGGGGTCTGAGAGAAACGGTATTTCGATTCTCTGTATGTCCTGTACATATGCTAGAGTTGACAAATAAAGTTGAATTGAAACTCCATAGAGTTGTCGTCTCTCATGGAGACCCTTCTGCCAGCAGTGGTACGAACAAGTAATCGCAGGGCTGCACCTTTACCCTACGTAAGTAGTATCTGTCTGATGAAGGATCTGAAAGGGTTTCCTGTGTAAATAACGAATTATTAAATGTACGGTGATGGACGGACTCATACAGGAAATGTGACACACCAGGTTATCAGATGGGTGGCTGCAACGTTTGCTGTTACAGTCAACACCGACTCAACGTTTGATTTACGTTCAAACATCGGCGTTTGTCCCGTTGCTCACAGTGGTGGAAATTCCCCATTCCCAGCAGAGACCATGCATTCAATGTAACATTTACTGTTGACTTCCTCCAAGGTGTGGTACTCAAGAGCTGTGCATAGATAATGGGCCAATCGATATATTAAGTGAAAGCAGGTAAAGAGATCAAACTTAATTACGCATTCATTCATGCATCACCAGTACCCACTCAATCCTGTACAGGGTCGCAGGGGGCTGGAGTCTATCCTGGAAGACACAGGGTGCAAGGCAGGGCTATACCAAGTATGGGACACCAATCCATCGCAGGGCACCGGGGGCAACTAAGTCAGGCCAATTAACCTAGGAAGCAAGTCTGTGGACTGTGGGACGAAACCAAAGAACCCCATAAAATCCAACGCAGACATGGGGAGAATATACAAACTATATACAGAAATGCATCCGAGCTGGGAATTGAATCCAAGTGCTTTTTGCTGTGCAGCAGCACTACTTACTGTGCTAATGAGCTGCCCACATTTAACTACTAAGATATAAAATTCCATCCATAGTCAGAAACCGCTGAATCCTATACAGGGTCATGGTAGATATAAAATTGGAAAATAAAATACGAAGGTCCATTATTTTGAAGTAAAATGACTCAATTAAAGATGACAAATAGATAGAGTATGATATCAATTAACTGACCAATCATTACAATTGTGAACGTGATGACATTACTTTAAAATACTTTACTAAGGCCTTGAACAACGAAATACTGTATAGAGCTTTGTTTAAGCTAAATACTGTCTCCCCGCTCGGGAAAATAAAATAAAGTGAAGAAAATGAATTATTATGCAACCGTTAATGTGTAAGATGTGTTTATATGTAATATTACACATAGCGTTAATATGCAGTCAGGAGTAAAAATTATGATGGTGATGATGGCAATTGTGAAAATTTACATACGGAATGACACTACTAATGTATGCAAATTGCGCTTCAGTACGATGCGAGCCACAAAACGCTTACAGAGAAATGTGATACTGTTAAAGCCATTTGGCACCAACCATAAACGACAAATTTATACCCAACTTTTTGTTATTACGTGGACTGGATGGAGTTTCACATAGCGCCCGAGATTTATTTACATGATCAATCAGACTATAAACACACAAAGAACCACACACACATACACAACCGGTTTGAACGGCTGTTTTCCACGTTCACCCGGGTTGGCCGGTTGCCCCCCCAATGGTGGTGGTGCAGTATTGGAGCAGCATTTTACTGCCGAATGCCCTTCCTGACGCCAACCTCCTTTAGTCGGAGGACCGATAATAAGAATAGCGATTTATAGAGCGCCTTTCATCCGAGGGTCACAAAGCGCTGCACAAGGGCCGCGGAGAGCACGGCACGTCAACAACGACAAAAAAACACCAAAGCAACAAACATTAAATGATTAAGGCTGCTTCGAATACTACGAAAGCTCGTGAAACTGGTAATCTTAAGAGCGGAAAACATCTGCCAGCGTCCCCCAAGACAAGACGGCCGTCACTTCCTTAAAGACAAACAGGGAGGGAGATAGGGAGGGAGGGTGAGCGACAGGGGGAGACATTGGGACACAGACAGGCATCAGGGCCAATCTTACTCAGACTTATTAAAGGGACAAAGCAGTGGCACTCATCCGGAAACTCATTGCCTGTTGATCGTCCGTATGAGCTGGACGAGGTAGGTTGCTTGTGGTTTGCACCTTGATGCTCAGTCACCCTGTATTGACGTAGGTTTTCACAGCTCGATGTAGGAGAATTACTCTGAAGAGCTGCTCTTTCAGGCCAACCGTGGCAAGCGTTTCCCCTCTCTTTTTCGCGACGTTTCGCCTCCTTCGCTGGAGGCTCATGAAGCCTGAAGACGCCTCCAATGAAGGAGGCGAAACGTCGCGAACGATAGAAGAGAAACGCTCTACTTGTATCATCAATCACCGGCCTAGACACGCATTCTTGGACAGGGCCCGTGCTTTTATCATATTACTTTAACGTACAGACAAGTGAGTGGTTGACGGAGAGCGGTGGCGAACTTCCGTTTGCGCTGCCCGTGGTCGCCATGCCGTCGCAATTTTACGCGGCGGATTTTTTTCCCGCACTCCGGTTTCCTCCCACCGTCCAAAGACTTGCTGCCAGGTTAATTGGCCTACTCAGTAAATGGTCCCAGGTGCCCTGCGATAGACTGGCGTCCCGTCCTGGGTATAGCCCTGCCTTGCGCCCTGTGTCTGCCGAGATGGGCTCCGGCTCACCGCGACCCTGTACAGGATTAAGCGGTTTCTGAAAGTGGATGGATGGATATTTTTTTTCCCCCGAACCACGTCCAACAGCGACGCGTAAAACTGATGCACGACAGTGAACGAATTGTCCTCCCATCATACTGTCAGGTTACGAGCGCCTTGTTAAAAAAACAACTTTTTGGAGATTTTATCCTGAGACGGTTCAAAGCAGGCCGTTGCGATTCTGAAAAGTACCCGACAATTACGTATACGCGCTCGACCATTCATCAGCACGCCCGAGCGACAAGCTTCTCTCGCGACGCGGTGGCGGTTACGCGAGCGCTCGATTTTGACAGCGGCGAAATGAAGAACGGTTCGACGAAGGTCGTTCACGCTCCGGTCATTCACGACGGGAGTAAAAACTTGCAATGTAGAATATGTAAGGTTTCACATTTTCTGGGAATGTTAAGATCTTAAAACACCAAATGGACACCTTTTTGCAAAGGTTCCAGTTTGCAAGCAGCCACACTACATGCTTGTGGCAAAAACATGCAAACGAATGCCATGATAATAATAATAATATCAATTTATATAGCGCCTTTGACCCGAGGGTTAATGCCTTTTGGCAACACTTGGCTAAGCACTGAGACTAGGCTCCAACGAAAGCTGTCTCTAGTGTTGGGCCAATCAGGTTGAAGGACAATGCATTTATCATAGCATTCGTTTGCATGTTTTTGCCACAAGCAAGTGTGGCTGCTTGCAAACTGGAACCTTTGCAAAAAGGTGTCCATTTGGTGTTTTAAGATCTTAACACGTTTCTCATTGCTAGCAAAGGTGAAACCTTATATATTCTACATTATTTGAATACTGGCAAAAAAGGTGCCCATAGTAAAAACTTGCGTTGCCCGTTGCTCGCGACCGAGAGAAAAAAAACACGCGAATTGCGACTTCCCGCGTTCCGTTTAGCCGCTGCGAAACCGACGGCTGTGGCGACTGCGATACGGAGGCAGCCGCCCTCGCGTCGAGGGAGTGACTTTCAGCGAGGATCCGCGCGGCTCCCGCAGGCCAAAGGCCGTTACGAGGAGCTGCTGCTGCCGCGGAAACCCGCACGAGGTGTGACCTCGGCGCGGCTACTCCGCCGGCGAATTCGGGTGCTGTGGGACACCGCGCGTAAACAAATAGTCCGGCGCAAGAAAGCGAAACCTTGACGAATCAATGCCTCTGAGGACAAGGCACTTGTTGATAATGGACATGAAGCGTGCTACACTAACAGGATGTCTGATAGGGGCACAAAGCAGCAATCCTCAGTTGTAAAGGCGAACGCACGTTCGGTGATTCTTTCAGACGCAAACAAACCCTGTGTCGCCGTGTTATATAATCGGTCCTATCGCTTTTAAATTCCAGGAGGGCCAGTGTTTTGCAGCGCTGGCTGCCGGGCACGTAACAACGTGTGATTTTCACCGATTTAAACTAAAGCTTACACTGACGATACGTGCACTAAAGCATTTTTCTAGCCCTGTGCATTATACGTAATGGGTTCAAATGGTCCCCACAGCTACAAGAGGCACTGCATTCACCAACGACAACAATTTGCTTTTATAATGCGCTGATGACATAACTACTCTAAGCACAGCTGTCTTAGCCTAGGGGACACCCTGAAGCCAGCTACCCCTGTGCAGCATCATCAGGCGTTCTTACAACGTGAGAGGCTAAACATCGCGAGGGAGAGCGCTCAGCGACACGGCTATCCCGAAAGAACAGCTCTTTAGAACAACCGTAATGAATTGAGCCATGAAAACCTACATCAAGTACATCTAGCTATCTATCTAACATTAAAGAGACCCGCACGCGTTTGATTCCAGCCCGGGGGCAGAGGTTGCGGTGAAGTCACGTCTCCCTAAATGCGAGTGAGATGCTGCGGGGAGCAAGAACTCCTGCGGCTGTCGACGGGAGGTGCAAAACCGGCCGCGAACTGCGGCACCCGCACTTCGTTCGGCATCGTCCGAGCGCACGGTTTCCACGAAAGTGGCGGGGGACAGGCGAACACTGCGTGTTGATGCAGCAAAGGACGATGTGGTACGCCGACACCCCGGACGGCGAGACACACTGCGACGCAAGTCTGCGGTCTCTCTGCTGTATCGCTGCGGACGTTGCTCGGAACGACGCGGCTCCTAAACCGCGCGTGCGCCAGATTTCTTACAGAAAAGATCGCTCCGCTCCCGACCGTGCGCGCGCCAGTGTGTTTACGAATTAAAAAGAGGAAGCAGATCGTTTAGACGTGCGGCGATGTTTGCCGAGATGAGCAATTAACGCGGAGAGCTGCAGGAGTAATAGCCGTGGCCTTTTGTTTACGACGGCACGATCACCACGCGTGACAGGTGTTACCGATAATAGAAGCGTATTATGAAGAACGTGTTTGTTAAAAAACAAACTTAATTGAGTTTTCATAGCAGCTGAATGTAAACTCCCAACTCCCTAATCATGCTTGTAAAAATAGAGGAAAGTTATTTTTTTTATAACTCAAACCTCCCACTCACGTACTTAATTCCAAACGAAACCGCATTTGACAGGCAACGCATCAATTGTGTCAGGTACCATTTACTTCATTTAGGGCTAAACAATTAAAAACTGCCAATAACAAACAATACGACTGTTACATCAATATGCAAATGTGAGAGCGATGCTCTCTAAGCGCTTGCTGAAACTATGACTGTGCCACTACCAGTAAAACTCATTTGCGGCCGACAAATTTTGAAGAGCGTCCAAAATAACTTGCACACGCGGCACATTTCGCAGATGGCTTTACAACCCAGCGAAGCCGCCACTCTGGCACATGTAACCAAACTATCTTCTCTACGCATGCACTCGTGGGCTATTCAGCGCAAATTGGCGCATCACCATTCTCGGGTAGAACAGCAGTGTGTCCTCGTACGGAGCCCAGAAATGCATTCGAGCCGAAACATAATTTGAGTGAAGAGAATTCATCTGAGACTTGCATCCATTATTTAGGTGGCTCCCGGCTCCCAGCACTCAATTTGCTATCACCTTCAGGTGTCATTATACCCGCGACAAATCTGCCACCGTGCAGTAAGGTCCCGCAATTCGCCAGTGAGCGGTCCAAGATTTAGGTGGCCGATTTCATTTTCATACCGCGAGCAGTAATCTTTAGTGCCCCGATCTCGCTACTGGCGCAGGTTTTTTTTTTGCGGTAGCTTGTCAGTTACGCAGTGCCAAGATCTAGTGGCTAATAGCCCGGAACTTTGCTCATTTGAAAAAGAAAGTAGAAAGTTGCTCCTGAAATAAATGAAAACATAAAAAAACAAGAAAAAACGTAAACTGTAGTAAGAGGAGAGCGAGGAAAAGTGACGAGTTAGATGGTAATGCATATTGAGTGCTGCTGTGACGACATTGTGCCACTTGGTTAACGGAGATGACATTTCACGTATGAGGGTTTATGTCGTCTCTGCTGTACGTGCCAAACAAGAAGGCAAATTTAGAGTACAACATTTGCAGCCACTCTATTAAGCTCTTCCCCTCAAGGCGACGGTGTCTTATATTGGTTGGACGAGGAGGCTCTTAGACGCGTCTTGTCAAAGACAACAAACAACCCACAAACCAATACCGCGACAAAGTAGCTCATCGTTCTTCTGGAATCGCGCTGCCACCAAACCTGAAATCTCATCCAGATACGGAAGAACGCTGATGGACAGAGTTTAAGAATGCGGACGTCCACAATTAACACGCCATACGAGACCCAAACATCACACCTCCTGGCTTTGAAATTCCCTGAAGACACTGGTGTAGCCATCACCCGCATCAGAACAGTGACAGACCGATTTGCAACATCTCTTTCTTGAATGCAAGATCAAAGACACACGCCAGAGTAGTGCGATTTGTGGCCATGCAACCCAAACGATGATTCAGATAGTAAACAAACCACTGTCATCTGCGCTCCTCCTTTGATAATAATAATATCATTTTATATAGATAGCATTTAGCTCCTGAACAGCTCCTAAACAGCTCCTGAACACATAGCTGCCACACAGAAAAATAGAAGAAGGCTCTTCCACCAGCGGCAGCGTGAGCAAGCAATTTCAGGGCTGCACTTTAAATATTTTACATTGCTTAGTACCTTGTGTGTTTTATACCGATACGCAATTAAACACGCACTCACAAACACACATGCCCCACTATGGACACAGCGTGTGGTAGGTTAATAATAATAATAATAGCATTTTATATAGCGCCTTTCACCCGAGGATCACAAAGCGCTGCACAAGGGCCTCGAAGAGAATGGCATGTCAACAACGAAAGAAAAAACAACAAATAAAAACCAAAGCAACACAAAATAAATTATTAAGGCTGCTTCGAATACACTGAAAGGTCGTGAAACTGGCAATCTTAAGACCGGCAAAAACCTGTCAGCGTCCCCTAAAATGGTCGTCACTTCCTTAAAGACAAACACGGAGGGAGACAGGGAGAGAGGGAAGGTCAGTTCACGAAAGCCTATTAAAGCCAGCTTAGCTGAGCAACTATGGGGGAATATCTGGGCCTGTACCATACCTTCAGATGAGATGCTGCAGTGTGTTAAGACAACAACTTTACACAAAATTCCCATTTTCAATTTCCCATTCTAAAACCCTTTCCCCAAGCACATTGTTTATTGTTTAATTTTTGCTTTGCATTAATATGAGAATTATTTAAAAAAAAACTTTGCTGGGTTAGCAGAAAGGGCCCGGTTGTTGCCTAGTGTAATACATCGCGTAGACAGGACATAATATGTTTTTTGTATTTTACGATCGACTATTATTGCGTTGTGTTTACAAATACCGCATCCCCATTTCATGTAGAGGACACCATCCCTTCAGGCTACTTTTGTATCATAAACTGGCGTGCAACGTTTGAATTAACGACTGTGATGAAGGCACACCCCGGAGGCAACTGCTTATGCAGCATTACCAACGTTCTTCGTGAAACTGCCGACTTCGCCGCGCATTTGCATACATCTTAAATTAACATTTACAGCAAAGCCCGCTGACATTGACAGGGATCGGTGGCACACTAAGTCACTCATCCTCTCTCGTTCTCTGTCACCGATCCTGTGCCCACCAACCTCATCCCTCGCTGACAACCCCACCACAGCCCCAAACAGCATCAACTTCATGTGCCTTAATCTGTCCCACTACCGCGCCCCTATCTGTTATGATATTGCTGCTCTAAGAGGACGTTTGATAGTCGTGAAGCTGACCCACCCCTATTGCGCCCACTCCCGACTACCACTGCTGCACACGTACACCACACACCACCCCTTCCACAACCCCCACCACTATCAAAATAAGTAAAACTCCGGGTCCGCAGAAAGGGGTGTGACCTAAACAAACGAGGCGGGGCCTAAAGCAGAAGGGGCAGGTACTTAAAAGGAAAGGGAAAGCAAGTGACCACTGTATTCGTTCATTGTCGAAAGTTTTTGTTCAAAGACAGAACGACTCTGAATCACAAGGAAACTGCATAGAGGCGGGAGGCAGAGGGAAGGCAGCCAAGGGGTTAGCCGGCACCAACATTTGCCAGACAATGCATCCTATGCACAGTATTATATTGGCCAATTCATTCATTCATTCATTTTCAGAAACCGCTTAATCCTGTACAGGGTCGCGGTGAGCCGGAGCCTATCCCGGCAGACATAGGGCGCAAGGCATGGCTATACCAAGGACGGGACGCCAGTCCATCACAGGGCACCGGGGGCAATTTAGTCCGCAGGCCAATTAACCTATGCATGTTTTTGGACTGTGGGAGGAAACCGGAGCGCCCGGCGAAAACCCACGCGGACACGGGGAGAACATGCAAACTCCACACAGAAAGGCACCCCGAGCCGAGATTCGAACCCGGGACCTTCTTGCTGTGAGGCGGAAGCGCTACCCACTACGCCACCGTGCCGCCCTATATTGGCCAATTAATTATTATTATTATTATTTTGGGAGAAAACCAGAGAACCCGGCGGAAACCCATGCGGAAAAAGGCGGAGAACACACAAACTCTGCGCAGAAAGGTGCCCGAGAAAGGAATCGAACCACCTCGGGCAGGCCTTCTTCCTGTGAGGTGCGGATGTTCCCACTGCTCAACCGTGACTGTAAGGTAGCAGTGGACCCTACCTGGCTCGGACTGCCACTCTCAACGGTTGTCAAAACGTAGCGAAACAAAACGTGGCACACACGTGCGCGCACCGCGTATAAATGTTTTGTGCCTCGCAGTTTTATTGTACGGAGTCCATATGTTAGGTCTATAGAGGAAATGAGATGGCAGAAGTGATAGTGTTCAAGGTCAACTGGAATGATGTATTGATATTTGCTTTATCACTCGCCAGGCATATACACTGCTGACGGTGGCCGTGCTCGCACACATTCTCGTGCACAATGGATCTGTAAACTTTGAGGATATTGTGCAGATTTAAATTCTTTAGTTTTTAGGCTGAACGGAGGATTTAATTCCAAATTTTTACGATTTCATGTACTCAATTTAACGACATTGGAATGACTGATGCACTAAATTTAAATCGCTTTAGATTTGACATGTTACCTTTTGCCGTAAAATCTTCTAGAAAAGCAATCATTTTAACCTACATTTTTTTTTATACTTGAACAACTTAAGCAAGAGTAACGACACGTATCTGGCACATGTGGTCAAGTGATGGAATTTTTGGTGGGAAAAAACATGGAACTAAAAAGACATGTTGTCAAATGTTGAGATAAATCTTCATAAATCTAGGTCTGATTGTCAAATTCTTTGAAATAACTTGAAAAGTTGCGCTGCGTTGACGCCATCTCCTTTTGGACTGGTTATAACTTCCTCTGGCTAAATGTTGCCAAAACTAAGCACTTCTCTCCTGCAGTTTGATGGTTGCAACAATCACGAATCGAACTGTGAAAACCAACATCGATAGGTACACTGCAGTTTGATGAAGGCCTTCTCAAACCATGTAGCCACTGGGGTCGTTTTACCATATCTCACAACACTGGTCAACGCAGGTTAGTGAAGAGGAAATGGAAGGGAAGGCGGGCATGACCGGCAGAGATATGACTCTCTGCTGATGTTAGCCATGGCCGGAAATTGAACACAGGTCGCCGGCTTCGTACACAATGCGGCAACGACTCCGTCAACACTGCACCCATTACACTAATAACAGAGTGCAATATTCTAAAACATAAAGACGGTAAATCACATTAAACATGCTAAGCTGTTTGGAAGTGGAGCCAACACAATTCGGATGAATATCACTCGACACAATACTTCTGACCTTCATTCATTTTTAAAGTTGACTGTTCATTAGAACCACTAAGGTTAGAAAGATGAACTAATGCATTAAAGGCAAGACTGCAGGACATCTGAGTGGTACGGCTTACATAAGGTGGGACACGATGAAAGTGAAAACAATTTTTCAAAAGGCTTTTATAACGAACGAACTGATTCATGCTGAACATTCAGCCCATGAGTGACAACTATGGCTTCATATATAAGTGACTATCTGCGCTGTCAACCACTGCCATTTCTATGTGTCCATCCGTTTGCTCATTTCACCGTCACTGCATCCGAACTTTATAGCCACAATAACTCGCGAGGCTGAACAAAATCACGGGTAAAACCTTGCTCCTGCGAGACACCTAATAAGGCACAGGGATGAGAACAGTTTTGACCAGATTGGTATTTAAATCAAAAGAAGGGTAAATGTTTACAAGACTATCGTAAGCGGGTTTTTTTTAAAGAATAATAGCATTTATAGAGCGCTTTTCACCCGAGGGTCACAAAGCGCTGCACAGGGCTGCGGAGAGAACGACATGTCAACAACGACAGAGAACGTAAAATCAGCAACAATTTATTTTTTTGGGTTTTTTAATTTTTTCCGAGCTATGGAGAGAACGGCATGTCAACAACGGGGAGACAGAATAACTGAGAGTCAAGCAATAGCGATAAATTATAAGACAAAGGACATAAAAACAACAGAAAAATAATAATAATACTACAACAAGCAAGGAGGGAACAGATGTACCCGAGCAGACGCAGATCGGGAGAGAGAGAGAGCCAACATCTCGGCACGGCACCACTGACCCGCACCAACAATCTAAGCCAGAGGAAGGAATAAATGTTCCCATAAAGGCGCAGGTAGGAAGGGAGCCAACATCCTGGCACGACAGCATTGACGGGCTGTTAAGCAGGCGCTTTCCTTGGTAGCAAATGCAAATCTCTGATCCTCAGCCGAATAATCCTGACCACATGTTCCTACAGGTCTTCACGAGAAACGAAACCGAACGCGCGCAAATTTACACCCTTGTAGTCACTTAAGCAGCAATCGCTATATCTGAGATGTAATTACCAAAGCAAGGCGCAAGTGACCTCAAATAAATCTCCCTAAAAAAACCACACTCCGTGAAATGCACTCAACCTTGCAAGCAAACTTTTAATCGCATCTGCAACTATATCTCTCCTCGCGTTGTGACTTCACGCAACATTAAGCAATCACTTTCAAAATATTACGCTTTATACTTTTTGTCAAAGCTTTCTTTTCAGTCGTTATGATTTCTTACTGCACTTTATTAAGTAAATGCAAAAAATAGATATCGGTATGAAAATACGAGATGCCAGAATGCAGCACTAGCTAATGAGATGGGCAATTGCAAGTGCCGGTTTAATGCAAATTTTAATTATGGCTTTGCTCTTTATAGAACACTTGAAGATTGCGTTCAAACGAGATTGTGTGCTTGGCTTTGTGTAGAATTATAGCGTAAATTGTGGCCAGTATCTCTAGTAAACAGAAATTGTCTTAATAAAGTTGTAAATAATTATAATATTAATCAGTATCATTATTACCCTTTTATAATGGTAATGCATTTTTGAACAGTAATTGTGTTAAGCGACAATTTCCCCTTGCATCAAGGACAGTAACAGTGCTCCTATGTTATGGTACAGACGTAAATACTTAGAATTCAATATGTGGCTATAGCCATTGTATGATGAATACATTATAGGCTGACCTCAATAAGAAGAGATTAGGATTTATTCCACGTTTGCCTCGAATGCCTTTGTGTTCAAGACATGATTGCAAATCACTGCACTTATTAGTGTGTTTGCGAGGATGAAAAGGCACGTATATACGTAAGTATGCATTTTTTGGTGTTTAAAACCCAATTGCAATAACAGAGTCAAAACCAAATTTTCTCCTGGCTCATGCGAGCAACACAACAATGCTTATGTCCACATTATTTAATGTAATCTCGCCCACTCTGCATGAGGACCAATTAAGCCCATGCTTGGAATTCCAGGAGAGATATCACTCATCACTGATGGGGGCACGGTGGCGTGGCGAGTAGCAATACCGCCTCACAACAAGGTGGACCCAGGTTCTATACCCGGGCTCGGGTGCCTTTCTGTGTGGAGTTTGCATGTTCTCTCCTTTTCCGCGTGGGTTTTCTCTGGATACTCCGGTTTCCTCCCACAGCCCAAATACATGATGCTGCCCAGGTTAATTATCCTGATTACATTGCCCCCTGTGCCCTGAGATGTTGCAACTTGCTGAGCCCTTCCCGCTGGACAACTGTTAAAAAGAGCTATATAGCTCAACGTTTCCTTCCAGCTTATTTAAAAACTGACTGACTGATGTTAACAGTGCTCAAGAATCGAATTTGGGTTGCAATATACTTAAACACTGCACCATCGCTCCTCACAACAGTTAACATGTGCCTCTAAGTGATGAGGACAACATCACATGTGCCAGAATAGGCGCACTTTGACGTGACGTCAAGTGTCTTAGGGGCACCAGCAGGAGGTCACAAGACAAACCCAGGTGTCATGGGTCAACTGCTTGGGTTGACAGCAGATGACCGTTGCACAAGTGCTGTTAATGAGTAGCACTTATGGAGGCCAAAACGTCACACGGGGGATGGGTGACCAGCACCACGCACAGCCGCCTTTGTCTCCCAAGCGGTGATGTTTGCACGCCGCACCGGGTAGTCATTTGAGGCTGCGCTGACCTAGGGGAGACCTGGGACCAGTTCAGAAAATCGGTGTTGTCCGTGAGCCGGACCCAAACTTGGGTCGCCGGGTTCGTCGCGCGGCGCGCTAACCGCCACGCCACCGCTCGCCCACATGAGATGACTGGCGGACGACCGCACCGAAGACGCGTACAAACACGGCGATCTGTATTCACGCCTCGCTAACAATGTGCATTCGACGCGCGACGTCCAATTAACGCAGCGGTGGCTGGCGGCGGAGATGGGGGGGGGGGGCGGCGGCCGCGCGTAATTAACGGTTCGTATTCGGGGCGCGCGGCACCGTGGCACGCCGTGGCGCAGAGCTGGATGCTCCGCCGTGGAACCAGCCACGCGTCGAGTCGTCGGCACCACGACGCCAGCCTCAGCTGTTCTGGGTGCGGGATCGCCACGCGGCACGGTGGCACGGCGTTAAACGCTCGCGCCTCGCCGAAAGACGCCCAAGGCTGGAAGCAAACCGCCTCGGGACGACCTTCTTTCTGTGAGGGGCCGATTTTTTTACCGCCGCGCCAGCCTACCACCCCACGTGTTCCTTCTCCTCCTCCTACCCTTTCCTTCTCTCTCCCTCTCAATTTACCTGGCCCAAACCATGGGCAATTAAAATCGAACAAAAGCTGAAAAGTCCGGAAAGAAGGATGGAGAGGTGCATGCTTGGAATTATAATGGGTCGCCACATGGCTTAACACAAATGATTCCCGCCTCGGGCCCCTTTCTGTGTCGCGTTTGTGTGTTCTCCCCCTGTTCTGCGTGGGTTTCTTCTGGGTTCTCCGGTTTGCTCCCACAAGCAAAAAACCCCCATTAACTTGCCAATACCATCATAATACATAGAACGCAGCGTCCGGCGCGTTTGGGCCGGCTGAGCTTGTTTCTGCCTCCCCCCCACCTCTCTCCGTGGTATCCTGCAGTGCCTTTGGACCTCTGGGTGAAAGGCGCTACTACGTAAATGTAATAAATGAATTAGAATTGAACCGATCGGCAGAGTTCAACTCGAGCTGCTACCGCTCGCGTGCTCTGCAAGCGTGCGGAGGCCCGGTTTGCCGCGAGCCTGCGACCCAAACCTAGTCACCATTCAGGGAGTGTGCTCCGGCGGAACAAAGGTAAATTTCACGAGCAGGGTAAATATCCCGCACACTTGGGAAGGGATGAGAGAGACGCGCATTGTTTTGGCCGGTGAAGAAAGGCGGCCGAGCCCCAATAAGCAGCATGTATTCAAGAGCGGAAAGAAATTGGCAAATGAGACAAAATTTAATTCACGCGTTTCTAAACAGTTTTAACGAGTTGTTATTTTTATCAATTATTGAGCGGGAAATGCCTATTTAAAGTACTGTAAGGAGATCAGTACATAGGTGAAATTAGGCTAAAAACTCAACGTGGAATTGGCCAAACTTTCCAAGCGGCAATCTCCCGAGACTTGGATAAATAAACGAATATTACCATTACCGTAAAAAGTGAGTTGTGTTGGAAGTATCCTTTCTACAGATCAGTACTTCAAACCGTCAGAGGAACAATGCCATTAATCCTCCCGTTAGGTAAAACCAATTTCACAGCGTGAGAATAAATCCCAACCCCATGAATGAGCCGCCACCCTCTGTTATCGTGAAGATTTAATGCCAAGCCACTTTACCCACTCACTGCTGTATAACCCCCTCCTCATGGACAGCCAACAGCATATGCAATCAGCAGCAGAATTGACGAGCCACGTGACGATAGATCGATGCGATCGATTCAAGCTGAAAGACGACTATGTCCAGAAGCTAGCCATCGTGCTTCGAAGAATCGCAAAGAAGAACTTGATTCTCGCGCTCCTGATATATTCGTAGAATCATGACAGACGGCGGCTTCTGGGTGCTGCAGACGCACAAAATGCCAGGCTCACATCTGCTTATCCCAGGTCTCAGACTGGCATTCTTTGCTTTTGTAGTGCCTGGAAGGACAATTTGTAGTCTATCTTATGCCCACATCTATGCAATTTACGCGGCACAAACAAGACAGTGACAGTGAGGAAATAAAAGTATCGATACTCAAAATGGATCAAGACCTAGAATTGTGACCATCCTTTAGATCCCTGGGGGGAGGTGGATAAAATTACAATTGGCTGATTTACATGAGCACATTACAATGCTTAACAGGCATTTTGTCCAAGTCTGCAAATCTGTTAGATCGCTACGAAAATTTTGGAAGTAAAACAGAAACACGGCAGCCACACAACAAAGGAAAATGTGTTTGCGAAGTTAAAGCGAATGAGCATCGAGCTGCAGGAAAAAAACATTACGTGTTTTTTATTATTATTAAAGGCAACTGAATTAATGTGACGATAGAGGGAGAAAAAGAAATGTACTCACATTGCAAAAAAAAAAAATCACTTATTCTTTTGACTTTTACAACTGCTGAAACGATTGAAACTTTGCTGCTGGCATTCGGAAAAAAAAATACCATCGCTAGTCACCGGGATTATTTCGTCCAATCTTTCCCTGGCCGCGTCTGTGTCATGAAAGGCCATTCTCCGGCGATCGTTTCAACGTATTCTTTCTTCCTCCACCCGCTGCTGCCATAGAGAAACCCAGGGCTGCAGCCGAAGCTGCATGGATGCAGTGAGAATTGTGCTTGTAGGAAGCGGCGGGGGAGGTCTTAAATCTATCGCGATAGAAAGGCGCAAAGACGTGCACTCACATGAGAAGTGTGCATCCAGAAATTCACTTTGAGATCAGTCCTTCTGAAGTCAAGGTCTGCGGGGTTTGAACTTGTAAACAAATACCCAAACTAAAATGCGTGTTCCATCACACGACAAGGAGAGTTGAAAGGAACGTCGTCAAGAAGTTTAAAATATTCTCAGCTATCGTTGTTTTTATAGCACAAAGCGTCGACTTGCATTTAGCCTATGCCTTTTAGTAGGTTACGTGGAATGAAAAGTATTGCTGCGACAAGCTGATCAGGGTATGTTAAACATGTGCATTCCGAGCACATTTCTATTGCCAACAAAACAAAATGTCCCAGAAAATAATTATCAAGTATGTTCAAAAATTAAGCAGCACATACTGGAAGGGAATGCACCGTTAGCAAGCAGATGTTAAGGCCAATATGGCACACCAATGGGTGGTGTGGCGGTAACAATAGCTGCCTTTGTCTCTCCACAGTTCTGATATTAACATGAACCAGATTATTATTAGTCTGAGTTGACCTAGGAGGGCCTCAGACCATGTCCAAACATGATTGCCACTGTCGTTGTGCAAAGCCAGGATTGAAAATATTATTTTGCGGGACACTTTGCTATTATGGGTACCTTTTATGCCAATATACAGATGATATTAAAAAGAGTTACTCTTGCTGGCATAACGCAACTTTCAGTGTCCAGTTAGAAAGAAACAATATACATTTGCGACAAAAAATTCTCGATTAGCGCTTCTAATACCACATAATCCATCCATCCATTTTCAGAAACCGCTTAATCCTGTACAGGGTCGCGGTGAGCCGGAGCCTATCCCGGCAGACACAGGGCGCAAGGCACCACCACATAATGCTGATAGGAATTCACCCCAACCCTGGACCCTCCATTCCAACCGCCACCCTCTCAGGACTACACAATAACATGATACAGGCAGCCCTCAGGGTTCCCCCAGAGACCTGGGAGCTGCTCAAACAATTGGGAATACACAAACAGCAAAACACACGGAGCTGCAGAGGAGGAAGAAGCCGACGGAATAGGTCTCGTTTGTCCTCTGCTGTAACGGGACTTCAACCTGCGGCTGCCAAGCACAGGGCCGCGGTCGTGGACTGCACTGCCTCAAGCAGGTCCTGCTTGCCACGCCACAAAACACCTGCCAACGCCCTGCTCCTCGGCCTCCTCAACACGCGCTCAGCAGTACATAAAGCAACCCTCATACAAGACACAACAGAAGAGCACAAACTGGACATAATACTGATCACGGAAACATGGATCACCACCAACCACCCGATAACCGCTCTC
>JAZEWU010000037.1:4531137-4553943 GCA_036362915.1 Geotria australis | reverse complement strand
TGGCGCATTTTACCGCAGTGTTTGACAAATCCTGCAGAGCGGGAATCGTCCATTGCCTGCTGAAAAATGCATCGGCGCCCCCACAAATCAATCTCGCGAGCAAGAAGTGCAGCGGCGTCCGAATCACGATAAACAAACACGGCGACTCCCCCCGGAGGGTTCCACATCACGACCTCCCACGCGGCGGGGCCATAGAATCAGTTATCGCAAAGCAGCATTGAACTTGTTTTTCCCTCACAGCCGAGCACAGCTGTGCGCGGGAGGGAGTCTGTTAGATGCGCGGGTTTGACGGGAGGCGATCGCTATCTTGGCGTCGTCGCTGAACCGCGGCCGTTTGGCCGGAGTGCCGGTTCTGTCCTCCCGTGCGCTGCAATGCTGCGGAAAAAATACTCGGGTCGTAACGCTCGCTGCCAAGTGATTTTAAAGACCCCTGTACAGCGGGCAGTTAAAGAAAGAGCGTGCAGTAAATTCAGAGATTAATCTGACCGCAAAAACTGGCGAGGCCTCTGTTGCAGTGGTCTGCACAATGCATTGTGAAACCTGGTGACCCGTGTCCGATTCCCAGCCACGGATGACATCAGTGCTGAGTGACATCTAAATCGATCCGAAGCCTCACCCTTAACTAACCAGTACTGACGAGTGCGGTGAAGTATGGTTAAACAACGCTGATGAGCGATACGGCGTGGGGAGGAAGCCCTCTTGCAGCAGTTGTAGCTTGTCTGACACAGGGATGTAAATTGCTCTCCATAGCAGTTCTTTCAGGATAGCCGTGTTGAGTGTTCCCATTCTTTCTTTCGCGACGTTTCGCCTCCCACGTGGGGGCATACATAATTTCCCCTCCTCATGGATGGTAACCGTATCGCGGTGGAGGGGTTTGCGTGTTCCAATGAACCCCAAAGCTATGTCATCTGTAGTCTAGCACTCCTTGGTGCGGTCTCCCTTGGTGAACAGGTCTGGAGTCTAACAATCCTGCTAGGGTCTCCCTTGGTGAACAGGTCTGGAGTGTAACAATCCTGCTAGGGTTTCCCTTGGTGAACAGGTATATAATCTAATGGTCCTGCTGAGGTCCCCCTTGGTGAACAGCTGTGGGAAGAGGTTACAAACAAATAACGATCCGAAGATCTTCTGACAAACGGAGGTTGGCGTCAGGAAGGCCATCTGGCTGTAGAATTCTGCTCCGATGCCCCCACCGGTGGTGGAAATAGGCCAACCTGGGTTAACCTGGATATCGGCCATTTTAACCGGCAACAACAGCAGCGTAATTTACAAGAAGCTATCATAGTGCATAAGCTATGAGAAAATGCCATAGTAACGTAAGTTTCTACCACTGGTTCAGGGCAGGCAAAGGAAACAAGGACTACCCATTTCAGCGGGAAGATGTTCTCTTGTCGACAGAAAGATGTAAGACTTACGGCACACGAAGAGGAATTACTTCCATTAGCTCTGAGCCTCCTAGCAGAGGAGCAGATGGTACGAATCAAATTGAACAATAAATCAATCAAGCGCCTTTATCTTAAAGTAGGTAAATTTCAATTTGGTTCTTATGCACTGAACAGCAGATTACACATCCTGCAGATGGCTTAAACTATTTAAAATGAAACACTTATCATATTGCAACACCGACTATTAGCTATACACTGCATCAACACCATACAACGAGCATTAAAAATGTATTATGCAAACCGCGTCGTGGGTCACGTGCGCACAGCTACACAGTAAATTTAACACAAAGGCATTCGTGACCAATGTTATCCATAGTAGTTCTCTTTTTAAGTGTGAGGTCACGTAAAAAAATAATACGTGTCGTAAACCCGCCACCACCCGACACAGAACGTTTGTGTCGGGTGGAGCTGATTGCAACTATCAGCGAAACGTCGTACCTTCCTTGTAAATGTAGTGGGTTCGCTCTCCAACATACCGGTGTGCTAAAGTAGTAAAGAATTGGCACGTTTTGTTCACGTGACAAACCTTGCTAATTGATTGTGTCGGGTGGAGGCGGGTTTACGACATTTATTTATTTTGACGTGACCTAACCCGTAAAAAGGGATATAATATGGAAAACTGCACTGTAGTGTGCCCCTCTAATCGTGGTCTTTTTCAAGTGAATTTGCTTGAAAAGGTTACAGCGGAGGTGACGGCTACGAATCAAGTTAAAGTATATCCCGGCTCAGACGAGCATAGGGGGCAGTGCTCATGTCTGTTGGCAATCCTGAGCCAGTGGTGGAAATTACACATTCTCACTGCATTGCTCTCTAGCTCAGACAAGCACCACTGATTATGGGTGGTAAGGGGTGAAGAGCTGAACAAGCTTTGATTGCGTTGGTTTCTATCAGTAACGATGTCAAACTGTAATCCGTCACACAGTATTCGCTCACTCTTGAATAGAGAATGGTTCAGAGGTGTAAGGAGGACCCACACAAGTGAGAACAGCAGCCGGGGCAGTGAACCCGTTTAAAATTCCTCCCCAAATATCTGCAGTCCTCTATATGTTAAGATATTATAGGCAAATCCATGAGCATTTACACTTGGAGTTAACTGGAGAAAATCCCTGTGTACAAGGGGGAAATGCTGTATCCCATGCAGATGGAACAGGTGGAGTCTACATTTTAGTCACTGCGCGGCTTAAGGCAGTAACCATGTAGCCTCAGCTCAATTGCACAACCAGCTGGTAAATCTGCTGGTATATAATGCTGGGAGAGGGATGCATTGAAGCAACACGAACAAGACCCAGGGTCGACACTGAATTTGTAAACACTCGTTAAATAGCTGAAAACATCTTACGACATCGGGAACCAAAGAGCTTAGGCAACTGTTGCCGTTGCCGGCTCACCGCCTGGCTGTCTTCCCATGGTTTCTCCTTGCGCCTTCGTGTTGTTAAATCTTCGATTCAGCAAATATCGTGCACATTACAGGTTTTTACAATAATGTGAGGGTAGCGAACATTAGGCCAATGTGGTTGTATATCTGCCGTCTATGAACTAATGCTTTGAAAATCCAATAGCCAATACACACGTACCAGGGGTGAGTTTCAAGTTTTAGAATTGTGATTTCAGATTTTCATAAACAATTTTGGAACGTTGTCATATTTCCGTTTTCTAGACTCATTTAAATAATGTACCGATTTAACCTGTCTGGCAAAAGTGATATCGCCTGATACCAAATGACACTACTTTTACCGGAAAAGCATTGAAATGACTACTGTACATGAAAGCAATGTAATTTTCCGTGAAATCACACTTCCAGACTCATCCAAAATTACAACAAAATTCGGATCACGTGACATGTCATACCTAGGCCTGATATTTGGATGTTTTTGGATTAACCCAAAAAAAGGCTCATATATCTACCACTTAAATGCATAGCACACGGTCAGATGCCATAATATGTTTTCTAATAACACCAACGGACAGGTAAAAAAAAAACCAGGTAATCGATTTGCTGGCGGGAAGGCAGTGCAATATGCTCCGTGGTGGGATTGATGGCTTTTGAATGACAGAACTAAAATTACGGTCCAATCGGCGTGTCCAAAAAGAAGCAGCATAAACAAGACTCTATTCTCCTGCAGAAGGCAGTGACCCGTCTACTTACAGGATAGTCCACTGTGGCCAACAGACTAGATTTCAAATGCTGCTCAGGTTGCAGCAACCGTATGATAAACAGGGAACATTTCAAAGGGTGTTTATATCTTTGTTATGTTTTTCACACACGACATTTACTTTGCTAACAAACCTTTCTTATTTTCCCATATGATGAGAAAAATAATAACATTAGTGTTCTGAAGTCAACACAAACTAAGTTTACACAAAACACTGCTAATGAAAGGCAAGATCCACCCAGGAGCTCTGACAGAGATAAGACGAACCCCCGGGTGCACTCAGGTGCCGAGCAGCCCGCATGAAATGCACTCCACTCATCCTGCCGCCCACACCACGGGTGGAAAACCCTCAATTACCTTTCGGAACCCTCTGTTCGGGGCCCGTTCCTTTAATTTTTGTGCGCGCAGCTCATTAACTGGGAGAAGGTTGCTGGCTTTGCCTCGCGATTTGTGTATAAGGAGGGCTTGTAACGCTCATCGATTCTGCTACAAACGCATGCAACATTTATTTCCGTGCCGCATAAATATGAGGCCGGGTGCATCCTTGTCAACACGACTCCGTGCGCGCGGTTAATTGCTGTGCACACAACGTGTACGTGATGCGGGTCGCACGCAAGCACAGGCTCTCTTACCACGTGCCTCTTACCGTGTGCAAATTATCGATGGCAACTGACGGTATAGCAATATTCAAAAGAACCTGTGGCACGCAAGTTTTTTTCCTTAATAACCCGACTTCTACGATGACGTAATCGACGCCACACGACTGTGCGCACGTCACACGGACGGATCTGCTTACAACAGAGCTGGTTCATACGTTCCGTTGTTTACATCAGTGTTCTGTAGTCACTCGACACGTTTTCAATTCCCTCGGTTTCCCCCCCCTGAAATTACGTGTCTGTTTGTTGCGATGGCCATGACCTCCGGTAGACACACGCTGTATAATTTCCACGCTGTCCGTTGTCCCTCAGAGATTATAATGCAGACCGTAATTGTGGGACATCTACACGAGAGCCGTAAATATGTTTTCACAACAGGACATTGTAGGCAAGCCCAATTGCACAAATTCTTTACCTTTAAAATTGGCAATCCTTCACAGACGCCGCTAAATGTACTCACTTCGTCATATACAAATTATCTGGCAATGGTGCTACTGTTGCCTTCGCGGTGGTGCGTAAGCGCAATTAACAACTGAACTCAACACATTCGTCAATAACACTGTGGCCTGAAAACTAAAACAATGTAATGGGTAACATTTCAGGTAATGGCCCATCTTTACAGCAGAACATATGATTAGTACCCAAGTACAATGCTCCCTACGTGCGACTTGACCATGCTCCCTACTGGCAAGCAGAGAAAGCTGGGGTAATGGTGAGGTCACCACACTACCTAAATGAAAGCCACAAATGGGCTTAATCAATAAACCGTGTCCACTGCAGCACACGAGCCTCACGTCGAACAGAAGCTCATTAATTGGGCAATTAGTGCCAAAGCTGTGCATCTTCCCTAGTTATTGCTCTGTCGCGTATTCCTGACAGCTTCAAGCGTTCCTTTTGCTTTGCATAATCACAATACATCGTGTAATAAAGTGTGAAACACTATTGTTGTTGATGTTAGCGCGTGTGCCAGTCTGTTACATCATTACCGCCTGACAGTGTGGGCAACAGAGTTTATTGATAATTGATTTTCAAAGCTGTTCTATTGGGATAGCCGAGTCGAGCGCTCAAGTGGGCCCACTTGGCCCGCTTGAGTCCGGTCTCCTCGGACCACTTGGTGGTGCTGGCGGCCAACTGCTGGGTCGCGACCCACTGGTTGAGCATGGTTGCTATAAGGGACAGTTGCCAAGCAGGCGCGTCGCGGCCGCGGGAGTTGCTACACCCGCATTTTCACATACACATGATTCCACTACCCCCCCTCTTTTTCCTGAGGTAGGCTCATATCATATATTGCGACACCCACACTTTCACTGAAACATGATTATATCACCCCCACTTTTTCCTGCAACACCCGCGGCTGCGACGCGCCTATTGCCAAGCCATGACGCAACTTCTGGAAGCCCGCAAGCCTTCGGTAAAAAAAAAACCCAAGCGGCTTAGGGTGGGCTCCCAAATTACCAACCGTGGCGAACCCAACTCACATGCATCAGCCATTGTCAGTCAAATGCTTGCCCTCTGCGACCTGCCCCTTCTCTTTACACTTTGACTTCCGTCTTCTGCACGTTCACCGCAAGATGTGTATAATGGAGACGTCCGCATCCATATTTACGCGAGCAACATGCATTATGTATTTTACTCTCCCCGATGGCCCCAGCGGCTGCGCGGTCGCCGCTCTCTGCAGAGGTCCAACGGTTTGAATTCAGCGGCCACCCTGATTATTTACCGCGGTGTGCACTGGCCGCAATTACACCACGCGCCGTCCGCCTCACGGTGGACGTTAAATATCCATCGATCCATCCATTTTCTAAACCGCTTGTCCTGGCGAGGGTCGCGGTGGCAGCAGTCCAAGGAGAGTGGACCAGACATCCCTTTCCTCAGCAACAGATTCCAGCTCTTCCTGGGGGATTCCCTGGCGTTCCCAGGCCAGCTGAAGGATATAATCCCTCCAGCTTATCCTGGGTCGGCCTCTAGGTCTCCGCCCAGTAGTCCGTGCCTGGTAGACTTACCGAGGGAGCCTTCCAGGGGGCATCCTTACCAGATGCCCGAACCACCTCAACTGGCTCCTCTCAATCTGAAGGAGCAGCGACTCTACTCTGAGGTTGTCCCACATTTCTGTGCTCCTCACTTAAATATCCCTTGATGCCATTTGCAAGTGTCGGCCCATTTGCGCGCCGGCTCACGGCTCGAAGTTGCAAAGTTGGGAAATTACCGTGCCCCCCCTCGCCCCCACTTATGGCAGACTGATGCCCAGTTCACTATTGCAAATGAGAATATCCTGGTACCCTTGAGTTCTCACCTGGGTAAATAAAATAGACTTGAATCTGAACTTTACCTGAAGCCTCACAGAGGATTCTATGGTCCCCTAGGTGAGGGCTCACAGAGGCGACACTGATATAAGGTTCTATGGCAGTAGTCGAACACGCGCAAGCATTAACATGCACACACACGTGTGTAAACACATGCAAATAAAAAGCTCCCCCCCCCCCAGCCATAATCATAACAGACTGTAACGTCAAGTGCTCTTTGCAAACATCTATAAAGGCCAGCACGGCACATGAGGGGGTGGCAGACGGGCACCACGCCCGGCCACCTTTGTCTTCTCAGTGGAGAAGTTTACACACCACATCAGGTACTCCTTTGATGTTGAGTCGTCCCTATGCTTGTGCGAACACACAGACACACACAACCTTGCGCATCCGCACAAGCAAATGCGCGCGTGATCTTGCAATCACAACGTCGCAATTGCGAGGGCACAGAACCACACGCGTTATAAATGAAAAAATATTATTATATGTACCCGCACACATGCACGCAAACATCCCAATACATACACGCACACCCAAAGGTTGACGTAAGGAGAAAGAGATAATTATCCAAAGGCCAGAACCTTCCTCTTTCCTTCTGCAAATGCCTGCCTCTCTCTACAAAACACCCACTGTCTCTACCCGTGTCGAAATGTGGTCGCATTTGGAAACCGGTAAATAAATCCAAATCGTATTGCATTGTGCTGCGATCTCCATACACGGCCACAATCTTTCTCCGACTACTGGATATTTCAGCTATCCCAAGCCCCGTAAACAACCAGAAACCTGCATCTCTCCGGTCATAGAGTTCGGAGAAGAACATTTATTTAGGTATGCCAGAGCACTGACTGAGGTTCCGTGTGTACTGCTTGCACCAGGGTGCGTGACTGTACCAGGGTTTCTGGTGACCTATGCCACCACACGCGGTAACAATCCCGTAATAATACTTGTGTTCTCACGTAACTGGCGTGGTGGCTTTTGGTGACCGTCGCGGTGCAAAACCGCCGCCACCGAGTCCAAAAGGCGCGAATAATGCAATGTTCTTTCGCGTGCGGCCGTGCGACTGACATTATCAATTGGGCGAGTTTTGCTCAATTTGAGCTGCTTTCGTGTCACGCCGAAGGAATGAGATATTATTCGGCCGTCGCGTCCGTCGTTTCGCATGTCAGCGGTGGCCAAGCACGGACACGAGCGTGATCCGCTCGCTTTTAAAGCAGACGCCGAACGAGTCGCCAGTTTTCAGGGTCGGTGAAGCTAAACAAAAGTCGAGGGGGGGGGTCACTTGGCAAAAGAGCACACGGTGTATTTCATTTCACACTGAGCCCAGAGCACTGTCCATATCTGAGCAATTTGCTTTCAGTGGCTTGTCGTCTAATGATGTGATACAAGCTTTTCTCTCTTCTGCAAATTGATTCAACTGAGATTTCACTCAAATGTACGTGCAATGCATGTACTGTTCTTCGGCCAATAACCTATGCACTGCTGGATGAACGTTTTCAGAGGTTTTGACCATCAGCTCACGGTCTCAACATACAACGATCCACCTAGATCCTGAACGGGAATCAGCTCTCAGCGCTTCTGTCTCCACAGTGCACACGATCCTGAGTGGGCGCCCTCCTCTGGCTGCCACTCCATTTTCAGAAACAATATATAATTTATAATTCGTAACGCGTGGAACAGTATTCGTTCAATGTCAAAGGTATTCACCTGAAGAGAAAACAAGTCAAGATGTGCGGGGACACTGCAGAGGTGGGAGGTGGGAGGGCAGGCAGCCACGCAGTCAGCCGACACCAATCCGCCAGACACTGCATCTTCTATACTATGATGTTATCTGCCAATTAATGAGTGTTTTATTTTAGTTGTGGGAGGAAACCGGAGAGCCCGGAGAAAACCCACACAGAACAGGGGGAGAACCCATAAACTCCACACAGAATGGTGCCCGAGGCAGGAATCGAACTGCCTTGGGCAGGACCTTCTTTTTGCGTGGTGCAGATATCACCACTGTATGGCCACCCTGCTACCGACCGCACCGACCATTAAGGTGGATGTATCGTGCCGTAGCCCTCTAAAAATGTGTTTACTGTCAAAACAATATCTTTAATAACCTACATATGTTTCTCTAATCAATGTGGGTTTTTTGTTATTTAGCAGGTAATATGCAATCGTTAAAATCCGATTGATTAGACACATTGATATGTTAGTTTTCATTATCAAGTTCGATTTTCCAATACCACTCCAACCTGCTCTCTCCTAGCATCGTATTTCATAGTATTAAACCCACTATACCTTCAATAGCTGCCCTTGGCATACAGAATCAGGTATGCGCTTGTGCTCTTATGGCACTGATGTAGGTTTTCATGGCTCGCTTCACGGCGTTTGCTTTTCAAAGCTGTTATTTCGGGATAGCCGTGTCGAGCCCCTCTCTGTTGTCTTATCGATGGTCAAAAATAATCTCTTCCTATGTTGAGCGTGACATTTTATTTGCACGTATTCATCTGCAGACCAACTTTGCAGTGTTCTCTAATACAATCCGCAATCATCTTCTGCAATTTCATTTCATTCAAGGTCAAATAGCATTGTGCCTACCCTGTGCAGACTATGCAAAGGCGTTTAAATCAGTGGAAGTTGATGCAGTCGTTTTCAAATGTCAAAAAAAGGCCTAAATAATACTAATAATGTACAAAAGAAACGTAGATTCTACAAGAAAGCCAAAGTCCGGTGAGGTTGAATGCAGAAAGCAACATTAACATACTACATATCAGAAAGGGGGTCAAACAAGAAGACACACATTCGCTCAGCTATTTCACAGTAACTTTTCGATGTTTTTCAAACACTGGATTGGAGCGGCAAGGGTATAAACATGTGGAAAGACATTAACGACTCCGATGTGCACGATGACATACTGTACAATAGCAACGCATTATTCACGCAATACACTTTGCAATCACAAATCATTTGAATTCGAAATGTGGAAATTTGCAAATGGAAAATGTATGAAAAATAAAATATTTCATTTTTTATTACAACGGGGCTCCTTAGTTATTTCCGTTGTCTTAAGCAGCTCAGAATACAGTGGATATACACCAGTAGAATGTAACGGTGGAATTGCACATCCCAGGAGAACTTTTCATCATATGTAATTTGTGCAAATGAGAGCAAATTAAACTTTATGTAGAGTTAGTCCACATAAACGAAGTTAAATCCAGACTCATCAGTCTCTCCTAAGTCGGCCATGATAAGAGAGGAGCCGTATTACAGAAACATAAAGAACAAGATATAAGCTTTGCTGTGTTTTTATGACATTTGCTATTTTATCTGACGTGCTATAGTTGAAAAATGTGGCCTTTTTGAGACACAAAAAAAGGCTTTGATATGTGTATAACTGTTAGAATAATATTCCATGTAAAAAATAACGTGTAAGTTATTATTTTAGGAGCTGCTTAGAATGCCTTGGATGCAATCATTATCATCATAACAGGACGCGCAAATGCGTACACATACAGCTGATCTGTCAGGATAGCCGTGTCGAGTATTCCATCTTTATTTCTCAGGAACACTCGGCACGGCTATCCCAAATTAACACCTATGGAGAGCAATTCTCATACATCGAGCCGTGAAAACCTATGTACATCATTACACACACAGCTTGGGCTCAAGACACAGACCAAAATCCATGTAAACCAAGACAGTGCCTTTTGAATGCGTATGTATTTCACGCGATTCTGCTGCACTGCCCAGAAGATGCATCAACGCAACGTGTGCAGATCACAAGTTGGAAAAGTGTCAGTTAAGGCCTGGCAGATCGCTCCACGAGTTTTCCCATTACCTCCGCCAAGGCAGAGCGATGCATGGAGCCGATGAATGCACCAGCCTGGCACGGCCCTTGGCCAAACATTCGGCTCTCACCCAAAACTGTCTCCCCGGGATCATGGGGGCAATGAGGCATCACTCACCAGGAAAATTCGATAGGCGTTCCCGCGTGTGATGGTGCCCCAGCAGGGATCCGAGTCCAGGGGTTTGCTTGACACGTTTGTGCGAGAAAGGTTTCCGCTGCACATGACATAGGCCCACCAGAAAAAGTCAGACGCACTGTGCATTAATAGCGATGCCATGTTCAAAGACGTTCAACCGCTCAGATGAGCAATTTAACAAATTCATGATATAATAATAACAGCATTGTATATAGCGCGTTTCACCCGAGGGTCACAAAGCACTGCACAAGGGCTGCGGAGAGAACGGCATGTCAACAACGAAAGAAAAGAAAAGAAAAAACAAAGCAACAAAAAATCAATGATTAATGCTGCTTCGAATACAATGAAAGGTCGTGACACTGGCAATCTTAAGAGCGGCAAAAATCTGCCAGCGTCCCCTAAGATGGTCGTCACTTCCTTAAAGACAAACACGGAGGGAGACACGGGTTGGGTCACCCGACATGGCCAATTAGTAACTTTTGTCACGTGAACAAAACGTGCCAATTCTTTACGACTTCCGCACACTGGTGTGTTGGAGAGCAAAACCACAACATTTATAATGAAATACGACCGTTCGCTGATAGTTGCAATCAGCGTCATCACGTATCTTAAACAGAGGCCCACGTGACAAACTTTATTAATTGGCTGTGTCGGGTGGAGGCGGATTTCCGACACTTATTTTTTACGTGACCCAACCCATAGAAGGGATACATCATTGATAACATTGATCACGAAAGCCTTCACGTTCATTTTGACAAATTGTTTAAATTAGCAACGGGGGTGGCACTCCTTAACACTGGCAACCCTGAGCCAACATTGGAGATTCCACATTGGTGTGGTGGGGGCCAGTCTATTCACAGGACAACCAATGCTGACTGCCCAGAGAGAAATGATAATCCTATGTCTCGTGTGTCCACATATGATACATTCGATTTCGATTCGATTCTTCGAAGCGTGATGGGTATATGACGGTTTCCCATTGCAACAGGTTCTTCTTTAGTCGCAGACAGCCCTTCAACATTTAGAGATATAATAGTCAGTACTGGCCTTAAAGGCGGGCATTGGCCTCTCTTCTTGCTCCAGACTGAGGGGCTTCTGGCATCTGTTGAGATTCTGGACATCGTTGCCTTTCAGCTTGGCTTTGAAGTGTTCGGTAGAATTTGCAGGTAATACCAAGTATTACTTGACAGGGATCGCGACGTGAACCATTCTACCTTGACCCCCTCTGCAACCATGATCCTCTGGGGTCACTGAAACCGGTCCCTGCGAGAGTTCAAAACGGACGTTGTGTTAACTTGCACAAGGACACCGACGGCACTGTTGGAATGTGTCCGGGAAGAATACAGCTGCATTCAAGTTAAGTAGAGCTGTGGGAGTATTAGGCTTAGAAGCGCACGCTTGATCGACATTCAAGATACTTTGTACAATAAGCGCTAATTTCCTGTAATGTCAGCACCTGCCTGGCCTTTAATATAAAGTGCCAGGAATTCATAACACGACCATCTTAAATAAATCCCGGCTCGGGTGCCTTTCTGTTTGGAGTTTGCATGTTCTAACCGTGTCCCCGTGGATTTTCGCCGGTCACTCCTGTTTTCTCCCACAGTCTAAAGACATGCTGCTGCATAGGTTAAATGACCTGAGGACTAAATTGCCCCCAGTGCCCTGTGATGGACCCGCGTCCCATCTTGGGTATAGCCCTGCCTGTGTCTACCCTGTGTCTGCCTGGATAAGCTCTAGGTCACCGCAACACTATACAGGATTAAGCGGTTTCTGACAATGAATGAATTCATACATTTTAAAAAGGCAGTGTCTCCAAAGACAACGAGGCATTGAGCAGCATTTGTTTGTTTTCACTGGTGCCCGTCATCCATTGGTGTAATGATCACCTTCCCACCCACACACTCATTTTGAGCTTTCAAGTTCAATTATGCGGCCAAAATATGTGAATTTGTATGCTTCGTATGGACATTTCAACCACGTAGAGCCCTTGCTCTAATTGTTTTCTTGGAACAAAGCTTACAATTTTAACATTATGCCCAAGTTCCTTCATCTGAATACGACTTTGATTAGGTATGCGGTAAACTGCACACTTCAGTGCAGCCAAGGAGATATTAAGTAACAATTGCACGTGGAACAAAACCTTTCTGTAGTCCGCTTTCAATGGCAGGATGCAATTTGTCCACTTTATTTATTATTTTAAGACAGAATTCAAAAGCAGAGACGCAATACCACATTCATGGTTTGGCTGTAGTGATGGAATCATTTGCATTACAAAGGATGCCTTTGAAAGGCAATTTTTTTCTCTTGTGCATGGACCAACTACCAGATTACAAAACTTAACATGTAAGTTACACAGACTCCAAAAATATTTCAAAAATCAGCAATTTCTTTCTTAATGTCAAAAGTGTTATTTTCGAGTGTGCATTGTGATTCACCCACTATTATGCATTGTCCAGGTTATTTTAGCGCGTCTAAAAGTTAATTCCATTCAGGCGAACGCAGTGGCGCAGTCGATCGCACGCTGCGCTATGAACTGCTCGTAATGACCTTTATTTTCTGGACGCGACTAACACCAGCGGTGAGTAACGTCCGAATTGGTCGTGGGCCTCCCCCGCTGACCAATCCGCACTGCGCAGCGTGCAGACAGACGCTCGCAAAAACACACACAAATAACACGGCACGGGCAAGCCTTCATGCAGCGTTCGCCAGACAAAAGTGTGTTATTATTTTCCCTTCAAATGATCATGCCACGAAGCAAAGTGGACAAAAGTGCTATGAATTCAGCTGAGCATCTGTAACATTTTCACAAACGGGGCTCTTTTTGGAAGTCAACCCTACTTTTGTCCTCCACTTGAATTGCAGAGCCAACAAACGGCACGGGCAGGGGTTGTGTATTTTACGAAAACAGAAAGAGGGGTGATGGAGTAGTTTATACTAGTACGCAGAGCTCAACACTGCTCGATTGTCCTGAGGCCAGGCATGGCATCCAATGTTCAATGAGGTACGACCACAATCACAACAAAGCAAGCAGTAGCCTTTATGTATTTAGCGCTTATCTGTTAATTTACTTACAATATGCATGACGCGTTGATGCAACTCGCCCTCGATAAGGGCATCTGCTAAACGGTAAGAAGCAGTAGTAATTAAGAATAATCAATTATTACATTTATATGCCACCTGTCACCCAGAGTTCCCATGGTTCTGCAGAAAACTGCGGAGGTGGAGGGAAGGCAGCCAACCCGCCAGTCACTGCCTCCTATGCATTATAATGGTATCAGACAATGAATGAATGAAAGTTTTTTAGTTGTGAGAGGAAACCGGAGAACCCAGAGGAAACCGAGGTACAACAGGGGGAGACCACGCAAACTCTACACAAAAAGGCACTCGATGCGGGAATCAAACTGTCTCCGGAAGGACCTTCTTTCTGTGAGGTTAAGATGTTACCAGTCTACCACCCTACCCCCTTACGATGATTCCTCTAAAGTGTGTGTCTTGTGTACCCCACGTGTTCCTCCTCTCTCTCTCATTTTACCTGCCAAGACATACGGCCCAAAAACATGGACATTGACAAATAAAATGTAACAAACGCTGAAAAGTCCCAAAAAAGTGTGGAGAGGTTGCGTGCTTGGAATTATAATGACATCCTCACCTGGCTTTAAAGTACACCGATGAATAAATGAACACATGTCTTTTACTAGCATGTTGCACTTGGGAGATAAATTCTTGGAGGTTAGAGTAGAGGATTTATTTGACAAGCGCAAGATGCAGTGAAAACAGCGGAGGAAAAAAGTGCGCCGTTGCACGCTTACGTCTAGACACTTTGGCGCCACGTAAAGTACACGGGCACAAAGTAAACACACATAACAGAAGTTGCGTGACTTTTAAAACTCTGCCAAGCTGAGCCCATATCACTGGAATGAATGTGATGGAAGATTTCCTTGAAAAATGTAACAACTAACAACCAAGGTGAAAGTAAAGCGTTTCCTCCTTTGTCAGCAGCCTTTGCAGCCGCGTTAGAAATCTGTGAATTTGCACACACTTGCATTAGCGGGGTTGACTATTAATAGACAGTGCAAAAGGGCTGCCACCGTCGTGCAGATCAGAATCCTAACGACAATTAGCGTAACAACGTGACCTCTACGTAAGTTTGTGTTCAAAAGTAACTTCAAATAGGTGTTGCTGATCGGAGACAGAGAGAACCATTAGTGGTGAAAGTGAACGGGTCATGTTCAAACTTTAATTCGGCATTATAAAGTATGGACTTAATCACACGAAGCAAAGCAGAGCAATGCCTCCTCATTACAGGTGGATAGGAAAGTTGAACCGCTCCACACTCCGGTTGGTTTTGGAATTATTACCATCATTGTTAATATCCATCCATCCATTATCAGAAAGCGCTTAATCCTGTACACTGTACAGGGTCGCGGTGATCCGGAGCCTATCCCGGCAGACACAGGGTGCAAGGCAGGGCTATACCTAGGACGGGACGCCAGTCCAACGCAGGGCATCATTGTTAATATTACATCCTAAAATTACCATTTACAAATGCATCGCCAAGGAGAGGAGAGTGGACCAGACATCCGTTTCCTCTGCAACAGATTCCAGCTCTTCCTGGGGGATTCCCAGGCGTTCCCAGGCCTTGGACTGCTGCCACTGCGACCTTCACCAGGACAAGCGGTTTAGAAAATGGATGGATGGACAAATGCATCGCTTTAGCATAAACATGCAATGAATGACATCGGCCACGATCATCAAGGTAGCGATGTTCCAAGTGGGTGAACCGTGTTATCAGATACACCCATGTTCCACTGTCGAGACAAGCCAGAACCAATCCGTGAAACTCTGGCTTCAGGAGACATCGGAATCTGGCTCGGGGCCAAGCAGGGCCAGGCGCGGGGATAATCATTGAGTGCAGCGACAGTGGCACGGCTCTGATTGTATATTGACAACACAACCTGGCGGCAAGGTGGCGCAGTGGTAACATCTGCGCCTCATAGCAAGAAGCCCCCGGGTTCGAATCTCGGCTCGGGTGCCTTTCTGTGTTCCGTTTGTGTTCTCCCCCTGTTCTGCGTGGGTTTCCTCCGGGTTCTCCGGTTTCCTCCCACAACTTAACAAAAAAAACACTCATTAATTATTTGGCCCATAACATCATACTATATAGGAAGCAGTGTGTGCCAATATGGCGCCGGAAAAACCGCCTGGCTGCCTCCTCCGGTTTCCTCCCACAACTTAACAAAAAAAACACTCATTAATTATTTGGCCGATAACATCATACTATATAGGAAGCAGTGTGTGCCAATATGGCGCCGGCAAAACCGCCTGGCTGCCTCCTCCGCATCTCTGCGCTTTCCTCGCGCCTCTGAGTCGTTCTCTCGTCGAATGCATACCTTCGACAGTGAATGAATATGTGCGCGTTATAAATGTAAAATTATTATTATTATTAACACTGCAAAATAAGTATTATTGAAACCAAGTCTTGATAACGTGAACGGAGATACGGCTGCCCATCCCAAATTGTTTTTTTATTAACGAGGGAAGGCAGAGGCGGTAAGCAAGTTACTAGCACGTTACAACATCTCAGGGTGCCGGGGGCCATTTGGTCAGGACAATTAACCTAGGCAGCATGTCGTTGGACTGTGGGAGGAAACTGGAGTACCTGGGAAAAGGGGAAATGAATACATGGACGAGAAGAGGGGAGAAGGGTCAAAGATGGGACAGAATTGAGGGGGCCCCCAAGAACTACTAAAGCAGGCACGGCAAGACGAAGGCATCCCAGTCATGCATTTATAAGGCGCAGGAACGACTTTGTAGGCCCATGCTAAACGAGTCTACAAGGCAGAATCCCGAGAATAAGACATTGCCAGCAATTGGCCTACAGTAATGTATTGTGGTGGCAAGGGGGTTACTGGGTTCAACAGCACTGACAGAGTCGAACCTTGAGGGTAAAGGCCAAGTGGGGCATTCAGACAAAATGGCATCGCCATTTGAAAACGTGCAGAATGCGCTATATTTATTTATTTGGCTGGTTTCTATAGCTTAAAATTGCTCCGTTACTTTGCGTTTTGTGAAATTGTTTAACGTGTGCCTACAAAATAGAATAGTAATAATGAATTGCCTGCCGGGTCAAGTAGCGTGACTGTATTTCGATGATGCTTTTAATATTTATCCCACCACATTTTTTTTAACGGCATCACCGTCTATCATCCTGTGTTATGCATTCATACAGTCATACGTACATTATCCTGAAGGTAAAAACTGTTTATTTCAGTAATTACCCTCATAGTGTTCATTGACAAATGTTCTGCTTTATCTAAAAAGACATAAATCCTCAATCAGCAGCAATAATTACATGAATAGGCTAGGTACACTGGACACTTGACCACTCCAAATCAGTATGCATGCACTGTTGTCTTCATGAGCTGCAATCGCTGGGTAGCACTGTGAATAACGCACTCAACTCACGATCAGAAGATTGAGCTCAAATCCTTATTGGAGGTCGTGTCACCACCCTATCAGATCTACAGAGCACCGAAAAAAATCCACTCTTTGAGACGTTATCAGTGATCATAGTGTGAAGTCACTGGTTCCTACCATGGCAATGTGGAATTTCCACCACCGGCTTCAGGTTACCAACGATAGTAGACTTTTCTCACACAACCTTTGTTGTTGTGTTCCAGTCCATGCATATGCCTACACCGGGGTCTGAGAGAAACGGAATTAATATCCTCTATATGTCCTGTACATATGGCAGAATTTACAAATAAAGTTGAATTGAATTGAGATCAGGTAATACTAGTACAGTATAATAATAATAGCAGTTTATATGCGCCTTTCACCCGAGTGTCACAAAGAGCTGCACAAGGGCCGCGGAGAGAACTGCACGTCAACAACGACAGAAAAAAAACAACTGATTAAAACCGAAGCAACGAAAATTAAACGATTAAGGCTGCTTCGAATACACCGAAAGGTTGTGAAACTGGCAATCTTAAGAGCGGCAAAAATCCGCCAGCGTCCCCTAAGATGATCGTCACTTCCTTAGAGACAAACGCGGAGGGAGACAGGGAGGGAGGGTGAGCGACAGGCGGAGATATAGAGATTTTCTGATGTAAGCAACTGATCCTCACATAACACCAGTGGCGGGGAAGGCAGAGGGGGAAACGTCTTAGACAAAGGTCACTCTGGATATAAGCACACGCGGACCTTTTCCCAATAGGCATGTTTCCTCGTAGAGGTACCTTGCTATGGAAGGGTCGAAGTTAAGATCGGAGCTGATTGTGTGGCAGCAGCATAGTGGAAAGGTACGCAATACCACTCTGCTCCCCTGGAACGGCATTGAATATCTAGGCGCGCTGCTGACGCCCTAACCTCACCCTTTCATCAGTGCTAAGCTGACGGAGAGAGAATGAGCTTCTACCTTAGGGGCAGCGCGGCTCAACACGACGACAATCACGCCCACTTTCACCAGTCCCTATTTCACGGCCATTCAAATATGGCTCTGTTTTTATTAGCGCGCGTAAATTACCTAATTACTTAATAACACAAATGTTCTTAGCGTGCACAGTAAAACATTACTACAGGATTAACGAGCTAATGTAATGAAATTATAAAAAATAGCTGCGTGTTTCTCTAACACGGGCAAACATCTTACTTTTTGAGGACACAGAAAGAGACCACAGTTCAGCCTGCAGACTGCGGAGGCAAACGTCTGTTAGAGAGGGCCTATTAAGGATGGTGCAGCACACTGTGGCCAAATAATTAAAAATACTGTAATTTGTTACAATCAAATAAGCAGTGTGGGGCCAGATTCCACCACGTATCCGCTCACTTTTGTCTCCCCCAGTACTGAGACGCGCACAAGCAGCCAGTTCGTATTTAAGGTCAAGTCGTCCCAAGAGCGGCCCAGATTAGTTTAAGAAATATAATTTACCACGAATGAGCATGGGCAGGAATCGAACACAGGTTGCAAGAATTGCAGCACCAGGTCCCGGCGTGCAAATCAATGAGCCATACACACGAGCATATACTCTCTCTGACCCTCGGCGACACATGCATTCTCTTTTGTTTGCATAACGTTAAGTGCACAATTGGAGTAGCGAAAGGGTTAAAATACACTTGTTCACTAATGCATTAACTCACAATGGCATTACAAGCACAGCGATTTCTATGCTCTATTAGCCTAACAAACAAAGTAATCTGGAACCAGACCAGCCGTGGCAACATCACTGACAAATTGCTTTAAACGAGGGTGGGGCTTTAGAGCTGGCATTTGCCAGTCCTTTTTCCTCGGCCGTAAACATTGACATGCAAGTCACTGGCTCGAGCTGCCAAAGACATGCCAAGCCGACGGGCACGTGGTTTGATTAAAGCGGCCAGAAGCACTGAGGGGCAGGCCGCCGCGACAGCCGCACGGAATGGTGGGCAGTGGCGCCGGGTGTGCGCCACGTACGAAGCGACGGCGTGTATGAATGTGGCGCTGGTTTATTTTACCATGGCAGTGATTTGTTCGTACTGATGCATGTTTTCACGGCTCGATTTATGATGGTTGCTCTGCAGAGCTGTTCTTTCGGGACAGCGGTGTCGAGTGCTTTCCCTCTCCCGCTCGCAACGTTTCGCCTCCCACGTTGGAAGCATCATCACGCCTGACGATGCTATTCCAAAAGAACAGCCCTGAAGAATAACCATAATGATTTGTTTGCCCACAAAAGCGTCAGTGAGCTCCTAAGACTCTTGTTTTCAGTAGAGTGCAGCTTCATAGTGTTTGCATTCATATTTTTGAATTTGGTGGGAGACCAACCCAGAAAAAAAATATTGCGAATGAGTGGTGAACCCACAAACTCCATACACCATAGGGCAACACATTACTCACGGTGCCGTCTTCCTAAGAAGGTCCAGTTTAGCAGGTGTCCGTTGCGAACGAGCAAATAGACCTCATTGCATTATGAGATGTACGGTCCTTACAAAGCCCATTGAAGTCAACTGATAAAACGGTGCCTGGCAGGTTACGCACATTGTAATTGGCCGTAGACTGTATCAACAGAAATGACCACTGTGGCACCTGCCTTCTCTGCACCCCTGTACCACATGACCAGGATTCGGAGGGTTAAAATGCAATTTTCAACTGCCTGTACTTCAGTTGCAATAATCTTGAAAGTGTCAAGGTTGTTGTGTGATGTGGCACTCACGTGTAATCTGGCAGTGCAGAGATTACATGTTCCTGGATCTCTTAAGGCTGCTTCAGCACTAAATCTAAAGCAAAACGCCTTCAGGCTTAGACCTGTGGATCGCACGAATGGCTCAGAAAGCTGGAGATTAAAACAATTACACCTGGACCAAGAATAACAGCAAGCAATCATGTGGACCAATCTTACAGTGAAACATAACGCACCCGGAACAAGTGTCCCAAATATATTGGGAAACGCTCAGCCAACCACTCCGAGACTCGGGGGAATGGCAAGCTTAACATTGCGTTGATTTACGTGTTATCTTTAAGAATGTAAGTGACACCAGACTACACATCAAAAGTGCACCAGACAAGGTTAATGGACAATAATTCTAATAACGGCGATACTAATATTTAGGATAGAGTCCACAACAATAAACAGAATAAATGCACACTCATAATCAAAGGGGAAAATAACGAAAACATGTTCATAGCAATTAACCGTGCCTCCACAAAAGCATGCGTCTGGATCGATAACCCGAATGGAAAACAGTCAATATAAATCACATTTAATCAACACCGTCAGCTTTTTAAATCTCTCTATTTACATCGGTGAGCTTGGGAAATTGCTTGACATGTGCGCTCTGCGTTCTGCCGTGTGGACACACAGCCTAGGGGTAACATGCTCGCTACTCAAGCATTAGATTGCTGGGACTGCGCAGGTGAGAACCACCCATGAGCGCGAAGCACCACTGCAGGGCACGGTTTTATTTAGATTCAATAACGTTAAGGGGCATGTCTGGAAAACATTAACATCGATAAACGGCATCCCACTATTGAGCATCATTGAGCAAATCACATGAGAACCTCTAAGTGCAAATTACAATACAACACAACAAAAGTTACATTTTTTTACAAAGGGATAGATGCGGTTCAGGAGTTAAAATAAATTAAACTATTGCTTATAAATATTTGATGCAAACAATAAAGAGAAATCCTCTTGTCAAAATTAATTTAGGGTCATAAGATCTGTATCTTGTCTGAGTGCGTTCGTTCAGAAAAAACACAAAGTTAACCGTGATTCTTAACAAGCAATGTAAGAGTAGAGCACTCAGTCAGTGCTCCAAAGTACCACAGCGTCTGCTTCTGATTGAAGCCTTAGATCCACAACTTGGCATGTTCTCAAGTTCGATGCAATTATGGGGAGGAAAACAAAAATGTCAACGTCCCACTTAAGGCAACTTTTGCCAAATGTGAAACTTACAGAACTCGGACAAACAGAGCAGTGCGAAACGTAATTAAAAGTTGAACATCAACGTTAGATAATTTTTAATAGCCTACCTATACCAAGAAACCTTACATATAAATCAATTTGCTGAAACATGTTAACAGTTACAGCAACTGACATTTCGACTTGAAAATGCTTTTACAAAAATCAATAATGTTTCTGCTAATAGTAATTATGATAGCAGTATTGTTTGTCTACAGTGGTTTCGCTATGAAGAGTTTGGCTTGTTAGTTCATCCTCGGGGGTAGAGTGATGGTGCAATTATTAGCATACTGCAAAAATAAACCAAACCAGGTGAGTTTGATTCCTGGTTACGGCTAACATCAATGATGAGTGGTGACCAGCTTGGTGAAGTATGGTCAAACAATTCACATAGCAGCAAGGCATGGGGAGGATGCTGTCATCAGTATTACTATATTCCATACGTGATAAGTGCCATATGATTGGACAATGATTTTTTTCAATTGTGAACAGAAAGGAGTGCATCACACCATGTATGATAATGACCTCTGGAAGATGACGTCACAGAACTACTTCTGAGGACCTTGAAAATGCTACTTATCCACACTGGGTGGTGCATCTACTCACACACCCTGCTACGGCAGGCTGGCTATGCAGTGATAACATCTGCGCCTCACAGATAGTCTTGCCTGAGGCGGTTCGATTCCCACCTTGGGTGCATTTCTGTGTGGAGTTTATGTGTTCTCCACCTGTTATGTGTAGGTTTGCTCCGGGTTCTCCTGTATCCTCCCGCAACTAAAGAATACTAATTAATTAATTGGTTGATAACATCATAATATCATAAAATCATAACATCACCGCGACCCTGTACAGGATTAAGCGGTTTCTGAAAATGGATGGCATCATAACATATAGGGCGCAGTGTCTGGCAGGTTGGCGCCGGCTAACCGCGTGGCTTCACTAACACCCCCCCCCGCAGGATGCCTCCGTGCCTCCGAGTCGTTCTCCCTTTGAATACATATTTTCGAAATTGAATATGTGCGTGTTTATAAACTGTATTAACTAAACCGAGATGTTAATTAAATTGCAATCAATGCAAGTATGATTTTTAAAACTTTTGTTTGAAAAAAACGTGTGCAGTCATCGTTGGCTGGGTTAAAAGACTTTGGAAATACAGATTTTCAGAGAGAAAAACAGATTATTTGGTATGCAAATTTGTTTTCCATAAAAACAAACATATATTTTATTTTTAACATCAACGCTGCATCTTTTGATGCCACATTAATACTTGTTGCAATTAAATTCTATCACAACATTTCAGATTTGTTTATGCACGTAAACATTATTTCACAAATTAATTCAATAAAACAGAACTACCGTGGCCATTATGACCACTCACATGGCTCTAAATATAATCCCCAACACACTTACGTGTAGTAAACTTTAAACTGCAAATACAAAGTAAGAGGGCAAAGTAGTAATTTTCAAAACAATGCGTTCTCCTTTTTAATTTCAACAAAGAAAATGCCAAGCCAGGGCGGTTGTCTACCATTAATCAAAATTCAATTCACGTCTCAGCCCATTAGAGTTACACATCCTCAGCCATTACAGCTAATGGATCAATGGCTTACCACACCGCAGCACTAAGAAAACAAGGGGAGTGTGCGCTGCTCACGGTAAGCTGAACAGCGGCACCGTCTGGAAACTGCTGCCCTCCAGTGGCGTTTGCCTAAAATCCATCCATCCATCCATTTTCAGAAACCACTTAATCCCGTACGCGTACAGGGTCGCGGTGAGCCGGAGCCTATCCCGGCCGTTCATCGTGAATGTTGTGTCGCTTTTACGTGGCAGAAATTCAAATCAAATTAGTCCGTC
>JAZEWU010000037.1:4513231-4529848 GCA_036362915.1 Geotria australis | reverse complement strand
CCGCCGTTAAATCCTTTTTGGCGTCGCGGAGAACCGCAGCCTATCTCAGCAGACACACGGAACAAGGCAGGGCTGTACCCACGATGAGAAGCCAGTCCATTGGAAGGAAGTAATTGCATCGTTAGAATGCATTGGGGACCAACGATTATGGAAGCATTATTTCAAAAGTGTGGGATGGGCTGAATGAAACTAAACTGTACAATATTACCATTTTGTTCTGTTAAATGGTACGCAAACTCGGAATCTTTCAAGGGTTAAACTGCGGACCAGTTCTGTAATTAAGCCCTGAATAAAAACTGCGTGTCAAAAAGCTGCACTCGAGTTGTTTGCCGAATACAAGGTTACGCAACATGAGTCTCTGGTGTAAGAGCATGCCCACTAAACTTACATAACCTGCTGTCACTTTGATTCACTACCAAGCTAAGGTACATCAGGACCTCGCACGATATTGTAGAGCCTGGAACACGTCTTTTACACGGGTCCATTTTTAAAGATATGAGAATCGTTTAGAAGTTGCAGGCATGTAATTATGCAAAATGAAATCCATTCATTTGGATACATAATTGGATCAAGGTTTCCATCCAGTCATCAGAAATACAGCCAATAGAAAATCATGCAATGTAGAGGGCATTTAAAAACATAAATCAATGTCAGCCACCACGTTGAGCATATCAACTGACTGCACGGCCCTCTTACATATCAACTTTCATTTCCCCATGTCAGCTTAATTAACCCCTAATGAATGTGTGATTGATTAATTTATTGTTAAGGTATGTGTCGCAAAAAATAATTTATGTTTCAGGCAGGTGACAGCCCAATGACATTTAAATACCCGATTCCAAGGAGGACCTGTGTGGTCTATAGGAATATAAGTGTGTCCAAAGAATGCAAAATGCTGTAAGATAAAATATATATTGAGCATTTAAATATATATTTTCCAAGGTGCAGAAAGCCTTTATGTTGGAAACCAGAAACAAAGCAACAAAGGGCTGCCACAGGAACTCCCATGCCATTTTTGTTTTGCAAAGCACAGTATAAATTCAATTTGACAGTGTTGTGTCATGTCAAAGTCTACACGTTCACTGACATATAAAGTGGTTACTTTTAGTACTTTTGGCTAGAGACACAGATTATGTTAAGATTTCTCTGGAAATATAAATCAAAATGGGAAAAAAAATGGTTCAATAACGTACTGATTTTAATTCTGATGTGCACGGATGAGAGAGGAGGAACGTTCAACACGGCTATACTGAAACAGCAGTTTTTAAGATGTGCTAGTGCATTCGTTCACCCATGTGTTTTGTTAGCTTGCCCTTCTTATTCTCATTTGTAAACTAATAACTGCAATTGTAAATAATGCAAACAACATTCTCGTGTACTTCTCATTTACATCACAATTACGAGCAATAACCGTGAAGTATGCTCAACCGTAAAGTTGCTATCCTGAGGAATAATCACGGTAGTAAAAATAATATGTATAATAAAACGAAAACCTCAACTACTCTGAAAATAAGTTCACTTGCGTAAAACGCAAGTGCTAAATTAGCGCAAATTACGCACGCAACATGCACACGCACACATGCGAAGTAATTAAATTCTTGATTTTCCACATTTTTTTTATTAAAGAGAAATGAATCGTAATTTAATTTAGTTTGCTAAATAACTGAAATTTTAATTAATCACCTTATTTTTACAGGGAAAATTATAATTGTGATTAAATACTCTCTACCACAATTAACCCCGGGACTTGATTATGGCCTGCAGGGTGGCGCCGTGGTAATATCCACTCCACAGAGAAAAAAGACACCTGCCTGAGGCAATTTGCTTACTGCTTCTGGGTGCCTTCTGTGTGGAGTTTGTGTGTTCGCCCCATTTTATGCATGTTGCCTCTGGGTTCCCCGGTTTTCTCCGATAACAAAATAACACTCTTTAGAGTTTAGACTATTGGACCTTTTTTGCCGTTGTACAAATAATGTAGAATATACGAGCTTGACCCGAGCTTTTAATGCAGTGATATTTGCATTGCCTGAGAACGCCTGCCTTTTGGCAGCAATTGGCTAACACAGACTGGGCTACTAAAAAAACTGCCTGGTGTTTGGCCAATAAGTTTGAAGGACAATGCATTATCATCGCATTCATTTGCATGTTTTGCCACAAGCATGTGTGGCTGCTTGCAAACTGGAACATTTGCAAAAAGGTGTCCATTTAGTGTTTAAAGATCTTAACACTTTTTCTCAAAATAACACTCATTAATTGGCTGATAACATCATAATACCCTGTCAGGTAATACTTGGTATTGCCTGCGAATTCTACCAAACACTTCGAGGCCAAGCTGAAAGACAACGATGTCCAGAGGCTGACCATCGTGCTTCGAAGAATCGCAAAGAAGAAGAAGAATGAGGCTACAGTGTCTGGAAAATATTTGCGCCAACTAACTGTGGGTTGGCGGCGGCTAACAGCGTGGCTGACTACCCCCCCACCTCTGCAGGTTTCCTCTCGCCTGAGAGTCGTTCTCTCTTCGAACAAATACCGACCAAAAGCAGTGCGTGTTATAAACTGCGTTGTTAAATTATTATTATTATTATTTGATCATTATTATTAGATTTGAGGACACTTGGGGTGCATTTGCTGCACAATGCAAACGCCCTGCTAACAATCGATTTCATTGAACTGCTCCACAAACATTTGGGAGGGGGTGGCCCTGTGGCTTCCCATCAGGGGAGACAAAGTATTATAATTATGGCAAAGCAATGCTGTATTTCATCGTTCGCTCATCGATGCACACAATGACAAAATATGCACCTCGTGATCCATTTGTGTCACACGCAACACAGATTAGCGCAGAGTCAATACGCGGAGGTTTGACTGATGGCAGTTTCACTGGACTATATTGTAGGTCCAAGCTCCTCAACCCCCACTTTACTTGTTAACGGATTTTCATTGAGAACTAATCATTAACTGTTAGTACCAATTAAAAGCTTTCTTGTCACTTCTCACCGCGCCGCCCCCCTCATTTCTATTCCAATGTTGTTATCAGCATCACCTCACGAGTGATGCACATTTCCATTCACAACTCTGGCAGCTAAACTCTGGGTGACCTTGTGTCTGAGCGTAGTATCATAATATTTCACAAAACTACTTTACGAGTTCCCTTCAATTCCCTCTCATCCATACCATGCAGTGGTGGCACCTTCTCAGACTCCATGCTTTTTTAGTTGGCAATGCTAGAAACTTGCTGATGCAGCAAAACCAAATTTGTGGATTGCTCTACACAGCTGCTCTGAAAGCATCTTCGGGCTCCCACCAACGTGAGAGGTGAACCGTACTGACCGGAGATACCTCCAACGTGGATGGAGAAACGTCGCAAAGGAGCGAGGAGAAGCGCTAGCGGCTCTTCAGAGCAAGTTTCATACATCGAGCCATAATAACCTACATCGATACAAAACCAAATGTGGCCTCATGACCTTTGTGTGGACTCATTCGTGGACTGGTTTAAGATGAGCACCACATTACATGTGGATTAATCATAGTTCTTTGCCTGGAATTGATACAAAGATATCAGCCACTCCGGCTCTGTGATCTGCCATTGTATGGGCGCTCCAGGCCACCCAGCCACCTCACATATTGCCTGAATTTATGAGACGCACAAACCAGTGTTTGGCTCTTATACGACTCACGTCAAATGCCTTCTTGTCTACTGTGATAAAACTTGGAAATCTAATAGCAATCCACTCTAGGCCAAAGGTGGAAGAAAATATTGCTTGTTCAATGGTATTGTAAACCACACACGAGTACGCTTATATTATATAAAGAGAAGCAATATTTCTGGTTTCCAAGCACTGAACTCCCTAATTAAAAGTTGATTTAGCACACTGGATTCCATATGAATCTTAAAATTAAAATATTCGCTGGCAAGGCAATGTGATATCATAAATCACGTCTTGTGACTGCAAATAACACTTGTTTATGGGGACAACACTGTGTTGTTTCACGGAGGAAACCATTTATCAGCAAGTTTACAGTGGTTAATTGGGTCATGATGCAGCCACACAGAAATGTACCCTTGTAGACTGCTGCTTAATCCACAACCACAAAATAAATTATATTTAACTTTTGTTAAGAAAGATAATGTAATTTCATACGTTTCAGGAGTGGAGAAAACTAATGTAATACAAGCTCATTTAGCCACGTGCCAAATACGATTCACCTCCAACTGGAGGTGAACGATACAAATTCCACACTTCTATGGAAAATACCAGGTCATCCATGGCATGGCTGGTATTGCCTACTAAATATTGCTGATTTTACATAGTCCCGAAGGAATGATGGGTTGTATCAACGACCCCTAGCCAGGATTTTAACTCTCAAACTGCTACTGTAACCACAGCACCATCTGAAGAAAAATAAAACTTTAACTGTAAAACTAGCATAAACATTATACATGTATTTAAAATGTTTTTAATAACAATAATCATTTGTTGCATTGGGGGTCAAGGTAGAAGCGTTCACGTCGCGATCCCTGTCAGGTAGTACTTGGTATTGCCTGCGAATTCTACCAAACACTTCGAAGCCAAGCTGAGGGACGACGATGTCCAGAAGCTGGCCATCGTGCTTCGAAGAATCGCAAAGAAGATTTGTTGCATTTATATAGCGCATTTCACCCAGAGACACAAAGGCACTGCAGGAAAACAATGAGAGGTGGAGGGGACGCAGCCACATGGTCAGCTGGTGCCAACTCACCAGACATTGCATCCTATATATTATGATGTTCTTGGCCAATTCATTATTGAGTGTTTTTTTTATTCTGGTAGGAAACCAGATAATCCAAAGGAAACCCAGAGAACAGGGGCAGAACAGCAAAACGCTGAACAGTAAGGTGCCCAAGGTGGGAATCGAACTGCCTCGGGCAGGACCTTCTTTATGCGTGGTGCAGATGTTACCACTGCGCCACCCTGCCACCAAACGACATCATAGACTCGTATAAATGCGGGCACGATGGTGCCGAAGCATTTTCAACCTCAGACTCTTTTCATGCTGGCAACAGCATAACTGAGAATGTTATTTAACCGTGGTTTATGTGGGGAAGTGTGTGTTCTGAATATGAGGCCAGCATAATGTCCACAAAGAAACTGGAGGCATCTTGACCTGACAGCCATCACCCCCTGTTCCCACATCATTTATTCCGAGCTAAAAAAGTCTCTGCAACGATGTGTCATGTCTCCCTCCCTCCTCCGCCCATTACTTTAATTTTCCAAAACCTACATTAATTAACAGTCCTGCATGTTCAAGTTCACAAGCTCCTAGTTTAAATGCAGCGCTTTAATTAAGTAATCATTATTGGGCGAACGGATAGCCTCGCTGTTAACGCACTTGTCACACAGCAGGCACATTGGACGGGTTCAGCATTTAAACCCAACCTCACGGCGGTAATCCCAAAGGGACGTTTATCAAAGAGCCACAATGTTCCCCAAAAAACGGATGCTATAGAATCGAGCGAGCCACCCGCACGGCCAAGTCTTGTCCTGCTGCAGGGGCTGAACGTTCCTGAAAATGGCACCCTTGCTCGAGCAGATTCGTCACGTCCGAATATATTTCAAATGATAAAAATGTAAACCGTCGGAGCCCCCAATCACGCCGGCCTCCAACACGGCAGTGGCATCGCTCTCCGCCTAGAGATCGCGCGCAGAGCCGTGCACTGTGAAACGTGACGAAAATGCTGATCCGCGCGCCGGCTGCAAATCCATTATGTAGGAACGTCCGAAAGCATGAGTAAATTAAGGGAAATAATGTGGGCAACCGTGTGGCTCGGTGTGCCAAACCCCGATATCATATTACTTCGCCTGGAACCTGCAGGTCAAAATTTGCACTGGATCCCACGGAGAATTGCTGGGAACACACTCCAGATGCAGTGGATATGGAAAGGGAGCTTGGTTAATGGTCTCAATCCCAGAGCCCTGTGGACGTTAATCTACTGCCCACGTGCCGTCCACGCTTGCGGTTTATGTAAAAAAAAAATCTAATCTGGAAAAGGGCTAATTTATTAACTATGAAATTACTATTAAATTGCTAGGCAGTGAGTCTGATAGGTACGCTTTAATTTGCCAGGTTTCAGAATGTAGGAGAAGGAGACTTTTATCCAAATGTATCGTGTTTAACCTTGTCTATTATAAAACAGACATTTAAATGGCTGTTCTGTTCGTATATCTTGGCTTTTTTTTTTCCTCTTCAATATGAGGTGAAAAAATAGCAATTGATTAAAAACATTTTTCAATTTAATTTATTTTCCTGACAATTACATTGTTCATGCAGATTTTTTCCATAAAAACACAAAGAACCCCAGTAACACTGCTTTCAAATGCCAAAGCCATGCTGATAGTAATCAGTGAATTATAAAGAATTATAAAACAGTACAAATGTTCTTGCATAAAGGAGTACTACTAGTCAAAATTAATTAAATGTATTTATTAATTAAAAAAACCCTCCTTGCATCTCAGATTATGTTTAGGAGAGTCGTGAATTGGGATGTCTGGCCTATTTCAGTTTAGGGAGGGTTTTTTGCTTGTGGAAAGACAAAAATAAAGACTTGAAAACCAGAAATCACATCACAATAAAACTTCAAAGGAAACACAGATGGATTTACGAATCCACTACTATTTCCCAGCAGGTGCGGATGTTTCACAAATCTTCAGTGATCCACAAACACGTGCCTCCAAAGCAATGGATTACAATAGTGCGCCCCACTGAAAGGGTTATCAGCTGGTAGGTTAAAGTCTATTTCTCTTTCAGTGAAGTTTTAAACGTTCTTATGCTTTTACGATACAGACAAAAGAGACGTATTTCCGCGGTATCCAACGGTGGAAATCACCAGCAGCAGTGCGACTCCATATCTCTCTCGACTCTCCTGTCTGCCTGTGCTACAGCTCACAGTGAAAGTCTTCGCAGGAGCGTGGTTCACAGCCTCCTCCTTCTCTTGACACCAAGGAGCAGGACCACGACTGTTGGACGTCATTCCCCAGTGGAGGCCCTCGATATCTCTCTTGGCTCTCCTGTCTGCCTGTGCTACAGCTCACGGTGGAAGTCATCAGCAGCAGCTGGGGATCGAGGTAGAAGCGTTCACGTCGCGATCCCTGTCAAGTAATACTTGGTATGACCTGCAAATTCTACCAAACACTTCGAAGCCGAGGAGCTGATAGACAACGATGTCCAGAAGCTCAACAGACGCCAGAAGCCCCTCAGTCCGGAGCAAGAAGAGAGGCCAATGCCTGCCGCCTTTAAGGCCAGGGCTGACTATTATATCTCGAAATGTTGAAGGGCTGTCTGCAACTAAAGAAGAACATGTTGCAATGGGAAACTGTCATATCACCATCACACGCTTCGAAGAATCGAATCGAATTCGAGCGTTGTGGAAATTTGATAAATTACGCCCATTTTGCACATCGGTCGTTTAGTCAAAGCACCAATAATAATAGTAATAATAAAAAAAACATATTTCAACGTCTATTGCCGTCGGATTTGAAGTTTCTCTGCATTCTTTCCACTTCACCTGCAGCCGCAGTGGAGGGGATTTTGAATTCCGTCATATAACCATCACGCTTCAAAGACTCGAATCGAATCAGCAGCAGCTGCGAGACTCACAACCTCCTCTCGACACCGAGGAGCAGGACCACGGTCCCTGCCGCTCGTCGTTTCTCCGCGACGGCCCCTGTCGTCCGGAACACGGCAATCGTCACCGTTCCACTGGTGCATATTCGCAGCAGCAGCGGCGATGGTGGCGGCGTTCAATCCACTCCAACATTTAAGAGACGCTTAAAGGTCCCAGCTAATATTGTCCGGCTTTTGAGCAACACTGAACTTGGATCCATGGCTCAGAGGCACGGTCGTTTATGTTTGTGAAATACTGTGCAAGTTACAATTTGTATTGTTGTTATTATTATTGGTGGTTTCCAGCCCGTACGCCTTTTCCTCTTGTGATGGGGTTTCCCACCATTTACAGAACGAGTTGGATGTGAACTCGAGTCACGATTTGTATATCCATCCATCCATCCATTTTCTAAACCGGTTGTCCTGGTGGGGGTCGCGGTGGCAGCAGTCCAAGGAGAGTAGACCAGACATCCCTTTCCTCAGCAACAGATTCCAGCACTTCCTGGGAGATTCCCAGGCCAGCCGAAGGATATAATCCTTCCAGCGTGTCCTGGGTCGGCCTATACGATTTGTATACTCGTACATTATTGCGCATCAACTCCGCCAGAAAGCCTCGCAGCGTCCACCCTTCCGCGTGTCACGTGCGTCCACCTACCAAGCAACGAAGGCCAGCGAGTGGGGGACGGCGGCAGCGTAAATAGCCAGGTCTCCATACAGGTAGATGACGATGCACAGGTAGAACAAGTGCAGGCCCACTGGGAGACAATGAGACACAAGGGAAGGGGTCACCAGTGTTTGACATGAGCGGGATTTCGAACTTGTGTCGCCAGGTTCGTAGTGCAATGCGCTACACTACCGCTCCCCACACATACGCATATACAGACACACACAACCACATCCTGAGACAGGCACACGGCAGGGCAAGGCAAAGACAAAGATCCCCCGTATAGCCTTAACAGACTGTTGGGGCAAGTGCCGTTAGCGAGTAGCACCTATGAAGGTCGACACGGCACACGAGGGGGTGGGTGACCAGCACCACGCCCGGCCGTCTTTGTCTCCCCAGTGGCGATGTTTACACACCGTACTAGGTACTCATTTGAGGCCGAGTCGAACTAGGGGAGGCCCAGGACCGGTTCAGAAAATCGTCACTGGGTGTTAGTGGCCGTGAGCGGGATTCGAACTCGGGTCGCTAGATTCGTAGCCCAGTGCGCTAACCACTGGGCAACCGCTCCCAGTACACGGCAGGGCACACACACACAGACACAAAATCCACACATGGGCAGAGAAATCTTCCGAGCGAGCCCGCATTAAACGAGACAAATCCAAACTGGCAGCGGTCTTGCATTTGTATTGTTCCCGCCAAGGCATTCACGAGCCTTGTTGCCAGGCTGTAAAGCAAGGCGGACGCAGAGACTGTGAAAACAGCAAGTGAATTGAGGTATCCATCACGCGGTGATCAATATCTCCCCCACCTGTGGCTGCATCTGGTCAAATTGTACAGCCAATATGCCCTTCGTCAATCCAATGAATGCTTTCATAGAGACACATTCTCCATACTCGGGGCTTAAAAGCCAATCTAAAGCAGCGGTGGGGAGCACTACAGGAAAGTTCTCCCAGTGTATTTGTAGCATATTTGCGTCGAGAGAAATTTACGCTCCCGATCACCCGGCGGTCCCCTATTAATAACTCTCGCTTTAAACAACACACTTGCTAAAAATCTAATTTGTGATGGCACACAGAATGGCGTACTCTTAAAATCGATCGTACGTTAACTACAGGCACAAATTGCTTTTGTGTATAAAAACAGACTGTGTATTATGTATATGTGCACACAATGTACATTGTGTCCGTACAGTTCGCATCCATTACTATACACAGTTGAATGCTGGGGTCAAGTGAAAGATAAATTGTACGCTGTAACAAACAAAAACGTCGCTCGATCTTCCAACGGCGGACAACAGAAGCGTGCATCGAAGCAAGAATTCTCATGCATTGAGCCGCGAAAACCTACATCAGTGCAGATAACAGAAGCATTTTAAACAATCACAAGCCAAAGTGTTTGGTGAACGCCTGGGCCTACCAGGTACCAACGTCATACCAGACACGTGCCGATCTAACGGGATGAAACTCGTGCAATAACAGCTTCAAAGTCCCAAGAGTATGTATGCATGTGTGCGTGTAGGTTTTTATGGACATAGTTGAAAGTGCTATCTAATTATAACTCTTTAATAATGGATGATAATTTTTATTAACAGCCTATAAATTTAAATTGAAGGGGAATAAAATAAGGGAGAAGGCACCTGCAAATTACAATACCTACGGTAGAACTCATTTGATGGGGAATAATGCGGCGCGCTGAGGGTTTTTCCAGGAATCTCATAAATGTGTAAGGATGATGGATGAATGGGCAGCCCCGATTCCCGGTGCTGCTTTGCATAGGCCATACAGAATCACTGCCGCTGTTGGTAATGTCACAAGTGTTAACATTCCAACAACGTTCGCAACTTGAGTCTTATTAACGCCAAAGGACCCCGGTGTTTTCATACTCCTTTCACGGACGCCGTCAGAAATGCCTATTATCGGCGTCAGTGTGAACGATGTGAACACAATGAGGTGTGAAGTAACTTAGAATTTAAAGACGCGTTCAGTGACGATACTATGATTACAACGTTACCTAGAATGGTGACCCTCCTAATATTAACTACTTACCACGAGATAATAAGCCGTCTCGATGTTGAAAATATAAAAATAAAGTAAATAAATAAGCAAACAATAAGTCTACTTTTGACAACTATCTCTTTCCGATATCCGTCTGCATAAAAAAGAAAAATGTCTTCTTATACATCCCATCAGCTGCACGGCCTTCTGGGAGTGAATCATTTGAGCACCGTTGTGGCAAAACTCTGGACCGGTTTCAACATACAGTGGCTCATCAGCAGTCAGGCTTGCTTGAACCTGATTTGCTACTCATGCCAGAGGACCCTCTCTTTACATAGGACCACATAGCTTTAGAGCCCTTCTAGGAGAGTATTGGCCTATGCTTACATTGCAGCCAGACATAAAGGCAGATATGGGAGCGATGGACGGTCAAACAACACCCATCCATCCATCCATTTTCTAAACCGCTTGTCCTGGTGAGGGAGGCCTTCATCCAGCAGTAAATTGATGAAACGGTGTAAGCTAAACTAAACTAGGCATTACAGACAATGAAACTATTGCCACTGCAAAACTCAAGCATCTTGGCTCTAACTTCACTCTGTTGTACGTTCCCATGTTGGCCGAGCACAGCACCGTGCATCATATCTGGTGCCTATTATGCTATACAGTCTCTTTAAAGCAAGGAAAACATCACGCTTGGACACTGTATTCAAAGCACACGGCATTCCCATCATAAACTGTTCTGTCACATCATCCGGTACAACCTCAGTTGATAAAACGGCTCCAATTAGTGTCGCAAGAATCCCGCAAAGAGCTTGCAAGCTCACTGGGTATTTCCTGCTGTAATAATCAATATCTATCTATCTATCATTGGGACTAGAAATATCAACTCAATCACTAGAAGAAACCTGATGACACACTTTGCAATTGCATTACTAATGAGAATCTGTACACCTGCTTGAAGTTGCGAAACCCTTGTGTTCACTGTAAGGAACGAACTACTCATCTAACGTTGACTTAGCCGAGTCAATCCATCTTATTTCGCCGATCCTAAAAATCTCAACGTTATACCGTTTAAGCTCACTGTCCAGCATGCTTGGTTTAACTGCTCACATTCTATGACATTCTCACGTTTGGACCTTAATCCGGAAAATTCCCTTTATATCTCCTAACTATCCATCCATCCATTTTCTAAACCGCTTGTCCTGGTGAGGGTCGCGGTGGCAGCAGTCCAAGGAGAGTGGACCAGACATCCCTTTCCTCAGCAACAGATTCCAGCTCTTCCTGGGGGATTCCCAGGTGCTCCCAGGCCAGCTGAAGGATATAAACCCTCCAGCGTGTCCTTGGTCGGCCTCTAGGTCTCCGCCCAGTGGGCCACGCCTGGAATTCTTACTGTCACACGACTGGCGAGACAGTTCCCACACTTCACTATTTTTCCTCCATCGCCTCAATTACGACTGAGTGGACCGCACAGGTCGATCCCCATCGACGTCCGAGCCGGCATGGACCATTTTAGCGAAGCGCTGCCGTGCCAGGTAATTGTTCGACAGTCGGGAGTGCGACGACCTAAGGCCGAATCTCCTTCAGCCAGCACATTCGGCTGGATAGGACAAGGGAGGAGGGGTGGATTTAATGTTTGTGTGCTAGTTTCAGCTAATTGTGCAAGACCGATGCCTATCGCATGGCACTTACCGTCCTGGTGAAGGCACACGCTGATCTTACACCCGTTTAATGCCGAATGCGTGTTAATTACTCAAGCCGGGTGTTCCGGCACTGCGCCACTTGCCGTCACAGCCGTCTTCCGATTGCACGCCGATTACACGCTAATTCAACCCACCGGCTACACTACGGCGCAGCAATTGATGGCTGCGTACTGATCGCTTGCTAATTAGGAATCGCTGGCCTTTATGGCAAGGCAGGGCCTATCCCGGCCCTGTGTTTGCCGGGATAGGCTCCGGCTCACCGCGACCCTGTACAGGATTAAGCGGTTTCTGAAAATGGATGGATGGCCTTTATAGTGGCCCGTGGCCCGCCGAAGCCAAATCTGTGCCGACTGCTGGATGGCGATGATGCAACCAGCTCGGAGATGAGAGAACAGCCGACGGCTGATTGGCGACATCCTCTGCAGGGTTGTCATGTGATACAATCAGCCCGTAGGAACACTGACGGAATGTGGAACAACCCCGCCAACTGCCACGTTATATATAGATTGCAGGTCTATTATTGTAGAAAATGATTGTAATCGTAGTCCTTCGGTATTGTTAATAATATAAAGTTGAATAAAGGAGTGTTATTTATTCCAAGAAGAAGAAGAAGATTTATTCCAAACGATTATTGTGATCATTAGTACATGGACAAAAGTAACCTGAAATGTATTTCCCAAAGATCATCAACAGGCAGAACAGATTGTGCTGGGTACTAACAGGATCACATCTTTAGGAGCTCCATTCCAAAATGACGTTAGTCACATCTTCGATGAAATATCTCTTTACAAAACAGTTCCCTAAAGTGAACAATTTGGATGCTTCCATCACTCTCTTAGTAATGCGCGATGTAACAGGTTCATTCACTGCACTCCGGTCACTGCTGAAAGCCGAAGGCGCTAACAAAATGTCACCGTGCCGCAATGCGTTTACCTTTGTTGAAGAAAATAGACGCCATCTGACCCATCTCGGCACGCTTTGTGATGTCGAACAGATCGGGGCTCCGCAAGGTAGGACTTTCAGTTTCTGCGCGACAGAACAATAAGTACACGGCACTTTAACCACGTAAAGAACGAGACATGCAAATGGGGCAAGAAATGTTACCAGCTGTGGTTTAGGGTTAGGTTCAGTGCTAGGGTCAAGTTGGCTTGTGTAGTGTGGGCGAGGGATGGTTCTTAAACATTCCATAAGGAAAGAAGGTAGGATTGGGCTGGTTACATTGCGAGAAGGGATGACGGCTGGTGGTGGATAATGATGGAATAGCAGCCAAAGAAGGGAGAGTCCTCCAGAGACATGGAGCGACGAGGTCAGCTTGTGTGCCGTTCCTCGCTGGATTGTTACATCGTAGGACTGTGAAAAACTGTGATGACTTGTGGAGGCCTTCATCCAGAATTAGATTGATATAGGGCTGTAAATTACGATTATTTCTTTACTTTGTATATATTGTTATTAAATGAATGAAAAATTGATGTCTTAACAGAGACAATATTCATGTAATGTTTGTGAATGATAACAAATGTTGTTTTCAGATGTATTACATCAAAACAGCTTCTGAAAAAACAGACTTTGATATGGTTGTGTGAGTTAAAAAAATGTGCTAGAATTCTGGCGGTGATATCAGCAATTAACATGGTAATTTAATTAAAAATGTGTCTTTGAACGAACGCCGTTTCCTGCGAGAATAAATTACGACGCATCCCAACTCAAACATTTGGTTTTCGCCAGGTGACGTACAGATACAATTAGTCTGTGGGTATGCGTTGAGTGATTATACTTTACGATTGCTTTAGCACACACGGCAGATACAATCCTGTGCAGCTCTCACACACCAATAACGCTGCTCAATTTAAAGCCTTAATTTCTGTTCAAGTCTGCCTTTAATAGCTCCTGTATATCAATTAGTCTTTAGCAGTTTTACTCACGGCATTAAACTGCAAGCAGGGCACAAAAGCATTGAGCGGACTGGGGATGTAAAATTGACTTTGCAATTCACAACGCGGAAAATTCCATGCAACAGGCCTGCTCGAGTGCTGGCTGGTTGCGTTTGAGCGCCGTAGAAGTAAAACTACGACCAAATAAAATCACGCACAATCAACTGTAATTATACGTGCAAAAAAACAACACTCAAAAACTGCAGTACAACAAGCATTCATTCGTTCATTTTCAGCATCCACTTTATCGTGAACAGGGTCGCGGTAAGCCGAAGCCTATCCCAGCAGACAAAGGGCACAAGGCAGGGCTATACCCAGGATAGGACGCCAGTGCATCGCAGTGCAGCGAGGGCAATTTAGTCGAGCCCATTAACCTAGGCAGCATGTTTTTGGAGAGTGGGAGGAAACGGGAGAACATGCAAACGCCACACAGAAAGGCACCCAAGCCAGATTTCGAATACAGGACCTCCTGCTGTTAAGTGGCAGTGCTACTCTCTACAACACCGTGCCGCTCTACAACGAACATCCTGGGGTAAAATATTTTATGCACACAGCGGATTACAAACTGAATGCATATATACACACACAGTATAAAACGCATCACCCATTTCATTGAAATGTTAGATTATAGATTAACTTTTTTTTTATTAGAATAAAGAGAAAAATGCTTCCATAAACCATTTCATCAATGCCGCCCTGTTGGATTTTTACAAGATCATAACTTCAAACCAAGCAAAACTCTTAAAAAGGAATTTTCAATCTCACACGAGCCATTTTTTCCAAAGTCCTCCAGTGCATGTCTAAAGCACTGGCTGACACGACATTATTTTCTGATGACGATATGCGTTTACAAACCGTGCCAAGTTCTGTGTGACGCGCAGCACACGAACAAACCGTATTCATGTACACCAAATGTTTGTGCATATTCGGTGGTGGAGCAGCGGCACAGTGGTTAGCACATTACTCGCTAAACCTGTCAACTTACACTTTCAATCAGCTAGAGACGAGGGTAACGGAGTGAAGGGGAGTGAAGGGGGGTGGGGGGCGTCTGCAAGGCAGCGGGGAGGTGGCGGGGGGTGGCGGGGGGAGGGGGGATCCCACCAGAGCTAAGCAGGGGCCGTCGTTCCGCCCGGCCTCCAAAGCGGTCCTCTCTGTTGAGACTCGTGCCGGAGCTGCCCGTGGAGCTCGTCGTCTCGGGGCTGGGCGGTCGCACCCGCTCCTCCGAGTCAGAATCATCGTGCTGCAAGAAAACAAGGAAGAAAAATCACTCCTACACATCTGTAACGTAACACTCCCAAATGTGCGCCTGTTGTCAGAAAGGCTGTGTCTTCATGAGTGGTGCAGGCAAAACCGCCTGGCTGCCTCCTCCGCCTCTCTGTGCTTTCCTCGCGCCTCTGAGTCCTTCTCTCGTCGAATGAATATCATCGTGTTATAAATCTAAATTGTTATTATTATTATAGTTTCCTCAATTTAACGTCAGCACCGGACTTCTCACTGAATGCCAGAGGACCTCTAGATGCGATATATATGTGTCGCGAGAAAAGTAACCACAACCAGTATTTGATGGGAAATATATATCTTCTGCAGTTGAAAGAAAACCGGTAGTTTGGTAACCTGACACAAAATAGCAGTGCAAACCCTCTTTCCGCTCGCGCATAAAAAGGACACCTGGCCTGTTTGCGAGCCTGGCGCTGGACGCACTCTCGCATGACGCACCCGCAATGCCAGCGCATCACCTGCAAGTGCCGCTTGCCACTGCAGCAGGTGAGGTGGGTTTAATTGTCTCCTCATTCCAGAGCCAGGAACTGCCACTGAATGCTGTGCAGATGTACCGCACTGAAGCGCGCACTTTTATTACTCGGATTTGTTATACACGCGACGGAAAGATTCCCGCGAAAAATGTCAGCGCGATTTGCCGCAATTTATTTTAAGTCACCTTCAGGCTTTATCACTTACTCTGAGGCGACTGCTCTGAATACGTTTCCTCGTGTCATTAGGGCTCTCCCTAAACTTTATTTGGTTCGTGCACAGAAATGTCGGCCGTGCCAGAAGATTTAAAACCGCCTCCGGTGTGACGATTGGAAATCGCCTGCACACGCTGCGTTGCAGGGTGAACGACACAATTTTCACGACAAATCCCGATTTGGCTGCGGAACGCAAGTAGAAAGCAAACGTGAAAACGAATTAATAAATAAATGAATGAAACTAAAGATGCGCATTCACATACATCAAACAGCATTGCGACTTCATACAAGATGGATTTGGAGTCTGTCACTGGGGGGAACAAGCCAATGACTCGAAAGGGGTTTGAAAGACGACATATGTAACAAGCAACTTCAATTGAGATCCAACACGCTCTCCATTACTGGTAAAACAAGCGCCGTAACGGGGGCAGCACAATTCCCTTGAAACTGTGCCTCAATTTGCATGCGACAAACTGTGTTTCTGTGCTATTTTTTTTACCTAATGAAAGCGGCTTTCTTGTAAGAGACAACATTACCCCGTTGGGTTTATTTGTGCAAAAAACAACCCTATCTTCAATCACGACAGCCTTAAAGAATAAATGTGCATTAGTTATTATTTTCTTTATTTGCTTATCCGAGGAAGCCTTCTTCTTTGCGATTCTTCGAAGCACGATGGTCAGCTTCTGGGCATCGTTGTCTTTCAGCTCCTCGGCCTCGAAG
>JAZEWU010000037.1:4474596-4500725 GCA_036362915.1 Geotria australis | reverse complement strand
CCAGAAAACATTCTGCCTCTCGGCACTGAAATGACAGAATCTCGCGAGCCACTTGTGGAGGATCACTGGAGATGGCAGCGATATCCCCGCTGCACGTTGAGAAGCTCTATCCACTGCGGGCGAATTGTGAAAAAGGTGACCCAAAAAAAAAACCTCCACCATAGCAACAAGAATATCCTTTGCTATCGTCGTGGGGGAGAAAAGTGTCTTTAGGGGCAGAAAAAATAATTCTTTAGGCGATGATGAGTCGAGATGAGAGCGATGATAAGTCGACGGACGAACGGTGGTGGCAGGCAGCCACCCGGAGAGAGTTTGGCGCCGCGGATTTTATTTAGGTGGAGACTTTGGATGGGAGGAAAGCCTTGGGAGGTGCTCTCCAGTTATAAAATCCTATTAAGGCTCAATTGATCAGACTTAGATTTGAACCTGCCTCCTTGGGAATACAGCACAGCATGATAATCACTACCCTGCCAACCCACCTTGCCTTCTCTGTTCAACATGTATAGCAGGAATATTGTGCAAGGGGACAGAGGGCCTAAGTTTCCACTTGCCCGTACAAATTGGACGTTTCCAACTGGACTAATGCATCCGTTAAAAAAAAACACACGGCTGAATATAAACTTAACAACTGCAACTAGACAGTAAAACGAGTTGGGGTTGTTTTACTGCGCCGCATTAACACAGCAGTTGTGTTTATGAATCGAAGTGTCCTACAGCAAAAACCATAACCCTTTATTACACATCACCTTCCTGTGCCATTATTACATTTTCAGCCACATTAACGGCGTAGTTCATATTATTTAAATCGTTAAATTTATTTCAACATTCTGAATGTGCCCACTAAAGATTTCACACATGAGCATACAGTAATTAACTCTGTATATTTTCATCGGAAATTTTTACTTTCAACTTCGCGGGACCATTTTTCATCACGTTATGCAAAGCCCCAAGCCATGTGTCTATACAGTGGCGAATAAGAGCGCCGGTGTAACACGCTCGGAATATCAACGAGACGGAATGCTAATAAATTACTCTGGCAGAGGCCTGCATCCAGTGAAGATGATGCTACAGATATCCCGCTAAAGCATTTGATCGGGGAACAGTACAAGAAAGGAAAGTGACCACCCCCCCTTCCACCACTGAAACATTTCAGGGGATGACTTAACCCGAGCCACGTGGCTGCTGGTACATTAGCAATCCTGCTGTAGACGAGTATGAATCAACAGCAGTATGACTAATGCGACAGCGGTAAGCAACAACTACAGGCCAACTGCATTGCTTCTCGCTTCTTATGTGAAGCATCGGCGGCAGCTTTGCATTTTCTGCACTTTCAACGGTGCACGCTGCAAACACGCGCTTGCACGTTATTTTGGTTTCAAATCTCCGCACCGTGCGTTTAAAATGGAGAAACGCCGCGGCATGCTCACACCACGAGGCTCCAAATGTAGGGCGGTGATTATTTTGTTATTTGTTTACGTTTCAATGGAACGGGACAACGTGCGCTGCAGGAATGTACAAAAGGGAACAAAGTGTGCCACGAGTACGGTCAATGAAGATGTCACGCTGCAGGTTTATATATAACGTCCGACTCGCACACGTCACGTGAGAATGAAGGCTGCTCCCTTGCCGCTGTGTGTCATATCCAGGCGAGAAAAACAAATTCAGAGGGCACATCGGCTGCATTCACACAACCACCACCCGATACGTGGGCTCGATCAGGGTCATCTCCTAAAAGATGGATAAAGTGCTGAACCTGTGCAACAGCAACGCAGAACTGTAGAAGTGCCATGTGCAATTAACTCCGTGGCTCTCGAACGTGTTATTGGTAAGCGATACCGGATCACATGGTGTTTCGCTCGCTTTACAATTTTAACCCGCGATTAACCCTACATGCATCGAAACTTTACAGAAACAGATCCACGGCAGAGGAGAGGATTAGAAAACCTCACGGAATGAAGCGCTCTGCAGCGGTTCGCAAATTACTGCAGCTCAGAGCGTTGCTTGCCGACGACTCTCGAGCACCGGAGTGTCTCGGATAGCCGTCGTCGTAACGGCGTCTCGGCAGTTATTCAGGAGAGTCCTGGTTTTATGAAGTTTCTCCAGTTCAAATGACAACATTTCTGCAAATACGAACATTTCTGCGAGCTAAAACAGCGGCACCACACCGTCGAACTCGCAAGCATAGGTTAGTCACCCTAACTCTCTACTACCATCTACAGGCCACCTCGTGGCCATGCAAGTAAGTGTCTCAGGTGAGGATGGATCATACATCGTTAAGCATTCACCGCAACATCAAAAACAAGCCAAACCTTGGATTGCATTGGAACTATTCATTGAATCACGGGGAGGAGGCAGCAGAGATCTTCTCTGCCTCTGCCTGTAACCGATTGCCTGCGTAAAAACCAACGCGGACACGAGGAGAGCATGCAAACTCCAGACAGAAAGGCACCCAAGGGCAGGAAAGAATTTTAACTCGTTTATTTTTTTGCTGTGAGACGGCAGCGCTACTCACTGTGCCACGGTGCGCCCAGTCAAGTCATTGGCAGAGGGAAAATATAGATCTTGAGCCTGGACAGGGAGCAGACAGGGACCCGACAGTGCAGACGGCTGGGGGAAGGGAGTACGTGTATATTGGTGAGTGGAGGCCACGAGGTGGGGAAGAGGTAGCAGAAGGGGAGGGGGTAGCAGGCGAGACCGAGCGACTGCTCAGGCGAAACTTAGCTACACATCAAACTCAAGTCAGGCAGTTCGAGGCTCACAATTCGTACACATCCAGCTTCTGCAAGAGCTACTCGAATGTCCCATTTTCAATCACGCGTCAGTTTAAACTTTAATAACGGAACTTTGGTGACGGCGACAGGAGCCCCCATTGTGGTCATGTGTGCCGCTGTAGAGCGTGGAAGTCAGACTGGCACGGGTGCCTGCCTCGGTGCACGGAAAGTGTCGGCCCCTGCAAGGGACCCCGAGGGATATTAAGGGGACCGAGAGGAGAGAATAGACCCCCAGGGTGTGAACCCTATGGGAGGCAGCCCCATAACCTACGTCACCCACGGGCCATCACAGCGAGCTTTATTTAAAGGAGGGTGTTTTTTTCCTCTCTCTACTTCAAAGAAAAACCCACAAATCACATCAAAACCAGACACGGGTGAAATGTGTTTTACCAGAGTAATGAAATCGATGGAATTTGTTTTACTCCCGTTTGCCGACACCACTCCGAGGGAAGCACCTAAGTGATTTTAACTAAACTCGCTGCACGTGCTTATCTAAGGGGCGCACACCGTACGTGTGCAATGAATCCACAATGTGTAAAGTTTAATTATGAGAAATGCGCCTATTACGATTCAAATGCATTTTACTATACAGCAGAGTATGCACAGCGTATACCGCAACGGCACCTTAGATGCGCCATTCTCTGCCGGCGGGCCGTGAGTGTAACCTAGTGGTCCGTGGAGACCAGACCCAAGTGGGCCTTGAGGTGCAAAAGGTTGAGAACCCATGGCTCAGATGACATAAAACATTCTACAACAGGATGATCAAAAATATTAACAGGCGAGTTGTGTTTTTTTTCTTTCTGTTATCGAGAAGAAAGGAAGATTTTGACGTTTAGGTCAACTGGCCTGTTTCAACAAATACAATGAAACTCAATAGACATGCAGTCGATAATGTACTGGTAACATTGAATATGGTTTGGTACTACAAGTTTTAGTGATGTTAAGAAATGGAATTTACCAGAATGCGAACAGATAAATGCTAATAGGCTTTTTTGAAGGTGGACTATACATGGTGTTGATAATTCGTGAATTGATATCACTATTTGTTTATGTGTAAGTTCACTAAAGCAGCAAATTGATAGCTGTTAATGAAATGTTGGAACATATTGTGTACTCTAGGAGGATCTAGGGAAATATTTTTCAAATAAATATAATATACTACTGTATATCAAGAGGTGGCGCGGCTGGAACACTTGAATCAAAATCAAAGTGCAAGTTCAAATTGCAGCCAAGGCTCTCTTCAGTTCACCACCTCTCGATGTTGATAAAAATAACTATCCCATTGTGGGTCGAGTGGAGCCTGTTATGGAGGTGAGAATCTTCCAGCAATGGCTCCAGGCTACTGATGCAGATGAGCTTAAGTCGACGTGTCAGCAGGGAGTCACCGACACGTGGGTTTTATATTTTCGGTAAATTTTGGTTACAACACCAGAAAGAACGACAGTGGAATTTAAACAGATGAACCCTCGCGATTGTTATCCCACCCATGATGTCTTGAACATTTGTAACTGCCACGGTGAATATGAAATCCATCACAACTATAAAAAGAGCTTTCACAACCAGTAACAGATGCAATCATGAACAATTTCCTGGAAGGCCCATGCAGTTTTGTTCAAGCAATTGGTTCGTTCATTCATTATTCAACACAAAACATTACAGCAACATGACACTTAATCTGAGAAAAGTTTGCTCTAATACACCCCCCGCTATTTGTAAATGCATTACTGTGCGTTTCGTGATGACTGCAGCAAAAGTGGATAGAATACTTCAACTCAAGATTGTCGAAACGGACCCAGAACACTGATTCCCAGTATGATATTCTATTGTATTCGCTTTCACTGCAAAGCTTTCATTAAGATTAGAGCAGATTTATCATTAACAAATAATGGGTTTGAACAGCCACAGATGAAATATGTAATAATTGACCAAAATAAATAAAAAGGTGTCTAGTTATATGTTATTTGAGTAACATTTAAATTGTACATTACAAATGTATTTTTTTTATCAAATTGCAATATGGCAACGGAAAATAAAATTAAGTGTCACATTTAAGTGCTTTTAAATATAAAACATCACACCAAAGTCAAGAGTAGGATCGTATTCACTTGTGGTGTATAAAATATTAACTCGCGTAACTCCAATGTGAATGCATCGGTATGGAAACCGGCAGCACATTAATTTGCGGACATATGTATCTGAAACACGGACACCAACAAAACAAAGCTGGGACAGAAGCTAAAAAGTGCACAAAGAAGCACCGAGAAGAACGTGCTTGAAATAACACTTAGTGGAAGAGAAACAAATGTGTCAGGGAACATATACAAGTTGAAGCCATCAAATTGAGTGTTAGCAACAATACGGGGGCTTAGGCAAGACACATCACCAGGGGGGCAATGATCGAGGCTACTCTCAGGTGTACAGAAAAATTGTACCAGTGATCTGCAAAGTGCGATATTTGTTCTGTTGCATGCCACACTGTAACAGCATGACACTTTATTATTTTAATGTCACCACTGTAAGTTGTTAATTAACATAGCTGTATTATAACACCATTAATCTTTCAACAATATTGAATGCTTAATATGACTGACGACCTCGGCATATTGATTAAGTGCCTCACATAACTTATAACGCGTATTATTAAATGTTAACATATTCTATCGTATTTTATACAAATACATTTACCCCCCCACGGGTCATTCTCACGGTCATGACCACGGTAATAGCATCATACCCCTTCCTATATAAGACAAATCCCGAAGATTTAAGATTTAGCCAAACTTCTGTCACGAGGACTCATGAAGCTGGCTGCAATTATTATCGAAACGTTGTACTCTATTGAAAATGTTGTGTGTTTATTGCTACTTCAGCACACCAGTGTCCAATTCCAGATAAAATATCCGAAGGACTACAAACTGGTTACAACCCACGTTCCCTCTCCGGATGCCCCCTCCTCTCGCAGGCATACATAACGTTTACGTATGTTGAGCTCAACACAGTCTGATAATGTATAAAACATGTTAACAAATTTTAAATATGTTGAATTATTACAATATAGTTATGCGTACAGTATATCTAAAAATAATTCCTTAATGTTAACCCACTGTTCTCCGCATAAGACTAGAACACCGTGCATATAATTTGCACTTATAATTAATAAACTAAGTTATGATTAGGCCCGGCAATACATTTTTAGTGTCTCTGTCTTGTATTTAAAGCATTCACATCTGCCAAGGATGGTGCCAAACCTTACTTCGACAGTAATTAAACCTGAAATATGCGCGATCCAAATTAGCGGCCGGCAGTTTGAAACATTCGCAAGACTTTTAATGCTCTTTCATCAACGCCAAGATGAATTCGCGCTCTGTGTGCTTATCGGAAATAAGCCAGCTGGTTCTATTTCATGGCACAGTAAGCACAGATATACATGACTTACCAAGTAAATTTGGTACAAGAAACCCATTCTCATGTTGCCCATCAACCCTCTTTGCCCATTAATCCACGTTGAACACATCCGAAGCCTTTAGTTGTAATTCATTTATCAATTGCCCGTTGCTTCTGCCGAGTGCCAAAATGTCAAAACCGGTCCAGTTTTCTAGCCTAAAAAGAATGCTGCTGAAATATTGCAATCCAAGAAGGCTGTGCAGCTAAAGGGTTGTGTTAGAAATCCTTTAAATGTTTTTCTACATTGAAAGACGAATATGTGAAGGGGAAAATGATGGCCTAATTTGCATTTAAATATAGTACGGTGTATAAAAGTAGTGAACGTGCCAGCGTAAGACAATGCAAGTTACGACATGACAAAAATAAGAACATTTATTTTGGATGCAATGATGGTTGTTTTTCAAAGCTGTTCTTTCGGGATAGCCGTGACAAGCACTCCCCTTCTCTCCATCCCGACGTTTCGCCTCCCACATTTGAGGCATCTCCAGGCGTTCTTCACCTCCAATGTTGGAGGCGAAACGCCACGAGGGAGAGGGAGCGCTCAACACCGCTATCCCGAAAGAACAGCTTTGAAAAGCAACCATCATGAATCAAGCCGTGAATCCATAACAACCCAACATTTGCCTACAGTACGTGTTACATGGACAGAGGAGGAGGTCAGGGCAGGTTGGGGAAGAGAGATAAAAGAACAGTTCACATATCACACACTATTGATGTTGGCTGCTCAGGTTTCAAGCTCATTTGTTATCGAAGCAAGAACTCATGAGACCATAATGGTTTACCAAAATGACAAAAGCAAAAAAAAAACTACGTACAGAAATGGGAGCCAACACAACAGCTCAAATACAAAATCTAAACTATTACATAAACATAATTCAATGTTCCCTGTGGCCCAAGCCGACTTGGGCAGATTATTTTCGAACTGATCATAGTACATTTACAAATAAATAAATGACCGAGAATTGAACTCCGGTTGCCAAGTTCAGAGAGCAGTGTGAAAAACTACAACCCAAATACCATGATATCGCAAGTGGTATTATCAACAGTACACTATTATAATTGTTTGAGTATGTGCTGTGGAATTATGAAAAAATATGGCATACATGGGCCTTAATTATTTTGCTTATTTGTAAAGCAAGAGAACGACGAAGTGTCTGTGTTAAATAATATTGCGGTTTAATCTGACAATATGAGAAGGCAATTAAGAGGAATCAATTTGAAAGATGTGCCCACACTGTGTATTTAGCAGAGGAATAAACACAACGTAATGCAATGTAATTGATGCTTTGAAATGGAGAAGTGTGCTGTAAAAGGTCTGTTTGCTTGATCGGATGACACTAGCAAGTCTTGAAATACTGAGTTAAACTGCCTCAAGTAACGGCCCTTCGATTTTTGGCTCTTCACTGGCACGGGATCAACAACAACATATTCCTCCACACAAATTGCATAGCAAGTGCACGTATGCAATTTAACGCTTTCACGTCCATCCAAGAATGTTTTGGAGTGATGGGCTGCGGACTAAATTGCTCCCAGTGCAATGCGACGGACTGGCGTCCCATCCTAGGTTTGGCCCTGCCTTACACCCTGTGTCTGCCGGGATAGGCTCCGGCTCACCGTGACCCTGTACAGCATGAAGCGGTTTGTGACAATGGATGGATGGATGGGAACAATCTAGGAGAGCACCATCCCCACGGAGATGAGATGCCATCAGCTCACGTGCAAGAGCGACGATGGATTGCGGCATCATAGCAGCATGCAAGACAGCGATGAAATCGCCCAACGGTAACACGATCAAGGCTGATGATATATGTCCACAAGTGAATCTGCGTACATGAATGGCATGCATCGGTGGGTGCAAAGTTGTAAATATCCCGATTATCAAGCGAGTTTTCACAGTTCAATTCCTAAGAACACTTGAAACTGCTCATGGGAATTAACAAGGCAAGTCATCTGCTGTAAACAGCTCTTAAAAGATCATCAAAGTTTAGGAACACAGTTCACAACGTTAGACTGCCATGTGCTACTTTCAGCCTACATCTGAGATTTGAATAGTGCTCACAACAACAGTGAGATAATGAACAGCCGTGCCCTGTGTAGGAACAGCTATTCACAGCACCTTTCATAAGTGATGATAAATCTCAGTAGTAAATAGTATTAATGAAATATCTAATAAGCGCCCATAAACATGTATAACAACACGCCTTCAAAATAACCCTCACACATGCTAAACTGTACCACCCATGCATCCAGTTTGTAATGGAATCTGCAGTGAGTTGTCACAAACGGCAGCTCAATTTTCAACTCGGTTCCTTGCAATGCGATTAATGCAGTACAACTCATGTCTCATCATGCAGCGCTTAAGAAAGGACAGAAATATTGTGTTTACTTATACGAGACATGCGGTGAAGGCGCAACAATGTAAGGCGCAGATGTTACTATTGCGCCTGATGCATGTTAACGGTGTCTTCTAGTCTAGAAATTGACGCAAATTCATTTCAAGGTGAGCATCTGAACGCTCGCTCATTAAAACTCCCTCGTGCCCTCCTCCCAACAGCCCCCCCCCATATCCCCTATTCAGCCACAACTCCTCCGCAGCTTCAAGAAGGTGGCTGTGCCGATATCAAGGGTTGGGCAATGATTGACACATCATTGGTGCTTTGATTAACTCCGCTGTGCAAGTCGAGGTCCTTGCCCGTGATGATCAATCGAAGGAAGCCACACGCAATTAACAGCACTAAATTAAAAGTGTCAAGGCAAGCGGCATACCTAATTGTCTCTTGGCTCAACGCCAGCAGCTCAAATATTGTCATATCAATTTTAATATTGACACCATCTCCTAGCCCGTATTCATTATGGTGATTAGCCACGTCAGCTGTAGTAAAGTCTATACAGATAATAATCCCCAGTAACTTTGGCAAACCACGACTGGACACATCGGTCACGTAGAGGTTGTGCGACCACGCAAGATGGCTTTAGATGTTATTCGCCATTAATGTCAGCCCTAGTTGAGAATCAAACTCAGGTTTATAGAGCAGTGGCGTTGACTGCTGCACCAATGGTGAAGCCCTCTCCACTAAAGCCTTACACGCTTAAAAAAAACATAATTGATGGTTGCTCTTCAGAGCCGTTCTTGCGGGATAGCAGTGTCGAGCGCTCTTCTTCTCTCCCTCGCGCTCGACACGGCTATCCCGAAAGAATAGCTTCAAAAAGCAACCATGAAAGAATTATTTAACAGACTAAATTAAACCTAAGAATAAAACCCGGTGCAGGTACAATTGCAAAATGAGCAATTTGCATGTCTAGGTGTTGTAGCGTTATAAACGAACGAACCAAATGAATACTAACCACGAGCAGCGATTTTAATAATCACCATCTACTTACAGCACATGTTTACAACTGGAAGAAATAGCTGCTATTCTAAGAGGCTTTAACCACGGGTGTTCCTTTCATGTTTCTGTCATTCCATTTCCCGACATACCCACGTACACCGACAAGCCCCACTTATCTTTCCACTCTTCTAAAACGCAGCTCTCATCCCAATAGCAACAAACAAGAGTGATCAGCAGTAGTGGGTAGAAATATTCGCTTTAGCATGTAAAAAAAATTGTTTTGACACCTCCAATCCACTGCACAGTGCAGTGATGAGCACACTCCGCAATGAACCTGGCAAAACCGAGTTAAATTCTCAACCATGGCTATGCAGGGGTTGGCTCGGCTAGACTACAGCATGGCTTGGTTGTAATGATAATAATAGCGTTTTATATAGCGCCTTTCACCCGAGGGTCAAAAAGCGCTGCACAAGGGCCGCGAAGAGAACGGCATGTCAACAATGAAAGAAAAAACAACCAATAAAAACAAGAGGTAACGTACGCACAGCTGTATGCTGCCTCCTATCCTCAAATCAGGAAAGGTATCACATAAAAGCATTGTTTATTTTGTTTGTTTTTAATAGAATAGCCGTGTCGAGCATTGCTCCTCTTTCCTTTGCGATGTTTTGCCTCTCACATTGGAGGCATCATCAGGCTAATGAATGATTATTCCGGTAATGTGGGAGTCGAGAGCAGAGGAACGCTCAATATGGATATTCCAAAAGACCAGCTACTGAAAGCAATTCGCATACATCGAGCCGCGAATACCTATTCAATGCAAGATTTCAAAGACCATAAAGGCATGTGCTAAGGTAGATATTTGATATATATAAAGCTGAAATCATAAAGGCCTGTTGTGAATTTTAACCGCAAATCAGCATACAAGTTGAACTGGGAAAATGACGTGTCTAACCTCCATACTAACCCCATGCCACCACAAATTGTTGAGGAGTGAGCCCAGGTAAAAGCTCGCAAAACGGTTTCATAACCAAGCCCCATAGCTTGGGAGATCAAGACAGCTTACAGAATCAAAATCACCCACCGTATATTGATTTGACTCCATCGTTTATAGTCTTTGGATGCAGCCGGGGCCACGCTGAGGTTAATATGTAGCTAATTAAAGGGGCTGCAGGTGGTGTGGGCAGGTGGTATGATGGGAAGCAGGAAGCCGTGAACAGGACGGTGCTGATGCCTCAATTTGCAGCGGGGGCATCTCGCGGTGAGAATTAACGGCCACGTGTTAAACAAGGCCTGTGCTTGTATTTGTCTAGATGCGCCTTATGTCGTGATCGTGTCACATTTTCTAAAGTTTACAAATGCGCAGTCACGGCAGCACTCTGTTCATTGTGCCAACAGTGCAGCTGAGAAAACACAGACCACGAGTAAAATACAATGAATATTTTATGCCTGTCGTTTACGTGGCTCACTGAAGCAACAGTTTACCAAGAGGTGCAATCACTGGTGAGAAGCGTTCCAATAGAGGCTTGTGTTTTATTACGTATAAACAATTTGCCATTCTCCCACGGAAAAAAGGATTGGTGAATTAATAGATTTTTGGGTCAGATAGCGCGAGAACGTGTGTGTCGTAAACCATCCTCCACCTGACACAGCCAATTCCGAAATTTTTCGCGTGAACAAATGTGTCCATTTACTTAGTGCTTCGGCACCACCGGTGTGTGTGCGAGCACGCCAAAACATTTAACATTCGAGTACCACATTTTGATGGTAGTTACAACCAGCATCATCAGGGAGTTGCCAGAAATCAGAAAACAATTAACAATCGGAGGGTTGGTGAATCAAGCAGATTTGTGAAACTCCCACTCACTGGGCCGCAACGTGGCCAGGATATAGCAGTAGAGCAAAGGAGATGTTGACTCATCTGTGATGGCCTTCGTGTCGTGTCCCTTCATATTAGTGGGTTTTCTCTGACTACGCCAAATTTCTTTCCACACATAAAACACTCATCAACGAAAATGGCCAAACATTCCAATGCAGGATCCTCCTCAAGCCAAGTATTAAAACTCTTAGATAAATAAAGTACTGGGAACAAAATGACTTAGAATCCATCGAAATGACGTCCTAGAGAGATAGTTAACGCTGCCCATATCCAAATGTATTTCTCATGGCACACAAGCAAATTACACACCTGCAGTACTTGAGCAGATTAGAAGTTTCCATCACTCAATATAGTGTCGGGAAATGAGATTGTGCAGAAATTTAATGGGGACAAGGTTTGGTCGGTGTGTTTAATTAAAAGATGACTTAGGTTAGTGTTTTTTTATACGCTACCTTCCTTAGAGTGCAATATCATTTGCGAGCCCATCTGCCGGCACAGACCAAACTGGCAACGCAATAACCTTACAGTGCTAAAGTTACATTTGTACTGACAGCGCTGGGAAAGTTGCTTCATTTTGTTGTTGTGGATTTTACTTGGAGTGGCACAGCAAGAAGGGTGCGTGCGCGCGGGTTTGGTTTTTAAATCAAGGAGACCGATGGATGGATGAGACTGGTAATGACGGAATAGCAACAGGTGAGAAAGCCTGAAAGGATGACCAGTGCATCGGTGAAGCTATTATTATTTGGCAAACATTTGTATCCAGAGCGACTTACAAAAATTACCACATATACAATTTAAACAACCATCACTGCAGGTTGACAACTATTACCGGTTGTTTAGACCATTGGACCTTTTTTGCCGTTGTACAAATAATGTAGACTATACGAGGTTTACCCCTTTCCGGCAATGAGAAAAAAGTGTTAAGATCTTTGCAAAAAGGTGACCATTTAGTGTCTAATACCAAGCCCATATTTAATTGACAGATTTGAACCGTAAAACATATAGGAAAAAAATACATATTATATATTTCTTAAATGCACACAGGAAGATGATTAAATGTTAGATGCAATGGCCCAGGGTTACTATTGCTAGACAAATTAGGGCTTTGCAATGCTTACTAAACACTTCCATGCCGTCACACAGGTAATTATGCCTTAGTATTGCATTTACGATGCCATGCCCCAACGCGACCTCAATCCAGCCAATCGCAGGGCTCTTGCGTGTGCAATGACAACAAAGTAGATTTGAAGAAAGTTGTGTTTTTTGGAACCAAATTCAACTTTTTTTCCCCATTGCTGCATTCCATTACGAATGGAGCGAAAAAAGACATTAACCCTGCTCTTGGCAACAGTATTGCAAGTCATGCTGTTTAACTTTGGCTTAAGGCACTTAGGATTATTAGGGTCCACCATTATTGCCAAAATAAACGGTTACAGAATTGGTTCCAGCTCAATCCGATGGGTTCCGGAAAGAGTTTCTAGGAGATTGAAAGAAGAAGCTTTTTTTCTATGTCATATTTATTTTACCAGTTCCAGCAGTTCCAAGATGGAGTTCAGGGGTCGGTTCCACGTCACTCAGAGGACCAGGCCAGGGGTACCTTTAGGATTCTTACAGGTCACAGTTAATACCAAAGGCGTAATAGTGGGTGAATTTTTAGAGCAGATTATCTGTAGGCAACCGGCTCGTCAGTTTGCTGATTAGTATGCAAAGGGAAAGTTTTAAAATGGGCATATCTCGAGGTTTTAATGCAATGTGTTTCTCATGACTTTTGACTTTCGGTGCACTGTATTGATTAAACGTACGTGTAATGAGGTTTACAAAGTATAACACCCATTACGTGTAAAAGCACTCTGAATTGTTTATTTTTTTACAAGTAATGACCGCACAAGAGGATCTTCCACAGAGCCATTCCACACATTACACGTGTTTAATCACTTAATTATCACACAACTTTAACACGGTGCTAATGCAGTGGAAATCGACGATTGAATAGGGCAACGTGGCCCTTGAGTTGGCACCGGGAGGTGGTCTAAGACTCCGTGCGAGATGGCACCACGCACCATGACCAAGCACACCGTACCACTTTAGACGGGCTACACGAGTTCACCCAGTGCGTCGGGTTAAAAACTAGACATTCCCTGCCTCCCCAACCACAACCGCCACCTTACGCGCTACAGGATCCTCACTGTAATTAATAATGCCAATCATATTTAATAAGTGCGATATTTCCACCAGGAAGACAGCTGATAGGCACGAACTCCAGCAGTGGCAAATAACCCCTGTATCAATGGGTCATACTCGCATTCTTTAGTGACGGTAAAACTCTGCTCCGGCAAGTACTGCAAAGTCACACAAAGGCTGACATTTCAGTCAAATTTACGATGAGAGAGGGTTTAAGTTTAAAATTGGTTCCATTCTGGTCTCAAATAAGTTGTTACTGCCACGCACAAGAGATGGAGGCAGCAAATTCTTATATTGTGACCACTGCATGCTGAACAGTGGGGGCCCATATGCGAGCTTTCTATTCCAATCCCAATTTAATTTCCAAAAGAGCTTGCAGTTTATTATTGGCACGCGCGCGGCGCCACCCAACCCAATGACCCAGGTTTTGTTCCCGATTCTCTGGTGATTGAGGGTGTCCACGTAGGTCAGTGCAGCCAGTAATGAGTCGGTGATACTGGAAGTGCAGCGATGCTGAAGTGTGCCAGGTGTATTGGACACCAGGTCATATGCAGAGCCAAATCAAAACAAGAAAAAAGCGCTAGCAGACCGCATTCGCCTCTGATGATCATCCGTGACTTATCAAGGCTTACCTTCATCATGCTTCTGAAATTGTACAAATAGCTCATTTCACCCTAGAGTAATGGTCAAATTACTTCCAATCCCAACGTTTCATGATGAGAATTAAGAAATTCTCCACCTGCCTCTTACGCTCTGCTCTTTACAGTTCTTTCGTCCTTTGTCCACAGGCAAATTTCTTTCACTTTATCGAGTCACTTTGATGAAGGGTGGCTTCATGAAATTAGACACAGTTTAATGTTGGTCAAAGTGTGCAGGTCATATGCAATTCTAATATTCTGCCTAAATTAAGTGGATTTAAAGGCTCTTTTGCCATAGAAACAGAGTTTTGCCAGTTCTACCCCACGAGACATCACATTCTGACTAATCCTCTCCTTTATAATAATAATTCTACATTTATAACGCCCACGTATTCATTCAATGTCGAAGGTATTTATTCGACGAGAGAAGGACTCAGAGGCGTGAGAAAAGCGCAGCAGAAAAATACCCAGTGAGCGTGCAAGCTCTTTACGGGATTCCTGCGACACGACAAACATGCACCACCCTGCCGCCCTTGGCAAGACTGAGACAAATAAACACTGAGATCACGGCATTAAACTCTAGCGTTCTTACAGTAAAAATTAAATGGACATTGAATACATGTGCACGGGTCTCTGAATCGCAATACAAGGCCAATACTATAATTAATGTGGTGCACCACCACTAATGAGAGCAGAAAAATAGAATTTCAACAGCAACTGCACACAATATTTTCTGATTACATACGGCATATTCATACGTTCAATTGTTAGCTGTCAGCCAAAAAAGCTTTTTATTATTATGGCAATCAATGCATATGGGGTTTCACTACTCGCCTACCCCAACCTCAGACGACTGATATGGTCAGGGTAATTTTAATAAACCTCCAATGTTGAATCTGGACACGTGGCATTGTGACTAGGTTGCTTGACTTGCAATCGAAGGCTGCAAGTTCAAATGCCATCAAAGGTATGATTTAGCTCACCGTCAAGCTGGGATGATATGTTTACCAATTTGACGAAAATAAACCTTACTTATCCGATGGAGTCCATGGCACTTGCCATAAAGATGTGGAACGTAAAGTCAACGGCTCAGGGCTATAATTGAAAAATGAACCCAGCGTCATGCTCATTTAATGCAGGAACTCCGATTCATATCCCCGCAAAACAGCTGCTAAATGACATCGCCTTGGCAATTTTAAGACCATCCTAGCTTGGAGAAAAAAAAAAATTGCGTGTAAAAAAGAAACTTAATTTTTTTTTTAAGTGTGCCTACCTCATTCCTCTCCTCGCGGCCCTTCCAGCGGATGTGCGCGTTCGCTGCCGCCATAGCTTCGACAACAAACGTCGTGGTCACGAAGCTTAGAAGGCAAAACAACAAGCAATAGGTATTAGGACTGCGTAGGTTTTCACGGCTGTGCTGTACAACTCTCCGATGGGTTTTCAGGTTTGACCGTGTGATGTTCAGTACAGTGTCCGACATTTTGCTTTCACTTGCTGGGAGCTTCGCCACAAACGGAATTCGGTTCAGCATTTCTCTCCAGATGCCGGGATCTTCTTTTATTATGAAATATATTAGATAGATGTTTATTATTACAGCAGAAAAAAAAATACCTAATGAATTTGCAAGCTCTTTACGGGATTCCTGCGACACAACAAGCACACGAATTAAAAAAATAAATAAAAATATAGAAATAACAAATTAACGAAACAAAACAAAACAAATGAGCAAATAACCATCTTTGGACTGTGGGAAGAAACCGGGGTGCGTTATCATATCGGGACAAAGTTCCAGGCACGCGGAAAAAATGTCGGACACCATGCCGAACAAAGTGCAGTACAACCAAAAAAATGAATTGGAGCACTACGTATTTGCTATTATTACATTGCGTGGTGTGTTTGAGCAATAACCTCATTTAAATAAGTACTGGTTTGGTGAACTAATAGACAGTGAAGCTCCAGTCCACGAAAACACTGTTGACCCTATTAGACCCGAGTCATTCCCATAAGGCTCAACACAAACAGTAATTAAAACCCCTTATCAAACTAAACAGCAATTTAAATGTATCCAATATAAAAAGTAATGTACTTTACAAATCCCAAAACAAGTATATTTCCAATGGGGCCATGCTAATTGTTTATCAGAATTTAAGTACTCGTTTAATTTTTTTATTCACCGCATCTTACTTAACCCTACAGACAATTTATATGTCTAACCGTTTGTATAAGTGTTTTTAGTGAGCGATTAATAATTCCGGGAACGACACACTGCAGCAATCGCGTTGACACAAAATGCCACTCACAAGGCATGCCATAATTCTTCCACCGTCATTATCATTAGGGGGGTCATGATTCTCTTAAAAAATCAATAGATTTAATCTGTTTTTGGTAATGCCTGTATAGTTTTGTTTTGCTTCATTCATCCCATTAGCCAACAGATGACATGCATATGCACTGTATATATAAAGTGGAGCAAGGGCAGGACAAATCACAAGAAGATGAAGATTGCCAACAGAGGAGACTGGTGATTTAATATATAGGTGATAGATGTTTATTATTACAGCAAAAATTATCTAGTGAGCTTGCAAGCTCTTTGCGGGATTCCTGCGACACAACAAACACAAAATGGCAGCTAAAGAAGAGATTGTAACATCACAGGACCATGAGGAATGGCGACACCATGGAGCGGACTTCATTCAGCAGAAATTCGACAACGTATAACGATTATGAAGACATGAAAATGAAGTACATTAAATAAATAAAAACATGATTCTTCCATGCAAACTTTTGTGGCTGGACTGTATAAGAATCAACTTATTAGAGGACTCAATTTATGCCTCATAAGTCCTCAGTTTAGGCAGAGCTGGCTCCAGCCTCGCTAGATAAAAATAACACCTCTCCACTAACGTGCATGCGCATGCATGCACACACAAAACACAAACTGATTTGAAGTGTGCTTTTTCCCCAAGACAAATGGTCCTTACAGGCAGAAAACACTGCAATAAAAGCAGCATGTAAAATCTCATGCAATGTTAACTTAACTCTCAAGCCAAAATGCCAAGGAAAAAGAAAACCTATGCATACGAGTCTCACGAATCACCGTTAACACAAATAAAACCCGTGCATGAAATAGATTTAATAACATTTCACAAAGTGCCCCTTGCGTCCCCACTGCAAAATGCATTCCAGTTCAATCGCTTTATGGATTGGTCTGAGCTTTATTTACAACGTTGTGTTGCATTAAATGCATTCTTAATGGGTGTGTGAATTTTATATGGTTAACCCATTTTTGTTCATGACCACTAAAACATTAAATTCTCAAAGGTCACTGCAGACCACGAGACAAGCTGCGTCTTTTCTTAGCAAAAATGCTGTTACAGACGTTACATGCAAACTGTAAAATAAGCACGCAACAGCATTTGATCGGATTTTAACACAAAGATTCCATCAATGAGCAGCTCGATTACTGTACACCGTTTGCAGTCTTAACTTCATCCTTTGGGAGTAAATTCACCTTAATAGAATGGTTCAATTCCATATCGACTAGCTAATGAAAAGTTCACACGGTAAGGCCAAAAGTGCAATTAACAGGAGCGCAGTCATCAGCTGAAAGTGAGAGCTGCTGAGTTAGAAACAATAAAAAAAAACGTCTAAGCCTGTCCACAAGAAAATAATTAATTGCAGCCAGGCATCTTCACTTCGCACCATGGCAAGAGTAGGAAAATAACTAACTCTTATCGTGCAAGTTAACAGAAATAAACTTTTATGGAATTGTGGATGACGACCGGCAGATGTAACTCCAGTGTTTCCCACTACGGCATACAAAGCAAAGATCCCCGTATAGTCTCAACAGACTTTCGGGGAAAGTGCTGTTAGCAAGTACCTAGAGCCATCCAGACACATACTTGGACAAACATTAATATTCAAAAACACACACCTACACACACAATACCGACACAACACACCGCTGGGACATACGCACACACACGTCCACCCCAGACCACCAGGTGAGAGCAGTATGACGACCATTGATAGATACCTCATGAAGGCGAGTAGGATGAGCAGGAAGAGGCTGACCAGCCAGCCAGCCATGCCAAAGGCCTTGGGCATCGTGAGTGCTCCAGTCCCCACGATCAGGTTAAACATGTACACCAGCCCCACCTGGTGGCACACGTGCACAAAGTCAAGGATCGTTCCGTTTAGCCATATTATGATCACGATTAATGTCGCGTAACAGTCAAGATTGATAACCGCTGGGAGAGTTCAAAACAGGGCGGCACGGTGGCGTAATGGGTAGCGCTGCCTCCCCACAGCAAGAAGGTCCCGGGTTCGAATCTCGGCTCGGGGGACTTTCTGTGTGGAGTTTGCATGTTCTCCCCGTGTCCGCCGGGCACTCCGGTTTCCTCCCACCGTCCAAAGACATGCTGCCAGGTTAATTGGCGTACTGACTAAATTTCCCCAGGCGCCCTGCGATGGACTGGCGTCCCATCCTCGGTGTTTCGCTGCCTTGCGCCCTGTGTCTGCCGGGATTGGCTCTGGATTAAGCGGTTTCTGAAAATGGATGGGTGGATGGATGTCGTGTAACAATAAAGGTTGATGACCGCTGGGAGAGTTCAAAACAATAGAATTGATAGCGAATTGGTTTGCTTAAGGACTGGCGAAACCAAACCTGGCTACACAGCATTTTCCGCAGTTAGGACAAACCACGGACTGCCCGAGTGTTGTGTTGCATCCTTAAATCGGGTGTTGTTGCATTTGCAATCAAAAGTTCCACAACAGCCTTTCAGACCACATGGGCAAGTGCTGTTAGGGAGCACCTACAGCACTAAAGCCCACATGGCACATAAAAGCTTTTGCAAAAAGGTGTCCCCTTAGTGTTTAAACATCTTAACACTGTTTTCTCATTGCCGGAAAGGGTAAAACCTCGTATTTTCTACATTAAAAGGGTGGTGTTGCCAGAACCACACCTGGCCTACTTTATGTCTCCAGTGCTGATATGTACAAGCTGCACCAGGTACTCATCATACAGGGCCGAGTCAATTTAGGAAAGGCCCAGGACAGGTTTAGGTATCGCTTGCCACTGATGTTAAGCGTGGCTGAAAATATGAACCCGGGTTGCCCGGGGTTTTAGTGCAGTGCGCGGACGGTAGCAGCACTGATTCGTACAAACAGGACAGGTAAGATAACAGCAAACATAACTGCACAGCATGCAAAGAACCTCGCGCGTGCATGCGTAATTTACTACTGCCCGTAAGAAGAAGCAAAAAAACTGGCGTACTTGAAATGCAGGTCATAGCTCACGCTGGTTATTTAACGTCTCAATAAAGTCCCACAATGGTTTTCATTTATTATGAATATAAATAATTGATGCATTCTATAGGGGCTTCAAAAAAGCTTTTCTCCAGTCAGCGATCCCTCACTCAATTCATGAAGCAATTATAACCATTATCGGACCACAACATTGACCCACTGATTCGTCAAGGCAATATTCCAATCACAAAAATAATGGCAAAAATTAGTGTTTAGATGGACCCGTTTTCTTATCCAAGCTGGGTAAATTCGTATTTTGCCAGTTTGCTTGAATAGTCATATTATGTAGATTTAACCCACAGCATTCTAAAGATGATGATGTGATGTGATATTGCAATTAGCCAAGTGAGGACTGCTCTTTATAATGTGTTAACATGGGTCTTACATATACAATTCAAGTACTTGGAGTGGTAATATTGTTTTTCATAGTACAGTAACACTAAACATTATGCTGCTGCGTGACACTTGGAAACTTAAGAGTTCAAATCGCAAGCAGATACCATTTCAACTCATCACCTCTGCAGAGTAAATAGTGAGGATCATTAAAGGGAGCCATTAACAGTGGTAGAGTAAACATATGGATTTGCGGCAAGGTGGAGTGGTGAGTGGCACTGCCGTCTGACAGAAAGAGTCCACGGTTGGATCCCCACTTGGATGCCTTTTTATATGGAGTTTGCGTGTTCTCCCTGTAGTCACGTGGGTATTTGCCGGATTCTCTGGTTTCCTCCCACAGTACAAGGTAAATTGGCCTGGCATCCCATCCTGGCTTACACACTGTCTGCTAGGATAGTCTTCGGCACACCGCGAGCCCCTGCAAGATTTAGCGTCTACTGATAATGAATGAACTTAACAGATCGACTGGCCCTTACAATAATACGGAATATTCACCACTGGCTAAGGGCCACCGAAGTAGATTGCGTGAGCAACACCCCAGTGCTTATTTGAGCAGGCAAACACTTTTCATTTAACATAAATGTCACGACTGCAAAGCATCCTTTGGCAAAAACACCACTAAATTGTAAAAAATGATATGTTTTACTACAGATTAAGTGAAAAGCTGCTCGACTCCTCCAACAACAGGAAGAGGTGATAGTTGTTAGTGACGGAAACTGTTCGTGTTTAACCTTCAGACACGACTTGTACAGTGCTGCTGTTTTATGTTTCAATGTATTCGTGTTCAACACAATAAAGTTAACGATGTTTTTTGTTTAATAATTTGAACACATAGTGTGACAGCAGCCAAATAATCACACGGCTTCCTATGCATCATCCAGGAGAATATTATTAAAGTTTGAATTTATAAAGCGTCTCAGTACAATCATAACTCAAGGCTATTATCATTGACGATTTCAATTGGGTGGCACACTGCCCATAACATGACATAAGTCGGAAACAAATTGTGCAATAACCACGCAGTGCTCGCGACACACTATGCCTTGACCCATGAATAAAGATGCTGACAAACACAAATCACTATTTACTACCGCAAGCTCATACAGGACACCAACAGTCAAGTTAACAAAAGTACCTAGTGTTTTCTCAAGACAAAACGTTAAAGTGTCCCCGTATTAAATCTAGCTAAAGGGCAGTCAGTGCTCATCACAACTGGCAGCCCTGGGGCAAGTGTTGCAGTAGTGGGGGGGGGGGAGGTCTATCTCCATAAAAGAAAGAGATATTAGGCGAAGTCGACCTTCAAATGAGGTGTGAGGGTTGACTCGGACAGTCTTAAAACAGCACCCACCAGATGCACGTCTCATTAGAACAGAGTAATGTAAAGTTAAGCTACATCCCGCATCGGCAGATAAAAGCAAATTCTACAGACATACATGCATTTCGTCACATATCAATGCATTAATGCTACTTTAGGGAAGGTTCTCACTAAGGAATAGGAGAAATAGCACTTTAACATGCACATTGTATAAACGGCAAGGTAAATATAGAAACTCCATCCATCCATTTTCAGAAACCGCTTAATCCTATACAGGGTCGCGGTGAGCCGGAGCCTATCCCGGCAGACACAGGGCGCAAGGCAGGGGTGAACACCAAGGATGGGACGCCAGTCCATCGCAGGGCGCCTGGGGAAATTTAGTCAGTTCGCCAATTAACCTGGCAGCATGTTTTTGGACGGTGGGAGGAAACCGGAGTGCCCGGCGAAAACCCACGCGGACACGGGGAGAACATGCAAACTCCACACAGAAAGGCACCCCGAGCCGAGATTCGAACCCGGGACCTTCTTGCTGTGAGGCGGAAGCGCTACCCACTACGCCACCGTGCCGCCCATAGAAACTCAATAGACAAAAAAACAACTCTCCACAGTAATAACATGGTAATGTTTCAGTCGCTCTGCCTACTGGCAATTTAAGACCAAAGTTTTCCAGTAGCATTTGTTTAAGCAGCAAAGTCTGTACTGGACCCATTGAGTTAATGTATAATAGTTTATAGTTAGACTATTTAAACTTAAACTGCCAAAACAAACCAAAAAGTAAAAAATAACTGGCAATTCACAGTATATTCGAAGCAGCCTTAATCATTTAAAAAATGTTGTTCCTCTGGTTTTTTTATTTTTTTTCATTGTTGACATGCCGTTTCTTCGAGGCCCTTGTGCAGCGCTTTGTGACCCTCGGGTGAAAGGCGCTATATAAAACGCTATTATTATATGAGGACAAAAAAGGTCATTAGCAGTAAAACGGTCACCATAAGAAGTATGTTGATTTCTTTTGGTGTCATGTTTTCAATGTACACGTTAAAAGTTTGCATTGGCTAAATGGAAACAATTCCCATGCATGACCACACAGCCAGAGGTATATATAACGTAAGCAAAAAAGGAACAATTTTAAAAGTCATTATCATACACTTAATGCCAGTCAATATTTTGCAGGAGGCACACAGGACACACAATTGCAGGTATTCGCTTTGGGATAAATGTTATTCGCCGTGCCGTGCTTACAAAAGGTGAGTAGAGTTCTCCCGTATCGGTGATATCACCAGCCATGGCGAATGAGTAAGAAGTACTTCCAAGTTCTTGTCAACGAAACACTAAAAGCCACGCAAAGCACGTGACTAAAGCGAAACCCAGAACTTCTTCAGGGCACAGAGTGAGTCAGTCACCTGCAATACAGAAAAACGCACGGTAAATAGGTTTGTCAATCTCGGTCAAACACAGCACAAACGTGAACCCAACTGGACAGGCTTATGTCTATGACCCATGAGCACTATGCAGTTCTGTATACCATACTTCAGTCGTCGCTTTAATGAAATGCCTTGAGGATATTTTTTTGCTTAGTTTATTTTAAAAAGAACAGTTCACAGTTTACAGGGCTAAAACATCACCACAGCTATGTATGCAGCTGTACACAGGCCTTTAAGGAAGCAACAATGAGAGAAATTTGGACTGAAGCAGATACGAAGTCACATCTGTATTTGAACCAAGCTTTGATATACTAATACATTCATTCATTTGCAGAAATCGCTTAATCCTGTAAAGGGTTGCGGTGAGCCAGAGCCTATCCCAGCAGACACAGGCCACAAGGCAAGACTATGCCCAGGATGGGACGCCAGTCCATCACAGTACTGGATACTAATACAAGCAAGAACAGAATTTTTTAAACAATAAACACAATACACAACAACACAATACTTGTTTTATTCGTACATGAGCAGTTATTGCATTTTACCAGGGTTATATTGTAGACGTCACAATTTTCTCCTAGTAAATGTTGATACTTTACACAAGCCTGTTAGCTAAATTGGAATATCACGACCAACATCATCAGTGTATGGGCCTCAATAGTTACGTGTACGTACCGCCAGTCTCATTCACAAGATAAACATCTCTCATATAGCTTAAAGATACTCTTGGGACCAAGTGCTGTTAACGAGCACCTATCACGGCCTCACTCAATCGCTTTCACATGCAAATAAAACCTTCGCAAATCCTGAAACCTCCTCATTCGTCACGTTCTCACATTGTATTCCGAGGTACTTGTCAGCAAAAACATTAGTGGAGACCGTTCCACCTCAGGATCACACTGACAATACACATCAAATATTCAGGCCGTTAATGGCAAGCGCCACAACTCAACATAGTGTAAAAGCTCCCTTGATGACGAGGTTAATTTGGCTTTATCATCTATATTGTGTTTGTTTGCCACCCGTGTTATCACTCAGTCAGCTGCCACGGTCTGGTCGATGCAATGACGACCACAGTAGGGCGGCCCCTCATCCTGCATTTGACAAAGGGCTGTACGTGGTACCTGACTTACAATACACGTTCCCTTGGAATGTTTTGTTTTACCGCCAGAATTCTGGAACTTTAACAACGTCCCTCTTGTGAACGAGACACGGTTCATCGTAGGTACGCAACCACAGTCTTTCACTCTACAGGACTATGAACTATAATTTATTCATCGATTAATAACGAGTTATGTGAAACATATCAAAGTGTAAATATCGATTTTTTTTTCCATATCGCAACACCCGCGGCTGCGACGCGGGTGTTCCGACACCCGCACTTTCACAGAAACATGATTCATCTGCCCACTTTTTCCTGAGGTAATCTCATATCATATGTTGCGATACCCGCACTTTCACAGAATCATTTAAAATGTGTTTTTGTTGCTTTGGTTTTTTATTTATTTATTTTTCATTGTTGACATGCCCTTCTCTTCGCGGTCCTTGTGCAGCGCTTTGTGACCCTCGGGTGAAAGGCGCTATATAAAACGCTATTATTATTATTATCCCCCCCACTTTTTCCTGAGGTAATCTCATATCATATGTTGCGACACCCGCACTTTCAGAGAAACATGATTCCATCCCCCCCACTTTTCCCTGCAACACCTGCGGCTGCGACGCGCCTGCGCGTTCACGTAACACCTTCTTCTTCTTTGCGATTCTTCGAAGCACGATGTTCAGCCTCTGGACATCGTTGTCTTTCAGCTCGGCCTCGAAGTAACACCTGCCCAGCAGTTATACGACCGATTTGTGTGGGGAGAATTGTGACATATTTACAAACTGAGTGTTAAAAGTCTGGGGCATGACATCTCTCTCTGAGCAAGCGGCGGTAATTCCACATTGCCATGGCAGGGTTTAGATAATTCAGTAACAATACAGTCTTCATTTAACAAGCAGCGGCTGAAACATTGCACACGCTTCGCAACCTCAATCGGAACTTCAAATCACGGTTCTGGGTTAGTCAACGCAACCCACCATCCCTCACGCCTCCGGTGGCCGATAAAACAAGTACCACTTTGTAGAAAGCCAGCAGCGACGATGGTTCCACAAACAAATTCAGCCATACATAGGAACGTGGGGTGTCCACCTCTGGTGCATAACGCATGTAAATCAGCACAAGCAAACCTCCTCACCGCATATCACACTGGCTGGCCGCCGAGGGACACCGTCGCCCCGGTAACCCGTCGCCCCGATAGCCGGTTGCCCTGGTAACCGGTCGCCCCGGTAATCGGTTGCCCTGGTAACCCGCTGCCTGAGGTAACGTGGATAACCCTCACGGCAGCCTCCCGCTTTGAACACCGACCCGCTTCCCGGTTTCCGGCTTTGTCACGTGGCAGGTCGGCTTCGGCGGTCACGTGCTTTTATAGTGGGGGAAGGAGTGGGGGTTGGTAGATGTTAAGATAGATGGATGTTTATTATTACAGCAGAAAAATACCCAGTGAGCTTGCAAGCACTCTACGGGACTCCTGCGACACAACAAACATGCGAATTGCTGACAGTGATTAAAATATATATAACATTCATAAGTAACAGAATTTAAATCAACCAACAAAAAAACATTTATACATGGGGGGGAGGATGAGGGTTTGGAGTGTTATTGGTATTGAAGGTGGACATGGCCTGGCACAGACCCGGGTGTCACCACGGGCTGACTGACTGAGATGACTGGCTGGGGGCACCACCTCTGCTCCCTCCTGTGCCAGACGGCATACCAGGGCGGGGCTATGGGCGGGACGGGTCATAGGCGATTTTAGGTTCCGCGGAGTCAGATTTTCGTTCCGGGCGCCGCAAATACGTCGGTCACCCGTCGCTTCTCTCTGGTCTCCCCACGGAGTGCCTCATTTGTTCGAGTTTTCCCGCCGCTGCTGCTGTTGCTGCTGCCTCTGAGCGAGTGGAGGCGACGAGAATGCGAGTGAACGCGAACGCGCTGCTCGAGGGCCGCCGCGTGGTGCTGGTTCCCTACGAGAGGGAGCACGTGCCGCGGTACGATGCTTTCCTATACAGCCCTATCTAGCTGCGACTGTCCCTGTGAGACAAGTGGGGTTGAGTTGGTACCACCTTGGGGGTGGGTGGCAAATCTACATTTGTGCGGTGTGAACACATCGCCGCTGGGGAGATAAAGGCGGCCGGGCGTGGTGCTGGCCACCCCACTCTCTCGTGTGCCGTGGTAGCAACTTCGTAGGTGCTCGATAACAGCAATTGAATCTACCTGTATCCGTTATGGGCACGACGGATTAATCTAAGAGGCCAGACCACCTCAGGCAGCCTAGATTTCGCGGTTTCAACGTAGTAACTGTGACCGATAACAGTGAATTACGTGGTAAGCGTTTGAAATTTGTGAGTTTGTCAAGTA
>JAZEWU010000037.1:4458692-4473600 GCA_036362915.1 Geotria australis | reverse complement strand
GAAACCCATGCAGAACACGGGGAAAACATACCAAGTCCACACAGAACAGCGACTGGGTCAGAAATCAAACCCAGGAACATTTTTCTCTGAGACACACGTGTTAGCACTGCGCCAGCTGCCCCTCCTAATAATCTATTATTCTGATGCTGGGTGAAGGTCTCAATATTGTGATGCCACCAACCAAATTCCTTTACATCACCACCGGTCTGCTCGCTCTATTCTCCTTAGCTAAAGTTGACGTGCCGCTATAGCCACTTGAATGTAATACCATGTAAACGTTAAGTGAACCATCAGCCAATCAGGGTTATGGTGAATCAAAGGCGGCGGTCTAAATTCTACTTGTAGTGTTAACGTCGTATCATAAGGCACACAACATTCACTAATGCAAATCAGAAAGCACATGTGAGTACCAGCGTACACAATAGCCTTTTGCCATCGTACACGATACATTTCACTTGACACGAAAATGAGTGGGTTTAAGTGTTTGCGTGTGCACCGCGTGTGTGTGTGCAGCTACCACACGTGGATGCAGAGCGCTGAGCTACAGAAACTTACTGCCTCGGAGCCATTGAGCCTGGAGCAGGAGTTTGCCATGCAGCGCAGCTGGAGAGAGGACCCAGACAGTGCGTACGAGACGGCACGCGAAATTACTCACACATGCGCCCATGTAAACACGTACCTGCATGTACGCGCACTGGTATTTGAGCTTAGATATAGGTGCACGCTTTTGTAATCGTTGACATGTCTACGGTAATGCATTGCCAGCTCGATGTATTGCTTGAGTAGGCAAAGAAAGGCCAATCTTTGGGCTTTGTTAACTTGTGGAAGCCTCAAGGAAGCCAACGGCTGAGATCATCCACATTGCCAAGACCAGTCAACGCCAGAGGGGCAATTTCAGCCACAGGTGATATACTGGCTACTTATGGAAACGAGCAGTTTCAGTAATATTGCCTGCATATATAGAAATGTTACACATGCTAGCAAGAGAATTGCCCCCAAAAATAATAAACTCTGCAAATAACTAAATAAGTTAACTTTTTGATTTTATTGGTCGAACGTAAGTAGTGAGTTATTTTATTGCAAGCAACAATACACCACCAGGCGTGGGACACTAAAGAGTTATTGACCCAACGCCTAAAATAAAGGAACTGGAGATTCTAAACGGCACCCTGTATGGCCTTAAAAACTTCCATCACCTCTCCCGTTGGCACATCCCATCATCTGCCACCCTCCCAGAGAGACCCTTATGATTGAGAGTGTGCGCATGTTTGTGTTGGCAGAGTGCACCTTCATTGTACTGGAGCGGGCAGCTTGGGACCGTGAGCCCCGCTCGGAGGAGACCTGCATGGCCGGTGATGTTAACCTCTTCCTAACCGACCCCGGTGACCCGTCGTTGGCTGAAGTCGAGATCATGATCGCCGGTGTGTTTCTCTCATGGGGACCCACACTGGCACACCAACACACAGATGACGCTGGTGGACTGGCTAGATCTGCGGTTCTTAACCTGGGGTAGACATGCACCCCCTGATAGTGCGATATATACCAGCTTTTGTATTTGTTGTATTATACATGTATTGTACTATATATGTATTTATTAATAAGGGGTGCGAAAATATATTTTGAGAACCAAAGGGGTGTAGTCTGCATTAAAGGTTAAGAACCACCAGGATAGATCATCTCAAGCCAAGTAATGGTGACGCAGACATCAAACATTTCTATTTTTGTTGACTTAGATGTGTTTTATTACAGCAGAAAATACCCAGTGAGTTTGCAAGCTCTTTGCGGGATTCCTGCGACACAACAAACATGCACCATCACACAACGAACCACAAAAACATAAAGTAAACATTTACACATAAGTCACCAAACAAAAAAATACAAAGTAGTTAAAACAGTGAAACATTGCATATTATACAATCCATAGAGATGCTCAAGTCGAATCCTATTCAATGCTGTCAAATGTTGATATTTAGGACTCGGTATTTTTGACCTACACAAGCCGAGTCTTTATAGACTCCCTGTTCAGTCACATCTCCACCCCATTGCAATGCTTAGGGATCCTCTTACGAGGCATTTTTGAGACAACCTCACAAATCCTCCCCTTTCTGCATTATTAAATTAAGTGGCATTTCTTCCATTCTATTACAAATCTCTCAACGTGATACACGGCACTGCCATTTGACTTTCATATCCCGTGTCACCGTAAAAATGGCCTGACACCAGGCTGCCACATAAATCAGACACGGATTAAAAAGCACTGGAATTGACTGCACAAGCCAACCCTGTGGTCCAGGACCTCCCGATCCAGTGTCCACAGTTCCGCATCTAATTTATAAGGCACCCTGTTTTATTTTCCACAAAATGCCCACCTAATCCACAAAAAGCATTACACCAGATTTACATGTATTTTTTTAAATGTAATCCTAGCAGCATAATGGAGAATAGATATATGTTATCTAGGCTTGCAAGGCTTACTTGAAGGCACACAGTGCAATACTTCATGCTAAGTGCATTTCTGTGCCACAGCGAATGCTTTTAACCACTCGTGACATAAAAACATTCCACTAGAAGCCAGATTGTTTTCGTAATTTACTTAATGCACACCTGCTATGTGTGCCACACGTAGTTTTAGCATTTTATAAATCTACAAAAGCATTTCCATTAGTTGATTTACCAACACATTATATTTTTGTAAATGGACCAGTTTGTGGATATCTTTCCGTAGTGCCGTCCATTATCATTGCTTGAAAATTGTTGCCATTTGCATCTCACCCCCAGATATTACATTCGTGCAGCTTGTTAGTAAATAACAATAATTTACAGCCCTTTATCAATCCACAGTTGAATGAATGCCTCACTACACTTTGGCCATTGTAAGCAACTTTTGACCATACAGTACTTCAGGGCATTACTCACTGTGGGTTGGTGAAGTGGGTGTCCAGCGCCAGTTCAGATATCACTCGCTGCTGATGGTAGCAAGTGGTAAATAAAATATGTACCATATTTTGGGAAAGTAATTGATAGTCATCCTATGAGCTCAGAGCTGCCAATGCACATAAGCACTACCGTCTTGTTGCTTTGAGCACTGACTGTGCGTCTGTGAATAGAACATAGCCTAAAATAAGTTCCATGCTGTCATCACTATTAAGCCCCATTTATCGTTCTGAATCTGTGGTGGAAATTCCACATTCTCGTTGCAGAGACCAGTTTATGTGGCAACCACCATAGATGGATGATGGCCTAAGTTTACCCATGAGAGGGAATATGTGCATACAAATATTTAAGACTGTCCACGCTTGTCTATAATTTACAGAGCCTACTTGCAGAGGAAAAGGATTGGGAAGGGAGGCAACACTTATGATGATGCAATATGGCAAGTATTTTATATCGTATTATTAAATGGTATGCTATAAACATTTGAGAATCTCATTAAGTGAAAAATAAGCGAAGATAGACATTCATATTTTATGCCATTTAACAACTGCTCATAAAATACCTTAATAATGAGCCGTTGCCCTATCCTTGACGTGCAATTAAAAGTTGTCATAACAATTACCTAGAAAGTTTGCGTCATACACTGGCTTAGGGAGCAGTGGAAAACCACGTGATTAAAATGTAAAAGCTTGTTTTACTTTGTTTCATATTGTGATTCATGAAATGGTAGAATTGTCTGACGTGTAACTCCATGAATATTACAATCTACTGCCAAATTTTGGCTTTTTTAATGAATGTTAATGTAGATTTGTTGTACGCACTTTGTGCTTCCACATATTTCTAGTGTCTTAGTCTTTATGAACAAAGTGATTGATACTCTATTTAAGATGCTAACAATGTGTAATTAAAATGAGGAGTGCCATAAAACTTAACAATAATGTATAATTAAAAGTAGTTTTATGAGTTTTTCTGTTAAAACCATCAAACCAAGATTCAATTATTTCTCATTATGGATTTTTTTTTTCTTTCTAATATCTCATGTTTGCATGTGATATCAGGTGTGCAGAATTTGGGGATAAAAACCTGCCAAGCTAAAATAGGACTGGACAATGTGGTCAGCTTATCCATGTTTCAAAAGATGAATTTCAAGGAGGTAAGGCACATAACTCTTTATGAATTGTTTTAAATCAAACACGCTGCTTTGACAAACAGGAGAAATGGTTGAAATCTAGGGATTTGTTCTAAGATGGAGGTGTTTTTTTCAGTTGATGGCCTCTTTACTTGAAGTGAACAAAACACAGTTGTAAGTATTACTTGCTAACCAAATGTGTTATTCAACTTGGTAGTGATAACATTTGATTGCGGCCCTAAGCCAGTATTGGGAAATTTCCCATTCCCATTACAGGGCCACTATGGAAGACCACAAGGAAGATAAACACTGCCCCACTGTGTTTTATTTTTAAATTTTACTTATTTATAATTGTCGGGAATTGAAGGGGCAGGGGAGTTGACAGTACAGATGGCATTCTCGACTACAAGAGCAGCAAGGGAGAAAGAGTGATCTCCCACTTAGCAAAGAGTTTCTATAAAATGCCTTGGTTGCTAGAGCAGAGTGTGTAGAAGGGACTTGAGTGAGCTGAGCAGAGATGGGAGAGCTGGGCAGGTCCAGTTCCATGAAGGAGCATCACCGGTTTGTTGGTTAAGCGAACACTTAAATAATTTGGCTTTATATGTGCGTAGATTATACGTGTACATACTAATACAATAATCAGAGAAAGTGGTTATCATTGTATTAACCTTCAAGGCTTTAAGAGCTGACCAGACCCTTGCTTATTTTATTAACTTTTAGCTGCTCAACTGAGCTAAGAGTCTGCTACAGTGCATCCTTTATAACATTGCTTCACAGAATATAGCCATTGATTTGTCATTTCATTTCTCCACAGCAGCGTGTAAATATTGTGAGTGGATGCGCAAGACATCATACTAATGTAACCAATGGTGATGGTGATATACTGGTCTCTCACTTCCACACACAGGTATCCAGGAGCAATGTCTTTCAGGAGGTTACGTTACAGCTGGCGATGGATGCTGATAACTCTGCATGGCTCGCGGAACAGACGGCACACGTCATAGAGAGAGACTATGCTCAGCAAAGGTGCTGTGAAGAGAAACAGGACTCTACGTCGTGAGAGTTCCCCATTCTTCCTCTCTAACCAGTTGTCTTACGCGTCAGGTACATAAAGAAGCTCATTCTGACTTGTCCCCCAAGATTGTCAAGAATATTTCTCCCCAACCAACAACAAAGAACAACCGGAAACTGCTGTGGAATTACATGATTGCACTGCCTTGATTGAGTATTTAATAAGGATCTGACCTGCATCTAAAGCAAGCATTTATAAACTTTGCCACGCCTGTGTTTTATATGTGTACAGTTTTATTCGTGAAAGCAGAACACTTCCATGTTAAGTTAAAACTGCAAACCTTCGTAGGGTGATGTTTTTGAGAGTGATTGCCGATTATTATCAAGAAGAAGAGACTACGAAGGATGGATACCGCAAAGATGTTACCACGAAAACTGATGCAACGAAAACCGACACACAGGAGATGAGAAAGCATAGCAGAAGGATTTGGCACAAAGCGATCTCAAAATATCAACAACAGAGGATTCAGTGAAAGGCAGAGGTGGAGGGAATTATCATCGTGCTTAACGTCCCACAATATGGTGGCATATGTCTGGAATCTATTAACATTTAGGTGAGGACTGCTGCCACCGCGACCCTCACCAGGACAAGCGGTTTAGAAAATAGATGGATGGATGGTGAGGTTGGTGAATCATGATTTGGTTCCGTGTGTGCGAGACCCACTTGCAAGGACAGTGGGAGTCAGTACAGCAAGAAGGTCGTTGACCCATCTATGAGGTTATTTCCAAATGCTCTGATTTTCTCCTACACAATATTTTTAAATAAATTGTCAAGCGTTGGGAAGTCTTTTGATGTATTAAGGTTTTCCTTGGAAAATAAATTACTATAACCTATGCATGGCAATAGAGTTTGGTTTTCTTACAGCTGCTAGATTTAAATTAAGTACACCTGACCCTCGCTGTGCACCCGGGATATGTTCTGAGAAAAGTCCGTGATGAGTGAATCTGTGCAGAATAAATTCATGCAGAGCGAGTTTCAGATGTCTTGGCTCTCACAACATATTTAACTGTTTTAAAGAGACAAAACGCCAGGCATATACAAAAAGCTTCACGAATGTCTGTCCCAGGCATCTAAACTTAAATCCACAGACAACTTGAAACTAATACCACAAATATCTGGCAATGCATATAGAAAATATGGGAAAGAAAAAAAATCATATTTCATCCTGGCATTAAAGCCACCTCCTCCATCATCGTTTGCTACAGCACAAAATTCGTATTTCGATTCCGGCGGGAATCGAACGGGTTCACCTCAGATAAGTACAGTACTGTACCTAGTACGTCGTGTAAGCGACTTGACCCAGGAAGATAAAAGACGGCCGGACGTGGTGCTGGTCACCCCCTCCCCTCATGGACCGTGCCGGCCTTCATAGATGCTGCTTTACAGCAATTGACCTTACAGTCTTGTTGAGGCTATGCGGGAGGAGCTTTGTTTTAGTGTTGTGTTTGGCTTGCGCGGTCGCGACCCCTCGGCCTTCCACGCTACACGTAGAGACCTTTGCAACTTCGCTACAAGATCGTGACTGCAGCTACAGCTGCGTTAAGATAGATTTATGTGTATTATTGCAGCAGAAAAACACCCCGTGAGCTTGCAAGTTCTGGAAGCGGGATTCCTGCGATACAACAGACGTGCGAATTAAAGCTCACACCCCCGTGGCTTGTCATAGGCCAAGCAGCCAACGGTGAGTTGAGAGAAGTACACATTACATTTTCACGATGGTCGTACTGTACTGACAAACTGAGCGTTTGCACAACGCGACATTTAACCCACTTGTTGCACGCAATGTGTCGCTTGCACTTGACGCAATTTGGCATTATCATCCTGCGCAGGGTTGCGGTGCGCCGGAGCCTATGCCGGCAGACACAGGGGGAAAAGCAGGGCTATACCCATGATGATAATAATAATAATAATAATTCAATTTATATAGCGCCTTTCACCCGAGGGTCACAAAGCTGATGGGACGCCAGTCCATCACATGGCACGGGGGAAATGTATTCCGCGGGGAAATGTATTCCGCAGGCCAATTAACCTATGCAGCATGTCTTTGGACTGTGGGAGGAAACCGGAGTGTCTGGCGAAAACCCACACGGACACGGGGAGAACATGCAAACTTCACACCGAAAGGCACCCGAGCCGGGATTCGAAACTTGCTGTGAGGCGGCAGGGCTACTGCATGTTAAAATGCGTTTTCAAATTTCGATAACCCTCTGCTGGTTGACATGACCTCCGCGTCCACTAGTGGCCACTACATTCACAATTCTGTACAGTATAATAAGCATACGGCCCTTTGTCAATCCACTGTTGGATGAATTATTCCCCGATGCCGTATCGGTTACGGGTGATATTTAACATTACCTCACCATGCTGGTACACTTGCAGGCTGGTGGAAAGGCAGGGGAAGGGGACCAGAATAAGCTCTAATAACACTCACCACTGATAATAGTCATCGCTGAATCACACAATTTCACATACACACCAGAATGGCAGAATAATTTCCACCTCTTGTTTAAAGGTAGACATACCCTTTGGAAAAGATGTGTGACACAAGTCTGACCTGGTGGGCAAGAGTGACTTCCTTATCATTGCCCTCACGTAATGTTTTCCAGCTTTGTCATCACAAGTGCGCCTGGCAGCTGCTGCTGTTTGCAATAGCAGCGCACTCCCACATGCACACTAAGCGTGGTTCTGCTTCATTCGAATCTGTCGTTTGAGTCTCTTAACATTTCAATACGATCAAGCGCTCACGTCACTTCGTTCCAACACCAAGCACGTACGTCCTCGGTAGGACTTTGGAATCATTTGCGCTGCGAATCAAGTTCACAGTCCGGATCAGATTAGCTTTACACGTGTAAAGAATGTGAAATGATTTCCTCCATATGAAACCTAACGAGCGTCCCGTTAGGAACAGGGACATTAACAACACGACACAAAAATTACGTGGTCAATATGGCATATTTAGAGGTGGAATATATATATATAAAATCGTAAGCCCTTGTACAATCCCCAGTTCGGATAAGCATAGCCCTTTTACTTGCTTGTTTGTTTGCTCGCGATAGACTCCGCCAAATCCGGGCAACGCCGGGTCGCCCCACCTAGTATGATATAAATTACACGTGGCGGGCTTGGCCACCGATAATGTTTTCAGCTATTCCAAAAGATGCTTTGGTCAGATGTGGCTACAAGACCGGCCCAACCACCTGTGAATGTGGAGAAGCAGACCATACTATGGAACACTGCTCTACTACCCAATCTCTGCAGCTCAAAAGACCTTGCGGAGTTCAATGAAAATGCAAGGGGCTGTGTAAGAAAATGATAAACTGTAATTTAACCATCGCGCTTTGAAGAATCGCAAAGAAGAAGACTCAATAGCCTTTTACAAAATGACCCGGAACGCGTTAGATCTCATCAGTGTATTAGCTGTGGTGTCAAATTCTTTACATGGTTAAGCACTTTTAACTGGAATGTATGAAAGGCGTTATACGAATAAAGATTATTATTATTTAAAAGGGGGACGAGCCTGTAAAAACAGGATAGGTGACAACCCCAACGTGAAGTCGTTTAAAAAAAAAATTTAAATGTGAAGAGTGCTGGATTCGAACCCGCAACCTTCTGGTTTAAAGCGCAGGCGCCTGTGTGGCTCAGTGCGGTCGGTGTTAAACTTCATCTGTGAACACTCGTAATTTGATGTCTCTCCTAGTAACTAAATAGTCAAGACACTACATTTTTTTATAAAATAGTTGGGGGAACCTAGATTCGAACCCGGGTCCTTCTGAACTGTGAGCCGCTGAGGCTCGCAGACAAGCACGCTGTGAGCGGCTTGTCCGCTCACGCTGAAAAACCCGCAGGGCCATTTCGATCGAGGAACAAATTTATTTTCGGAACTACTGTATATGATAAACATTACCTTGCATCACGTATATTACAAAATTATTTGACCGACTCTGAACTCCGTGAAAAGTAAAGAGACGCGCGGCGCTGAAAACGGCTCTGCTCGTGATAAGGATACTCAATCAAGGAACACTAGTAGCGCAGCGTGCTAGCCACTACACTGTTGATGGGATATGCGCACATGCACACATACCAGGGACCTGTTTTATTTCGGCCATTTTTGTTGCAAGTGTAACCGGCGCGCACAGCCGCCTTTGTATCTCTTCACTCGAGACCACCGACCTCTAATGTCTAGTGCCACATTGTTGGCTGCTTGTAAATGTTAATGGTTCTCACGGTGCTCAGTGTTATTATGTATTGGAAGGGCAGGCCATCATTACCAAATTAATAATCTGCGACGTGTAATGTATTACCGTATAAAGTATCCAGAAGTGAAATACATTACTGGCTTCAGCAACAACAAAGATTAATAAAGGAGAATCATTTTTATAGTACATTTTCGCCAGTCCTCTGTATAGTTTGGATAATATGCAAGTATGTTATGTACATAAGGTATATTTAGAAGTAATTCAAGTTCTGAGCATTCATTTATTAGCAGTAATGACTAATTAGCACGAATTACTAACCCTTTAGTTCCAAAACTAAATTCAGCAAATTAAAAGCACAACGCTGATAAAAGGGAATTGATAACATTTTTAGAGCTTTAAAAACATTATATTCCCAGAGCACCGATATTTCCCAGTGTGTATTTGTTCTTGGCTCTTTTTTGCAAACAAGATGTTCATCTTCGTAGCTTTTACCCATCGAATAAAAGTGACAAAAAAAACACAGCACGTAAGCAGAGCATTGCAATCTCGAGCCATTAGCATGATAAAAAAAAAACAATCTATACTGGTTTTTTTGCCTGCACCCTGGAACAGTCCGCATTTGCCCCACGGGGGCAGACATAATGTGCGCCTGGATCAATCAGACAGCCGTAAGCGCCCCCCCCAGACGAACCTAAGTAATGTAGCGAAGAGGCCAGAGGTTGAACTCATCTGATCCGAGCAGGAGACTCGATGGCTCAAACCCCTCGATACACACCAGTTGCCAGCCAGTGACCCCGTGCTGTTTCCTTCCGAGACGTTGCGGCGGTGATGGATGGTGATGTCACTGATCGATTAAAGGTATCGATTTATCTATCGACTGGCTGAATGGTGATTTATGTTGGACATTAGCGAGAGCGGCAAAAAACACGCACATTTACGTTTCCAGTCCCCTTTGATTTCCTATCCTTGGAGGCGTCTTTACCTGATTTAGAACGAAAATGGAGCACTTGCGAGGAAAGTGTGTGCGTTCTCAAAAGGATTCCGAAAATGGAATGCTGCCTACCGCTTATTCGTACGGACTAAATGTACTTCAGCAGTGATTACTTTTGAAAAAAGCGTAATGCTTATGTTAGCGCAAACAAAGCTTAAAATGTTTGACAATAGTTCTTATTCAGACCAAAAACCATAGGTTAGGCAGAATATTGTAGTAGAAATATGTTACAACTGGAAAAGACTGATTATTGTAAAAACAAGCACGTGTTGAAATAGAATATTTTACAGCCTTTTGTCATTCTCCTTCTGGTTAAAGGATTTTCTAGGGTGTATGGGTCACGAGGGTTGTTTGGTCATATTTCACGACCATTTTCGGTGCAGGTTCGTGAAAGGTGGCCCAGGACTGGTTCAGATATCACCCTTCCCCAAAGTTAACCGTGGCCATTAATCAAACCCTGATTGGCATGCTATGTTGCGTTGACCTCTGAGAGCAGGACTTGAACTTGTGAACTTCCAATCACGAGTCGAGCACTCTACCAATATACATTCTTAACTACCGTTTTCATTTTCCACCGGTACTGACGACAGCGACGTGTTTACCGAATGCATCTTAACAACGTGGCAGGTCCTGGCTGGAGTGCAGAGGCCTGAGGAGGTGGTACCATGGCTCAGTCAAAGGCAGAACCAGAACACGGGGCGGAACTGAGACCCGATGTGGTGGTGGTTGGTGCTGGCATCTCTGGGCTGACTGCCGCGTATCGCCTGCTGCAGACGGATCCATCACTGGGCGTCATTGTGCTCGAGGGGAAAGGTAAACGTTAAGGATGAGTTTATGATTTATCGATTTTCCGATGATGTATTTGTCATAGTTAGATATTGCAACCCAATTTTTGAATTCGTTTAAAAAATATATATTTTTTCATATTTAAATGGATTATATTGTGATAGCATTCTGTTTTATGCAAAACCATAATTTTAATACTAAACTATTATTATTAATACTTTTGCGTCATGCAACTGCACTTTTTGGCGCGATGGAAATTACGTCAATTTTTGGGGGGGAAAAATACATTTCGGATTATAGAAAATCTTGTTTTTAGACCAAAATTCGTATTTGTCAGCTTAAGCCATAAATCTGGAATGCATGCCTAGTAAAAATGCATTTTACAGCTGCATATTCTCAAACGTGAACCCTGCAACCTTGGTATTTCCTACAAACTTTGGTTGGTCCCAGCCCCCTCATCCATCCACCCATCCACACCACGTCCCTTGACTTTGCACTTCAGTATTGAGATTCAAGGCTCGCCTGCAGCTGAGCACAGCTTCAGGGGTCCCAGTAGTGTCTCCTCAATTCAATTATTTGAATTGGCAAGACGGAATAACTTGTGTGTCTGTGTGTGTGTGCACGTGCTAAAAATATATGGCTCTGATGAGCCATCTGATGTCTCACCTTGAAAATAGGACCCTTCCATAAGTGAGGCATGCCCCCCCAGTTTTTCAAAATTACTGTGCCTCTTGGGCCATCAACACCCACAGATGGGAGAGTTAGGAAATGGTCTTGATATTTGGAATCCACCCTGGGGTATAACATTACATTTCTGTGTGTGTGTGTTTGAGTCCATGTGCCTCAGCATACGTGTGCCTCTGCATACATACTGGATGTCACTGGTGGTGCTGGTGTAGTGACTGTGCACAGCACCACCATGCCAGTAGCAATTGTTATTGCAATTGTTATCCAAATTCTGGCTTTGGTCTATCCTAGGTCAGCTCAGCCTAAAATAAATGCATGGTAGAGAGGGGTCAACAGCAGTTCCGGGGAGACAAATGCGGTCATGAGTGGCACTAGTAACACAGTGATGCATATATGTATCATTTAATGTTAAACCCAAAGCTCATGATATCTGCATCAAATTGCATGTGTAAGAATTAACGTTTTCTGATTCATCGTTGGAGTGTGTACCTACATAAATATGTGACAGAGCCCTATGGTCAGTGTGAAGCTTTCCTCCAAATAAATTCTGCGTGATGATGCATGCACTTGATGCGCTCACGTGTGTGCGCACATGTGCAGGAAGCGGTGGCGCAGCGGTTATCCCACTGCGCTACGTACCCGCCGATCGGAGTGCGATTCCCGCTCACGGCCAACCCCGGTGACGATTATTTAAACCAGTCCTTGGCCTCCCGTGGGTCAATTCCACCGTAAACGAGTACCTGGTGCGGTGTGTGAAACATCGCCACCAGGGAGACACCAGCGGCCAGGCGCGTAGTGCTGGCAACCCGTGCCCCTCGAAGTGCCGTGCCAGCCTTCTGAAGCCCTTGACCCAAACAGTCTTTTCTAGGAAATACGTGGTGCTTTTGTTTTTGTTGTTGTCTTGTGTTAACACCAGGGCGGGTGGGAGGACGCACAGTGGCAGCCCAGCTGAAGTGTGCGTCAGGGCAAGACACGTGGGACCTCGGCGGGCAGTGGGTCGGCAGGTACCAGTCTGCGTGACCTTCCCTGGCCCTATGGTTTGCTCAAAGTGGCGGAGTGCGCGTGCGAGTTTGTGCATAATAATAATAATAGCATTTTATAGAGCGCCTTTCACCCGAGGGTCACAAAGCGCTGCACAACGACAGAAAAAAAAAACTAATAATAAAATACGTGTCGTTAGTTGGACGCGCCTCGTGCTGCGGTGTGCATTCCACTTGCAGTAAGTTGGTTACGAAGTATAAACCCGGTTTGGTGATAGTGATTCAGCCCATCCTTCTCGCAATGGGGGGGGGTCACTAAAATGAGTACCACTTTGAGGGAAATCAACAATGGTCGTTCTGTGGAGTAGACACGTAACCCCTCGGATTAATGTATATTCTTACACTGCCAGTGCTAGGCATGGAATTTTGCACATACGTTTTAACTACTGGATTTGCAGTTCATAGAAACCTAGTTTGTTTTGCCTCACATTCTCATTATATACAAAGCCTAGACATATCCATTATCCATTCATTCAATATCAGTTTCCACTACATCAGTCAGACACGGGGCACAAGACAGACACAGGGCGCAAGGCAGGCCTCTACCCAGGATGGGACGCTAGTCCATCGCAGGGCACCGGGGCCAATTTAGTCAGGCCATTTAACCTAGTCATCATGTCTTTGGACTGTGGGAGGAAACCAGAGTAACTGGCAAAAGCCCACGCGAACACACGGGGGAGAACATGCAAACTCCACAGAGCGGGCACCCGTGCTGGAAATTGAACCCAGGAGGCCGTATCACCGCTCCACAGTGCCGCACAATCCATTATTTCAGGTGCATTTGTTTCAACGTAGAACGCTGGCAAATACCCTCGTGGGTCCTTAACACGAGCCGCTGTGTTCCCCTCGAATTGACCTCAGCACCCAGCGGCACGTGATGGGCCTCCTCAACGAGCTGGGCCTGGACGTGTACCGGCAGTACACCGACGGCACCAAGGCTTGCCAGCTTGGCGGTCCGCACGCCAAAATCACCACCTACTCCTCCAGCATCCCCAGCCTGTCCCTGCTGGCGCTCGTAGACCTGCAGCTCTTCATGTGGAAGGTAACCGGCATGCTGTCTTGCTCGGGCCTTTGTGAAGCTACGGGTTTTACGACTTTTTGCGAATCGCTCTCGAGAACTGCTCATTTGGGATAGCCGCGTCGAGCGTCGCTCCTCTCTCCCCTTCGCGACGCTTCAGCTCTCCCACGTTCAGAGCGATTCTAATGCGTCGAGCCGTGAACACCTCCCACAAGTAAAAAAACTCATTAATTATTTGGTCGATAACATCATAATATATGATGTTATGTGGCAATATGGCGCCGGAAAACCGCCTAGCTGCCTCCTCCGCCTCTCTGCGCTTTCCTCCCGCCTCCGAGTCGTTCTCTCGTCGATGAATACCTTCGACATTGAATATGTGCGCGTTATAAATGTAAAATTATTATTATTATATACCTTATAACGTTTTGTGATATCGACATTTGACATTTGAGTCTGTCAAAATGACCACCTACCTGCACTCGGGGCAAAGGGACACTTTGATTCTCGACGTTGTCATGCGCGTACTGCCCTCGCCATAATAATGTGGAATTTAAACTTAGCAGTTCAGTCCCCCCCCCATTTTTCCTTTTTCGTTTCCCCCAAGCGATGATCGCCTTATCTCCCTAGCTCGACCCCTGCAGTTGTTAAACAAATCCACAAGACCCTTTGGGGGTTTGCACGTCTTACAATATTCATTATACCTGTGTACGCCGGTATGCTTCTCGCAGGATTTACTAGATCGGACGTTGGTTATTTCCATAGTGCTGCTGCATATTCCGAGTGCGTATTTCACTCGCGTGGTTTCTCTCTGTGACATCCGCTCGGTGATGCGCTGCCCGTCTGTGCTTGTGCAAATGAAAACAATTGGGAGAAAAAAAACGGTGGTTCTAACACGTCGTTGCAGACGAGAAACGGTTTGTCTTCTCTGACTCTTAAGATGTACGTGACAGACCGCGGCTCTGTTCAATCTCACGAGACGCAGATGTTTCAAAATACGGCGCGGCCCGTACGGCGCACGGGAGGGCAAACGCAGCGGCTGCCGCCCGCTTCGTGCC
>JAZEWU010000037.1:4435952-4452738 GCA_036362915.1 Geotria australis | reverse complement strand
CCCACTGATAAAAAAAAAACACCAACACTGCTAGACCACTGTGGGGGGACCCCCTGCCATTATAGATAATAATTTCAATTTATATAGCGCCTTTCACCCGAGGGTCACAAAGCGCTGCACAAGGGCAGCGAAGAGGACGGAATGTCAACAACGAAAGAAAAAATAAAGAAAGAAAAAAACTACGCAAGAAAAAACGAAAGAAAAAAACAATAAAAAGCAAAGCAAAGTACCCAGAGTGAGCTTGCAAGCTCTGGATGTGGGGTTCCTGGGACACAACAAATGCTCGAACTAACCAACGCCTGGCTTTCCCCATGGTTAAGACGCCTCGTGGCTACAGAGGTCTCGTAATAAAGCCACATGCAACACACACGAATACCGAATGATCAATTCCCACAACACGCTATTTAACGACTGGATTATAAATTAAGTAGTACACATTAAATGATGAATTTTATGAAGTCACAGGCGTAGGATAAAACAGTAAAAAAACAACCATACGGGCAGTATGGAGAAGACAAACAATATCTATGAGACGATATAAGGCAATTTAGTTAAATATGATTTGAATAACAATAAGGATGCACTAATGCAAACTTGCTGATTGACGTATGATATATAGGTGTAGTATGACGATGGATGATGTGTAAGCTGCTTGTAAGGCTGAGTGAGAAATGTTTGAATGCTGCGTGACAAATATTCGAATGTGGTGTGATAATGTGATATATATACTGTTGTCTTATTGTAAGGCTTGTGAGAAGGATGAGTGTGATCAAGGGTTGATGCTTTATGATTGATATTTGAGTGCAGCGTGACGAGGCTTATAGTAGTGGTTCTTGCATTTAAAATTGAATGATAATTGTGTGCAGAGACACAATTGACCATGTGTGTGTTTAGTTCTGTTCCCTCTAACAGTGATTTTCTTTTCTTCATAAAACCTGTTATATAGCATGTATTCACTTCGCACACCTGTAATTTAAGCATGCAGTGAGGAAGGATTCTCTGTGTTTGTGTTTGTGGGTGCAGGGTGGGGCTTTTCAGCTGTCCAGTCTGCTTGCTGATAGGGTTGGTCACAGCAAGATCATCCTTGGAGATGCAGTGACTCACATCACACAGGTAATTTGCGTGGAAACGACTGGATTACCAAAATGTGAGTGGAGAACACTCATAATCCATACTGATAGGTCAGTGACCTTGCTATACTGCCTACCTGCAGGCACCTCACTATCAGGACAGATAGATATATCATGCAGTTCACCAAACCCACATCCCTCTCCACTATGTTAATCGCACGATCGTAACAGAGGAAGCAGGACATAAGCTAAAAGCGTTGTTATTATTATTATTAATCCTGATTAGTGTTTATCCTGCGGTGGAAAATACCTGCATTGCGCATTCCATTATGAGCCAGATAATCAATATGCCGGGCTCTTATACAGCACACAAAGCACACTGTGGAGCCTCCAGGTGACTTGTTTTTGTCGACATGCCAAGGTCTTTAGTTACAGAGAAAAAGGCACCTGGGAGAACTGCTCAGAGATAGTGTAAATCCCTCTCTCTGGGCCAATTGTTCTAAATCTTCTGGGCAGAAAGAAACCCCATCGGGCATGCTGCCTGACATTGTAATGGCTCGTTGCATCTTGTCTGACCAACACGGGCTACACAGCGGCGTTTCACTGTGTAAACCCCACACCAGGTGGCAGTGCTTACTGCCACATCCAACACCCGCTGCTCAAAGCGTGTGGCATTGGTCAATTTGCGCTCAGATCATTCAATGCATTAGACATCTGTTTGCCACTGACGTGCCTGTGTGAAGGCAGTACAACAAGTAGGTCACTGACCTATCGGGATGGACTATGAGTGTTTTCCACTTGTATTGCGTGAGGATTTATGTTTGATACTCCAGTTTGATTTCCCTTGCGCAAAATTATTCCCAAAAGCAAATTGGTGCTTTGTAGTATTTGTTGAAAATTGGGGAATATTATTAGATAGGTATTACGTGATATTTGTCCAAATAAAACGCATGACAGGATTCGACAGTAACTGTGGGTCCTAGTGGTCCTTTGTGCTATGAACCGAGGGGCTTGAGTTTGGTTCCTGGACACATCCAAAATCAATCGGAAGTTATATGAGCTATTCCTCACCACCCCCTACATTAATCCTGAGTCCTGACTGACCAGCTTGGTGAAGTGTGGCCGAACAAATCCGATTGTATTGAATTGCGATGCCAATTGTGACAATTCATATAATGGCAGGTGTTGCGCATTGTTACATGGCTCAATGATGCATCTCGAATGTTTATACTTATAATCGAGAGGTTTCTTCGTAAGTATAACTGGGTGACAGCCCGTTAAGGCATATGTCTCTGTTGCAATAGAGAGACGAGTACAGAAAACAATGCAGAATGCATGAGCTGTCTTATTGTCAAAAAATGTGGGAACGTTTTGGCAGGGCCCTCATTCTACACCACAATGCAGGCTCTTGTCTCGACCTAACGTTCAAAACCAAACCATTTGCAACAAAACAATGGAATGAGCGATTCGGCGTCATCATACTTGGAGATGTAACCGAGTCATCTCGATCTGCATTCTCCCAGTTTGTGGCCATTAATGAGAGGAGCGATTGCCATCTGCGTGTGTGACACAGACGGACGATGGCGTTGAGTTGCGAACTGCGTCACATCGCAAGCTCAGCTGCCAGCGAGTCATCGTCACGTGCCCCACGCACCTTGCCGGCAAGTAGCACTACCGCTGAGCTTACACATTATCCGCTTGGAGTTAGTAAAACGAGTAATTTTTTTTTTAATAAATCAACAGTAGTAGTCCAATCAACAGATTGTTCCAGCCATGGGAATGTGCAAGTTCGAGCAAAAAAAAAAGTGGAAGCGGTGAAAATTGCTATCTCTCCTTTTTACTCGTATGTGCAAGGCAAACGTATTGGCTTGACCTTTAAATACCTATGCTATGTAAATAGCACACTCAGAGTGCGAACACACTGAGGACGTATATATGAATATAATGTGGTGCGTCTCTGTGTATGTGCGTGCATGTGTATGCATGTGTGCACATGTTGGGGAGTGGGAGCTCAACGGTTAGTTCGCTGCACTACGAACCTGGCCACCCGAGTTTAATTCCCGCTCACGGCCAACACCAGTGACGAATTTCTGAACCGTTCAAGGCCTCCCCTCGATCGACTCAGCCACAAAATGAGTACCTAGTGCGGTGTGTAAACATTGCCACTCGGGAGACAAAGGCGGCCGGGCATGGTGCTGGCCACCCACCTCATCATGTGCCGTGATGGCCTTCCTAGGTGCTCACTAACAGCACTTGACCCTAGAGTCTGATGAGGCTGTACTGGGGATCTTTGTCTTCGTTTGCACGTGTGTAGCAGTTCGCTCCCTACTCTACAAACTTATTGGCCAGAGCTTCGATTCCTGGTCGGTGGCGAATACGTCAACCGGTTATGTCGTGGGCCTCTCCTAGGTCGACTCAGCCTCAAATAAGTACCGAGTGATGAATGTAAACATCAGCACTTGGGACACAACATAGGCTGGTCGTGGTGCTGGCCACACCGCCCTCTTAGGCACCATACCCACGTTAATAGGTGCTCACTAACGACGTTTGCCCCAACAGATAATGATAACAAGGATAGCATTTTATAATGTTGGCTATATGGGGGATACGTGTTTTTTGTGCGCCCGTGTGTGTACACGCGTATACATGTGTGTGCGTGTTTGTGTGTGCACATTTACGACCGGCCCAGCTAAGATCCACTACGAGCCAGCACTTCCAGCCGACAGGGAGCGTCTCACACAGAACATGCCCATGGGACACCTCATCAAGTTCATAGTCACCTACCCGACGGTGAGAAAGATAATACGCTGCCATTACAGCGGAGCACACTGCACAGCCGCACAGCGCCTGTGGCCCATAGCCAGGAAAGATTTTTAAGACTTAATGGCGGTTGCTTTTGCAGCGTAGTACATAAATCAAAACCTTGTTAAAGGAAGACGTTTTTATTACAGTTCGGCTAAGTGGCTCGCATCCAAGTATTTTGGCCGAAAATTGGATCGGAGAAATAAAGGCATGTACATAAATGAAGAGAAAATATTAACAACCATTTCACGTTTACTGATGGTGTGGTCATAGTAACTGCTGATGAAATGAATTTCAGCAAAATCCTGAAGAACTTAATAAAGATAGCAAGATTGGGCTCACGATAAATATGAGCAAAAAAAGGCAACGCGCATAATACGTTCACGAAACGAATGAATGTGTTTGTTGAAGGGACAAAATTGGAAACGCATCAGGGTTTGTGTATAGCTGGGTGTATCATTGAAGGTGGCCTGTGATGAAAAAAAAGAGTGCTTTTTGAAAACCTAATTGATAATGAAACGTACCAATGTGCCCTAAGAGGAAGGTATTCAATCAGTTCATATCACCTGATGTAACAACTGCATTGGCAACATGGACACTGACAGGGAAAAGGGAGAAATAGCTCCAAAGTGGGCAGTGATGCACGGAGAGGTGTTATGGATGGATTACACTGACAGACAGAAAGATTAATACTAATAATATATTTATAGCGTGCGTATATTCTCCGGGCGCGTTGCGCCCGTTGATTCGGCGGCACGAGGTCAAAGAACAAATGCACTTTCGAGACATCAGATTAACAATATACTGATGTAGGTTTTCACAGCTCGATGTCTGAGAATTGATTTCCAAAGCTGTTCTTTCGGGATAACCGTGTCAAGCGTTCCCTCAAGCTCGACACGTATATGCCGAGAGAAGAGCTTCGGAAAGCAATTCTCATCGGATTAACAGTTGGGAAAAGTGAGGTTGGGCAATACACAGCGTCTGAAGGCATGGTTTATGCTAGCACGAGAACGATATTGCACGAGCGGTGAGTGCAAGACATATTTCACGCCACGACATCACCACCCTCCATCGTGCAAACGCTATGCATGTATTCACCTGCCTCGCACAATAGGGAGCACAGGTGGTGCAAATATACAGTTATCTTAGTCAGGCAGCCCGTGACATCTGGGCGTGTCCCGTCACCTGCCACCAAGTCTCCAACACTTTACATGTCCTCACAGTGCACCTGGCTTCGGCACAAGCATCCGTGGTGACATCGCCGCCACTTAGCGGCTAATGGCGGTCGTTGTTGTCGGTTCAAAGTCAACCCCCGTTACACTGTTTCCCACTGGATCGCCAGGCGTTCTGGCGCGAGGCCGGCTATTCCGGGGAGATCGTGTGCAATGGCAGTGGCGGCAGCCCTCTGAGTGTGACGTACGACGCCACGACCCAACACGGCAGTGCCGCCCTTGTGGGCTTCATCGCGGGCAGCCAGGCCGGGCACTGGACGGTCAAGACGGTGAGAAGGGCACAGCTGCACGCATTGTCGCCCAAGTCCCTAAAAGCCTGAGCCAAAGGAGGCGAGAGCGATCGCAGCTATGTCTGATGGGGCACAGCATGTGTTGCCGAATTAACGATTCTGTCGCTACATCTAGAGACGTTTTTGGTTTTTGCTCGTGATAACACTGCCAAAGCAGCAAGCCTAACAACATTTTCCCTTGGACCATGTAAATAGATTTGGGAACAATTTGAAGCATGTGTTATGCATCCTGTAACAGTTTAATTATTATTATATTCATAAAGCACCTTTCATTGAGGATCCGAGAGTGCTGTATGAGACAGCCGACAACGTGAAAATAACTCGAGACAAAAAAGCTATAATTATGCTAAATTAAACATCTTCCGAATTAACTCATTGTTGAATTATCAAGTGTATAAATACATTAGAGAACGTCCACAGACTCAGACATATTTGTAATCACTTGACCAATTGCCTGGTGACATTTTTGATGGCATTTGAAGGTCTATCTCGCGACATACGGTGACTTTTTTTAGGTTCGTTTGGTGACGTTCCACTGGAACGAGTTGGCGACACCGCTGCCGTCTCCCCCAGGAGCCGGGGAACCGTACACGACGTGACGTGCTTATCATACTCGGTGTAATCAGCTGTATTACCCAACGGAATAAGATCCTCCACTGTCAATATGGGTTTCCGTCGTTTAACGGTAACAGCTGCGGTTGACGTGCCATTGTGACTCCCCGGAGAAGTGGGTTGACCTTATGCTCACTGATAGGGCTGCCAACTTTACATGCTGAGTGAGGAGAAGAGGGAGAAGAGCTTGTCCGGCTTAGCGCTCTGTATGTGTGGGCGCTTTCTTATTACCGTGAACTGGAGATAAATCAACGCTCCGACGCAGTGCGGTGGGGCACTGTGCTGTAGGAGATGCCAGAGTCAGAATGACGAGTACAACTTAAAACAAAAACACTCATTAATTAGTTGGCCGATAACATCATAATCTATAGGCAGCAGTGTGTGGCAATATGGTGCCGGCAAACCGCCTGGATGGCTCCTCTGCCTTTGACATTAAATGAGTATGTGCGCGTTATAAATGTAAAATTATTATTATTAACTAAGATGCTGTCTCCTGTTTGGGAAATAAACTCTGGTCAAAAGTGTCTCCCTGATAAAAAAAAAAAAACCCAACATAGGCTTATTTCTGTTGGTGGCCCTGAGCCAGTGTTGATAATTTCATATTATTATGGTTAGGGCCATTAACCACCACCACTGCTGTTGAGTATAGTCCAACTCTGTGGGATTTTAACATTGGTCAAGCAACAAGACTGGTCTTTTCCATGGGAATGCAGAATTTCAGTCCTTTGAGGGTCAGCAATGTAAGTGGGATCCATCCCACTCTCAGCTGAGCATGTACGCACTGTGAATTCACTTTCACTGGCCTAAAACACGTCTTTAAAGCAAAGTTAAATGAGCCAAATACAAAAAATCTATTTCCCTTTAAAGACATCATGCTGGCTCCTTCAATGGATTCAAATTTGCTGTGAATTGGGGTTTCTTTGTGCCGCGTCAGCTTGAAGAAAGGCGGGAGGCTGTGATCAAAAGCCTCGTGAAATTCCTCGGAGAAAAGGCTGCTGGATATCTGGAATACGCTGAGAAGGTAATGTGGAAAGCTCTCTCCAAGACTAATGTGCCTCTTTGCTGCTGCTGCCTTCAAAATTCACCGTAAAAGCCTGCCCTCCTTGCGTTATTATTCGCTCTCCTTCCCCAAACATTTCGACTGCATTCATAAGAGTGACACTCCGTTCTGTAAAAGCACCTTCTTCTTCTTTGCGATTCTTCGAAGCGCGATGGTTAAATTACGTTTTCCCATTTCTTTACACTTTTGTAAAAGCACCACTTCAAACCTACTTTTCACCTGCATGTATTTGCAAGTGTCTTAACAGGTCCAGGACCAGGCCGACACTTAAAATATACATTTTGAGATAATTGTGTAGGCGTACTATAATACCCACGTGCTTCCATTTGGCAGGCGACTGCATTTTAAGAAATGCATTTTGCACTCGTAATATGGTGTTTGTATGCACCGATCGTTTAAGACTGATTAAAAATCTTCACGTATATCATGTGCAAGTGTTACACTTTGCATAATGGGGAAACTGACTGTACATGACAAAAATATAGATTGAAACAGAACGGTAAAAACAAGACGAATAAAGACATGATTCTTGAATCGGTGAGCTAACCCAGATCGCAGCAATTTATTGAATCACTAGTGCCATGCACATAACACTATAAGGCTACATGCTATATAATTTTAAAGGGCAGGTGCACATCAATGTCGAAGGTAAATATATCCTGTCATTTACACAGACCTTAACCTAGAGAATAATTAGTGCAAAAAAAAATATCACCCTTCCCTCGATAGAGTTTTCAGCACATGCTCCATTGCACTAGTCTTGCCAAAAGCCAGTCAGCTGAAACGTTACGATTTACATCTTCCTCTTACTAGGAAAAAAATATATAGTAACAATAAAAACATGTTTTAATTAGCTTACGGGATCCGACGGTAGATCGAGCGCACTCAGTCAGTTTTTTTTTTTATCTAAACTGGAAGTAACCGTTGTCCAGCGGGGAGGGGTAATCCAGTTACAACCTCTCAGGACACCGGGTGCAATTTAATCAGCGTGTCTTTGGACACTGGGATGAAACCGGAACACCTGCCGAATACCCACGCGGACATTGGGCGAACATGCAAACCCTACACAGAAAAGCACCCGAGCCGGGAATCGAACCCAGGATGCTTCTTGCTGCGAGGCGACAGCGCTACTCCGGGTGCTCTGGCCGGCCGGCCGTACGCGGTAGAGATCGCCGACGGTGCCACGTTTAACACCAGTCCCACACGGCCACAGCACTGTCATCAGGCAGCTTTCATCGGGCCGTCGCACACAGGCGTTCCCAGACCGCCGAGTCCAGCGATCATCTCTCATTGCGAGGCGACGGGTGCTATGAACCGCAAAATTGTAGAAACGATGTTTTTTTTTTCCTCCGCTTGTCTGCACGAGTTTGTATCTGAATAGGCAGAAGGAGATGCGTAGTGCAGTAACGTCCCCCCCGGGATGTTTTGTTGTGCTTTGCACTTCGATAGGACTGGAGCAGAGAGCCGTACAGCGCAGGGTGCCCCGTGAACGTGATGGTTCCCGGAATGATAACATACTACCACGCGGCGCTCCGCAGACCGTTTCACAGGTTTGTGTTTGTGGTTCGATTCACGTATGCACCTTTACACGATTATTACCACGTGTGCCGCTTTGGTTAAGTGTTATTTTCGGTTTTTTTCATCCCCAGTTTGAATATCACTTGGATTATGGACCCTCTTATTTTCAAGCTCTGCTATTATATTTATTTTATGATATTAGTCACGTCGAGCGGTGTATCAGTACCTTGTAGCAGAGAACAGCCCCCAGAATGTGGCATTATAGAAATGGTTCCGAAGTCACTTGAAAGGATCTCTATTGCACTCTCTGGCACACTTCTACCTGCCCTCTCAGAGTTAAAATATATCACATTTAGCGAAAAGCTTGCAGTTATTGGTGACTAGGCTGAGGAGCCCTATACAATGGTAAACCAGTTGAAAGATACTTAAAATTTCATCGGAATGGAATGAAACTACAAACAAAAAGACAGATCGGTTTTAAGATGACCTGAAAATGAGTCAATCACACTAAAACTCACGAAAGCTGACCAACCAGTTTTCAGACCTGAGTCACCAAAAACAACTCACGCCGGACAGCTAGCCAATCAGGCTCAAGCGCATGATCGATGCCCATTCTTACAAACTGCTTACTTGGAAAAGGCCAGCCAATGACGTTCGGCCAATTGGTCAAATCCATGGTATTGTATTTTGTCAAAAGTGGCAGCACGTTTTGCACACTGCAATTTGGCTGAGCAGCAGTTATGTGTGATTGAAATGATTGGTAAATTCGTGTTGTGATTGCGTTATTGTGTCATCTTCATATTGAACGGAGCACTCTCGATAACAGATCTGGCGCTTGTACTCCTTTGTCCTTGTAATGTGGCTTGATATGAATTTATTGTGTCTGGTCTTGGACTGATTTACTAAGCCAGTCAGCTGTGCTACAATTAGATTTGGTGTCGTCAGGACAATGGAATGTTTTGCTTTTAGCCAATATTAACCATCACCGTGATAAATAAAGGAACACAGACAAAGAAATACAGCTTATTTGACGTTGCTGTGCAGTGATAACACAATGAGGTGATGCAGTGAGCAATTGCTAATAGAAGCAATGTAGTATATGAGAGATCACTTCTTGGTTTTAATGCTGAATGAATATATAGCGATAGTTTTAATCACTGAAAATGTCATGCGTTGTTTGGGCTAACTTGATTTGAAATAAAAGCACGATATGCCGTTGTACTGGAAGACTCGGCAGAATGTTAGTTATGCGTGCCTAGCTCCCCATTTTTGTATTTTTTTTATAAAAACCACTGAAGTGGCATGAATAATTCCTCATTTGGCAAGCAAACAAGCAAGGTTCAGAGGCTTGTTTTTTTAGTAAGTCAAAAATTATATTCAAACAGTTATTTGAGTGAACACATACGCAGGGTATGCACACTGGCCTACGCTTATCCAAGACATGTGAGCTGGACAAACTGATTATTTAAGTAACGAATTACTTCCACCAATTATCAGTTCAATTACTCAGCTAATTGTAATTGAATAAGATGAAAAGATTTTTGTTGAAATACTCCCCTCTTCTGTTCCCATGTGTGCCGCTGAATGAGAGATGATGTAGCGTGCTTGATGATATCAATGGCTTAGAATTGCTCTCAACAGTTGCTCTTTCCGAATAGCCATGTCGAGCGTCCACCCTCTCTCCTTTGCGGCGTTTCACCTCCCTCGTTGGCAGCATCATCAGGCTAATTATCTTCAGATAAACTATGGGGATTCCCACCTCTTAATTGGTTGTTTTTCTTTCGTTGTTGACGTGCCGTTCTCTTCGCGGCCCTTGTGCAGCGCTTTGTGACCCTCGGGTGAAAGGCGCTATATAAAATGCTATTATTATTAATGAGAAGAAGGGCCATTGCCTAAGTGTATCTTCTTATGTTATTGGGAAGTGTTAGAAGCAAATATGGAGAGATATTTATATTTGTACTTGTGCAATGCAGTGCCGTAATGTTGTTTTGTTTAATTGTGATGACTGCAAAAAGTTAAACAAGTCTGTCATCCATGGATTTAAGGGTAGGGTTGGTGGAGCATATTTGCAGATGCCCCTAGGCTACTGTAATATGCAGTAGATTAAGTAAGATCATCTATTCAAGTGCAGTTTAACCATTCTTCTTTTGGGTCATATTGTGTTTTTCTTTTCTGGGAATTTGCGTTTCCTCCCTACAGAGTAAAAACGTGCAGCCAAAGAGGATATGGGGCAAACATTCTCAGGAGAATTCTCCGAAAAAAGTCTTTAGACTCAGTGGGGCTCCTGGATAAACAAGATCAGAATAATATGTCATGCTGTGATTTTAGGACACGACTCATAGGCCCAAAGCTGGCAAGTTCAAATATAGGTTCTATAGCAACAAGACTGGCCCCTACCATTGAGAATAAGGAATTTAACCCAACTTGCGTCGGGCTCATCATTGAGATGCGTGAAGAATCCAGCATTCGTTTGTGCAGAAAGACACCATTCGACTTGGAATTTTGACCACTGTCACAAGGACTTACATTTTTACGTTATATTTTCTGGGTCAGTCGTAGACTGGAGTAGACACTTGACCTTTCGCCTCAGTCACAGTGATGGATGTGCTGGTTGTGACGTGGTGTGCCAGATGCGGACGTATTTTCCGGATTAGCAGTCTTAAGCAAAGCCCCAACCGTCGTACATACTCAGGGTAAAATTGCCAGCGTCATCACCATATGATCCTGCCTGTAGCAATGGTCATTACCACCAATGCTCGATTTCCCAGACCAGCCATTTACTTGAAAAAAAATGTTGGTATAATATTTACATCGGGGGTGAGCGTTGGAATGCATAACAGACAAATAACTCATTATTTGTAGTGTTTAACATTCGTCTCTCGTTTGTTTAACACTGTGTCGTGGCTCGTCTGAGTTTTTGCATGCACCCACTTTAACCAAGGTCATGCTCAGGGATTCATTTCTCATAAAATCCGCTGGACTCCTCCACAAAGGTAGGGAGGAGGGGGTGGGGGACGGAAATAATATCAAGAGCTCAGTCCTGGACATCTCCACGTGAAATCAAGACCAGTTCACACTCCAAGGTTGTTGCCACGGACTGCACTCAGCAACCCACTACCCGTTCCATGTGTCAGTGAATGTACCACAGAAATGACGCCTCATTTAAAAACAATATACCGTGCTTTGTGTATAAGGCGCTTGAGAATTGCTATTTATTACTATTATAAACATATGGACTCTCTTTGGCTGCGGTTCTATTTAGTTTTAGCTTATTTTGTTTTATCTACACGACATGGGCCTCTTACCCATTTCCAGTGTTTATCAGCCTGCACGCTGTACTGTTTTTTTTAGCTAAGTACAGTGTCTCTCGACCTTCGGGTGAATACGCTCGCCGAAACACGTTGTTGCTGCTGTTATTATTATTCCGAACGCGAATGCCCCAGGATCCACTGGGCGGGCACGGAGACGGCCACCGAGTGGTGCGGCTACATGAGCGGCGCGGTGCAGTCAGGCGCGCGCGCCGCCCGCGAAGCCCTGCAGGGCCTGCGTCCCTCAATGCTGCCGGCCTTCGACAGCGTCGGGTTCGAGTCGCCGGAAGCGCGCCCCGTGGGCGGCGGATCGCCCCGCGGAGGAGCCGGCTCGTCGCCGCGCCACGCCGGCCGCTGCTGCTACCTGTGCCTGGGGGCCGCGTTGGTCGCGGGAACGGCAGCTGCCCTCTATCATCTGCGGGCTCGAGGTGGAAGCCTCGGAGAGTTGTTACTCGCTTTGGTTGGGTTTTCTAGAGTTTAATTTTAGTGAGATAGATTGGTCGCGTGTGCTTTTTTTTTAATCACCCAATGTTATTCTGATTGTGCTTCGGATATAATGTCACGAATCCCAGTACCCGATTGGAATTTGTACGAGAGAATAGCCCGCCCGAAGCGTATATCACGGAGCTACCTTTGAGATCCCTTCCAGTGACCTCTGACCCACAAAGTTGAGGGCAACACTTTCCCTCTCTCACCGCTGAAAGACAACGATGTCCAGAAGCTAGCCATCGTGCTTCGAAGAATCGCAAAGAAGAAGAAGACCGTGAGTAATGTTTCTCTCCTGATAGTCATGCTATTTTTAACATTTTCAGAGCTGGAATTTAGCCAAATTTTATGCTAGCTTACATTTTTACGTGTTTTTTTTATCCTAGATTAGACTAAAACCAAAAATAAATTCATACAATTATGTAATGGTGACCAAAAGGGAGTCAATATCAATATCGGCATGCGTTTATCACGATTGAGCAATGATTACATTACGAAGCGAATGCCAGGGTTGGCAGATAAGACGTAACGGGATGACTGTAACGGTCACATGCAAGGTTTGCGTTTGAATACTATTGTATGATTTTAGTCCATTCTCCAGCCCTCTGAATCACTTAACACAACTTGAGATTCCATTTATTCCCACATTCATGAATCTTCAATACATTGCTAATTCTGTCAATTGCTGCTCGTTATGTGAAGCAATAATTGCTCTCAAGGAAATTCTAAGCAAACTGGGAGGTCAATATAGATGGATTATTCCTTTTAAAAATTAGTGTTTTGAAGCCTGGCAACAATGGTCACTGTGAATATATCGCTGAAATGTGATTGGGCGTGAAATTGATTAGATTGCATATTCACCATGAAATATGATGTCTTCAGTTAAGCTGGCTCAATTAGACACCATACACAGTAATTGTACTGCTTGTGTAAATTAACACGAGACGCGTTTTGATATGCGATAGATGAAAAGTTAATAAATGTCAATGATTCTCAAATGCAGTTTAATGGCGATAGCCGTTTCAGCGTTTGTTTAATATCAGGTGCACACATCCCTTATTATAAATCATTAAATCACACCCTTCACAATAGGCTCACTTTAACGTAGGCCTTATAGGCCTGGATAATTGAGTCAGGTATGGAGGATGTGTTTGTATAGTGAGGCCTGTTTTAAAATCAGCGATTCAAATGTGCCATATATACATAGTAGTATGAGATGGAGCATTGGTGCAGTGGTTTGTGCCCTGCGTAACGACCGTGTTGACCTATGTTCAATTCCCAGCCACAGAAGAAAATAAGACACTGCCTCATTTGAAGAGTGGTCTACAAACTTGACAAAAATCACACTCTTGTCTTAATTTGAATCGTCAGAAACTCATACAGGGATGATCAGATCAAGGGAAAATCTGCGAATGGTGTGAATTTGTAATATTCACTGAAGCGCAAATTCTTCTATCTGGAGGCTGTTACTTCAACAGCACATACCCAGCCATAGACTGAACAGCCTCTCCCGAGACACATCCTTCTGGGTTCAACACACCAGGAAAGAAGGTTACTCTCTTCAGAAATGCATCTTTCATCTGGCCTTTTCCTCGGGGTGGTCAAGTTGTTTTGGAAGACCAGCTTGCACAAGAATAAATCCACTTCAACTGCTCCGAGGGGGGACCCAGATTCTATTTCATGCACAGCTCTCTGGAGCTTTTAACCAAACCTGAAAGCAATATTTGTCAAAAGGTCTTCCTAGTCGGCTTGTAGAAAAAAACTACAGAACCCTGGCGTTCGTCGTTGTTCTACGTTCAGCCTTTTAGGGCGTTTTAAATCGTTGAAAATGTTCTCCCAATCAATGCAAATCGTGGCTCTTCATCAAGATGCGTTAGGTGTTAACGAGAGGTGTAATAATGCATCTGTTAGCCATGAATTCTTACGTTCATGATACATCCATTGAACACAGTATCGTGTGCGAGAATGAGTGCTTTTCTATTCTCATACAACAGCGCTGAACTGCTTGGGATGACGATGGCATTGACAGGCCTTCATCCAGCAGTGGATAGACAATGGCTAATGATACACTGCATGTGCATCAAACGTTTTCTTTCCACGGGAGACTTTCGAACCAAAACACTCACCGTGAGCCTGGGTGGGTGGGTGTAACTGAGAATTCGCAATCCATCGCTGATACAGTACTTATTCAGAGCAAGGAAATCAAGGAGAAACGTCGCGAGGGAGAGCGCTCGACACGGCTATCCCAAAAGAACAGCTCTGAAGAGCAACCATCGATTGCAATATATTGTACATTTAAAACATTTGGCTTCCTGTGTTGTGACATAGGTTTTGCAGAACCCGGGAGTGTTTTTGTCAATCTGGAATTCATAGCACATTAACACAAACACATTTTTTAAAGGTCAATTTCGTTTCTTTTTTCATGACGGTCGGTCCGTTGTTTTGAGAAGTACGCGCAAACCAGACGGGCAACATCTAAATAAAATAAGCACACGCATGCATTCTGTGACCAAAAATACCCCACAGTACATCGCAAACACACACACACTCACCAGTCCACAATAACAGATGGGCGGTCCCCCATGGAAGCACCCAAATTGACCACAATAATTAGAATCAATCCTAATTGATTTGGAATCGACTAAAAGTCTTCCCTAGATAGACGCGCTGCTGCACATTTTGTACATGACCTCAAGACATATGAAACCTCAAATGAACTGCACTGTCGTTGTCATGACGACCGCTGCACTGTTGTGTGCTCCATGGAGTACAGGGTTAGAATGAAACGAGCCTAATGTACATACACACAGCACGCATCCCATTACATTCGTCAACAACACCGTGGCTTTACAATGGAAATAAACATATGTTCAATTTCCAATGGGCATTGGTCCTTCCTCATAGCACATAAATCATGGATTTGTTTACATTAACTATGAATCATCTAAATCGTATACGTGGTATGAATAAGGGCCATTGCACGCTATGTTGGCCGTTAAATATTTTACTATCAATTTTTGAATTTTCCTTTTAAGGCCACAGGATAACCGATGAATGTGTTGCGTTTTCATTTTGTCCTTGTACATCACTGCCAATGCAGTCTCATCGAATAACGAGTGCTCACATAATATTTCATGGGCGGCACGGTGGCACGGTGAGTAGCACTGGCGCCTCACAGCAAGAAGGCTCCGGATTCGAATCCCGGCTCGGGTGCCTTTCTGCGTGGGTTTTTGCTGGGCACTCCGGTATCCTCCCACAGTCCACAGAGATACTGCTGCATAGTTTAATTGGCCTGCGGACTAAACTGCCACTTTTGCCCTGTGATGGACTGGCGCCCCATCCTGGATATAGCCCTGCCTTGCGCCCTGTGTCTGCCGGGATAGGCTCCGGCTCACCACAACCCTGTACAAGATTAAGCGGTTTCTGACAATGAATGTATAATACTTAACAGCACTTGCTTCATTGTGATATGCGGAAAAATAAATACCCTTCGCCATCAGGCATTATATTGTATGCATACATCTCTTTCCAGTCTGCACTATCGTTATAGGAGAAAAATTCGACCGTTCTTGACCACTCTGGTTATTGCGTTTTTATGAACAGACCCACCTAACGCAGGCAACGATGGCTTTGGGACCCATTCATCCAGAAGTGGATTGAGCATGGCTAACGGTGACTCATGATCATTGTGACACAGCTATTCACAAAAAGGCCTGCGCAAGGAGGTTTCCATATGCATGCGATGTATCGGCGATAATAAAACAGATGCCACTGGACATTTTCATAGTCGTACGTATCTTTTAACGCTATGGTCACAGGCCTGTTTGCCATATATATTCATTTTAATCATAATAGAGTGGTTATGGTTTGACGCTGGTATAGTGTGCTTTGTTGCCAAGGTCAAAGGTTCTGCTGGGTGCTCTATCCATAATCCTCCTGCATGCCTTCTCTAGGCGCCTGATATATCGGATGGACGCAAGCTAAGAGTTTCCACATTTATCAGAGCAATTCACCATTTTTATGGAGCAGTCATGACCTGGAGGGCATTCTGCAGATTCACGCACCGCCGCATTCACCGCGAGAGTTCGATACAGTTGCGTAACGTACAACACGGACATTCATTGACCGTCGCCGTTTTGTTGAACGGTCACCCCATTAACATTCACTACGGTTGTGGAACAAGCAAGTGGGAATGCAAGGGGGTGCGGAGGGTGCAAGGCCAGAACCATACCGGCCGCACCAACGCAAGCCCTGCATCCGTAAGCCATGCCAACTCTGGTGCTGGCCGTAGCACTGGCCATCAAGGCCAGAGTGATGCCAGCCATGCCAACCCAATACCTGCATCTATGAGCCATTCCATCCAAACTCACCATGGCCAGACACCCGCAGACCACGTTTACTCCGGCCA
>JAZEWU010000037.1:4401542-4434900 GCA_036362915.1 Geotria australis | reverse complement strand
TAGACCTAACAGTTAGATATATGTTGATTGTTACAGCATAAAATACTTACCAGTGAGCTTGCAAGCTCTGGATGCGGGATTCTTGCGACACAACACTGACTCCAGTCTCTAACACTGGCTCCAGTTTCTAACACCGGCTCCCGTCTCTAACACCGACTCCCGTCTCTAACACCGGCTCCCGTCTCTTACGCCGGCTCCCGTCTCTAACAGTGGCTGAGTGGCAGGGGCAATGTCTTAGCCCTGAGCAAGCAAACCCACACATTCACAGAACACTGAAACCCGACACAGAAATCCGTCCGGATGGTGATTACCTTGTAGTTGAAATGACGCTTCCCCGTCCACTTTAAGGTGGAGAATGAGCGAATTTCAAAATAATAATAACGGCTATAAACGCCGCAACGTTTTGAAAACTTACAACGCACTGTTAACAGTGCACGCGCGTACAGTTCAAATTCTGTCACGCCCCCAACCTGACGTAAGGACGTCAATCCACAGCCGTAAGCACGTAATCGGTGACGTAAGCACGTAACGCATGTCACCGCAACTCAGACAAACCTGGTAGGGGGGGTGGTGATAGGATCCAGTGTTAGAGACAGGAGGCACTTGGGTACATGACACATCACACGTTGTTTCCCCCTCGTGTCTGTCTCTCTGTCTTCCTGTCTCTGTGTCCCTATGTCTCCCCATGTCGCTCCCCCTCCCTCCCTGTCTCCCTCCGTGTTTGTCTTCAAGGAAGTGAATCAGGTCATCTTAGGGGACGGTGGCAGAATGTTGCCGCTCTTACGATTGGCAGTTTCACGACCTTGCAGTAAATTCGAAGTAGCCTTAATCATTTATTTTCTGTTGCTTTGGTTGTTATTGTTTTTATTCTTTCGTTGTTGGCATGCCGTCCTCTTGGCGGCGCTTTGTGACCCTCGGGTGAAAGGCGCTATATAAAATGAAATTATTATTAAACTGCATCGTCCTCCGGCAGAAAATACGAATTACAACGCAAGTGATGCAAATGCATACACAGTACAGACCATGCAGGTCGACATAATAATAATACCATTTCTAGTGGGCATAAATTACATGACTGGTCAAGGACGAGATGCGGATACTGAGGTGCGGAGATATGGCATTTGTGGAATGTTTACGATTAGTATTTTTACAAAAGTGTTATATCTTTGTTTTGTTATCGTGAGCCCGAAGCCATAAAGTATTCGCGCTTGAATTGTGCGACCGTTCATTTCAGGACTCAGACCTTGGCTCAGAGCTATCACAGACGCAAGGTCGACGCCTCATAGAGGACACACGGTCCCTTGGCGCAGCGATTTCACAAACTTTCCTGCAGCACAATGCTTGTCCTGACAATGCTTTCACCTACGCAGCAGTTTTTCCTTTTAATCATTTGTGCTGGTAGAATGTCCTAGTGGTCAGTATATGTTTGTTTAAAATACATCACACGTACACTGATGCTTGTTGTGAGCTGAAACTCAAGGGGCAGGGATTGGTGCATCCTATAATGATAAAGTAAAGCAGGTGTCACTCAATTGCAGATCATCGCAGTGCTGCCGTTCGGAGGTAGAACAGAAAATAGGTTTTTGACCGACCGATGTCGAATTTGGATCTTGATAGCAGATGTACAGGATTTGGTCAAAATGCTCAAGAAGGAACCCAGCATCCCAAGCAAGATCTGCATAAACATGGGACTAAACAACGCTTTAATGGATAAATACGAAATTATTTAGTAGTGCTAATGAACAAACTTGATGAGCTACATTTATTTTTTTAACATCACTCACGCTAGCTTTATTTGCAGTGTACTATTGATAAATGTTATTAATAATAATATTTTTACATTTCTAATATGAACTATATTATTTACCTTTTACATTCAGTTAATCTCTCCAAAATCTAGGTTGTAAAAAAAGCCAAAGTTTTGGATAATAATCTTTTGCGGGTGGTTGTGATTTCCCCCAACACCGTTATGCACACTGATCTTCCAGGTGTAGCTTTGACAACATGACTGACTGCTCGTGAGCCTAATCACGGACTACTGACAGGAGGGCCCATCCTGCCTCTATAATGGTCAATAGTGATCTTCATCAATTTATGTCAAAGAGCTTCCCTACTACGATGATAAATGGCAACTGAATCGCCCTAATGTGTATTGGCAGCTCAAGTCCATGTGTCCAATGACAGGGGATTGAGCAGAGTGGAGGTGCAGTGGTTAGCGCACTGCACTATAAACCTAGTCGACGAGCTTTGATTTCCAGCCATGCGAGTGATACTATGGATGAACATTAGTTTGAACACGCACAAAGTACTGTGTGGTGAATTTCCTGTTATCCGTGATGATATTGGAGGTGAGGGGGAACCGATATTAATGGATTACATTAGCAACACTTCTCTGAAGTCTCCTGATATCCAATTATCCGCAGATTCAGATGGAGAATTGGGTGTATTTCTCACCACTCCTATTATGGCTTAAAATACGCCGATACCACGATGAAATTAGCACTTTAGGGATTCCCCTTTTGGGTGAGCAATCCCATTTTCTGTGAAAAACCACATAAACAAGAGACTATCTGTGGATAGCAGATTTTCTCGTGCATTGATTGGGGGCATTGATAACACAGTAGTAATAATAATAATATCAATTTATATAGCGCCTTTCACCCGAGGGTCACAAAGCGCTGCACAAGAGGACGGCATGTCAGCGGATATTCGGGTGTCAGATAAGAGGTGTTTCATCACGTGCACAGGGCGTGCGGTAAATTTATCAGGACACGTCAATATGGTTTACGAGTGGAATGCTTTCGCTCTCACTGCCCTGCAAAATACTCCTGCCCCCATATTAACGGATATATATTTCACCTCGGGAAATTAGTTCGGAGAGCAGCTGTAAATGGTTTCGCAAACAGCAGAAACCAAAAGAACCGGAGAAAGTGCCCGCGTCAACTTTTGTTTGAACAGTTGGACTGCAAAATCTTTCACCCTTACGCAATCACTTACACAACGCTTAATGAATCACGTTGTACAGTGGGCCCCGGCAGCAGTCGCTGCTGCAGAAGGTACCGAGGCATCTATAATTGGGTTCCGATTGGCATCATGATAGTAAAAAAAAATGCCCCTGTAGGTCATAAATATCACCTAGTGCAAATCACACTTGGCTGCAAACTACACGCAATAAGGCAGTGCAGACGAATGTATGCATTTTATTAAAAGTAAACCGAGACTGGAATGTTTATCGACAGAAAGGATTGTGTTTACTGAAGCTTCTAAAACTTTCGTTTAACCCAGACACATTTAAATGACATGCATGGCAGTCTCGAAAATATTTGCTCTCATGCATAATCCGCGGTGTTGGATATTTGAAGCTATCCGCTTCTCGGGGGAGCCCCTCATGCCATCAGCAATTTTCACAACTTCTGTAATAGGTATGCTTCATGTCAAAGGTTTAACATATCAGATCATAAAATATAAATCAGGGGGAAGAGGAGGCGCAGTGGGTGAAGAACCCTGATATCAGAAACCCGAGTTTGACTCTCGGCCACGGCTAACATCAGTGGCAAGCGATATCCTAACCTTGGTTGGTCCCAAGCCTCCCTTTTATAAAGCTGCATTGAGCATTGTGGTCAAGTATGGTCAAACTACCTCCAGTACCGCCACAACATTGGGAGGCCCGCCATCCAGCAGTGGATTGACAAAGAGCTGGAAATTATTCTTATTATTTAAAAAAATGTAAATTAACAACCAGTAATAATAATCTACTTTTGTAACGAGCGCATTTTCTCCGGGCGCGTTGCACCCGTTGATTCGGAGGCGCGGAGCCCTGCTCAGTCGGTTTGTTGTGAGTCGGTGAAGAGCTGCCAGGTGATCAACCATTGGGTTTAAAAAATAGAAAAAGTTAAAACTATTATTTATCACGTTAGACATTTAACCTTCAGCTAAAAGTACAAGTGGAAGGCTAACAATCCATCAGGCTAAATGTGACTGTCCAGCCAGGCACACCATCCAGCCCCCTCAAGGACTCGGCAATCGCAATGCCCTTACATTTGGTTTTCAGCTTTGATTCCGTGTTTAGTGAAAGTAATTTTCAACTTAAAAGCACAGGAAATGGCAATCATATCTGTAAAGTACCCATGGGAGGGAGACAGTTTTTATCAATTTCAGCGATCTCAGCAGGGATTCGCAAGCCAACGATGGCACATTTTGACTAATATCTTCCTAAATTAACTTGCCCTGCCATATAAATGTGGAACTTCCGCCACTCGCTTAGAACGGCCACTGAGTGTGAGCACGACTCCACACTTATAGGAGTAAGGGTGACTCTGCCTTGAGCATCTGATTTATTCCATGACTCTATTTCGATAACGTCACGAAGGCGAGAACAGGAACACTCGACACGGCTATCCCGAAAGCGCAGCTGTGGAGAGGAATTCTCATAAATCGAGCCGTGAAAACCTACATGGTTACTTCAAGCGTTCGAACGTTTGCGGTATCGCAGGAATCCACATAGAGTGCTTGCAAGCACACTGGGTATTTTCTGCTGTAATGATAAACATCTATCCATCTATCTACATCATTACATTGTATATAGATGGACATTAATTGAGTGACGATACTTTTAGCATTTTAAATTGGTATCACTTTCCAATTGACGCCTGACTTTTTCCCATAACGCCTTGTGAATAACACTATACCGGTTGCGCTTCAAAGCTGCTCTTTTAGGACAGCCGTGTCGAGTGCTGTCCCTCGACACGGCTATCCTGAAAGAACAGTTTGAAGAGCAACCATTATGAATAAAGCCGTAAAAACATCCATCAATGACACTATAACGTCAACAAATGCCACCAAAATATTAAAAAGGCTCTTCCTCTCCACAGAAAAGCTGTACCGCCATTAGTATAACACACACACACACCGACACGTCCATAAAATTATATTTAAAATAATTTCAGACTGAAGGACTCGGTAGGGGGGATAACGACGACACAGCACGCATGCTGATTTAAACGCCGGCGGGGAAGAGCGGCAGTGCTACTGGGCGCCAATCCACCCAGCATCCATCATCATTCTTCCGCCACTCTCACATTTTCACAAACCCACTTTGGAAAAATTCCTTCAAATCTGCCTATTAATCTTCACGAGGGATTTAGCTGAATGCTGCCGCCGGCCGTTTCGCATTCAATTTGAAACGCCTCACGTCTCCGATCCTCCCCCTCGTTATTGCCCTTCATTATTTTAAGAGATGTTTCATAATGCCCCGCGATGGAATGGCGTCCCATCTTGGATATAGCCCTGCCTTGTGCCCTGTGTCTGCCAGGATAGGACCACCCCCCCCCACCCCTCGCAACCCTGTACGGGATTAAGCGGTTACTGGTTATGATGATATTTTATACTAGGTTAAAAAGTAAAACTGTTGTATATATGTATTACTTAGAATTTTTTTTATCGTGCAAGTATCACACGGCTATTTATACCAACACACTTGAATTGTCATCGGACTGGAGTTCATTAGAGTGCCAGCTCTCAACGGAACGGCCCATATTCAGGCCTCTTTTCGCCACCATTCATGACGAGCAGAGGTGAGTGAATATCCTTTCTCCAGGGACCAATTGACCGAGGAGTGAGAGTTGGCAGCTGTGTGGCACTCTTGGGGTTCAGAGGTATAGTGTGCCTATTATGCCAGTCCCTGGGTGCGGAGCTGACGTCCAGTTGTCTCCTTAGTCCGCACGAGTTCGCTAATCTGCATCTCGGTCAGGGAGTGATTCATTATTATACCAGTGCTGCACGCTGGACGGATGAGCGTTGTCATGCCACATTCTTGGAAATTGGACCATTTATTGTTTACGTTGGGTTGCCGAGACAGCAGCGATGTCCACGCGCCTTACAAATGAGCGCGGAACAACATGGGGCCATTTAATCATCAGCGTCATCAGGAGTTTAATGATGAAAGCGACAGTCTACACCTCAGGAGAGGCGGCATCAGAGTTTGAATTATTGATTGCAAACGTGTGGGGATCCTTAGAGGCATGCTGCACGTCCAATCCCATTTAAACTCTCCAAGCAATGTGAGTTTATGGATAAAGTCAATGCATGGTAATGTGAATACAACACGGCTTTACGTAGTGCACAATACCCTGAACTTGACCTCAGCAGGTGCATATAATAAGCATGCATGGGTACATTACGTTACCTTTATAACCACCAAACGTATTCTTAAGCAGGCATTTACATGGCTTAAGAAGATGGCTTGCTTATTGATTATTAAGTACCGGGCTGATGCCAAAAAGATTAAATATTTGCACCAAATCTAAATCTGACCAGGTGGCACAGCGGATGAATGTGTCGCTCACAATTGCAAGGATCTAAGTTCAAACCTCAATTCTCAGGGGTCAATAAAGTGTGCTCTACCTTTTTGGGAAAAGCGAGTGGCGTTTCGTGTTTCCTTCAGGAAAACCTACCCCACCGTAGCAACAAGGACTTTCCACTGGTTCGTGGCTGTGAATTGGAGATGGGTGCTGCCCGATATTTATTTGAGCGGGAAAACACTTTACATATGTGTATGTACAGGCATACATAACTCTTTTAACGAAGCCTCGGCCAACGATTTTAGTTTAACGGACAAGGAAAGAATATTCATTAATAAATATTCTATAATAGTAAGTAGAGCACTTGCACTGCACTCTCAAAGCTCCTGTGAAGCATATATTGTCTATAAACATGCTTAGGGTATTATTATAACTATTATACTGCATTATTATTAGTAGTAGTACAGTATTATTATTGTAGTATTCATTTAATGCATGCTGTAGTTACAATGAACCATATTATAATGACCTCTCTTAATCGATTTGTCGTGTAGCGGACAAACCTCAAGCACGAATCCTATCCGTTAAAAGAGGTATGCCGGTATATATACCCAATAGCTAGAGTCGGTAGCAGACTTTACCACAGCTAAATTCAGACATTTTCTGTCAATTTGTCAAGTCACGCTATGGGGTGATGATATTATATATATATTCTTGAGAAAATAAAAATCTCCCGAAGCTATCTTCTTCTTCTTTGCGATTCTTCAAAGCACGATGGGCAGCTTCTGGACATCTTTGTCTTTCAGCTTGGCTTTGAAGTGTCTGGTAGAATTCGCAGGCAACACCAAGTATTACCTGACAGGGGTCGCGACGTGAACGCTTCTACCTTGACCCGAAGCTATTAAATAACAGTACAATCCTATCCTGAATGCTTTAAAAGACTTAATACGTTCGTGCTGAGCCGTATAAATCCGTTCAGGGCCAATGTGCTTCGGCACGTTGCACATCACACTTGACACAGCACAGCAAACAACACAGAGCACGCATCTGTGTCCCATCACTTCACGGTCATTACCCAAAAATGCCGTCCCTACTACCGAATGCCGACGCTTGTAAACTTAGGGAGCCATTCGGAAAAAGGGCTGACCTGCATCCAATTACAAAGCACGGTATACGGAAGGGTTACGTTCCTTAACATATTTCGGTTAACTGAATTCCTGTACATCGACTTTAATTATCCAAACGCATGGCGGCATATTAAAGGTACAGGAAAGTGATATTTTTCGCGGGAAAATGTTCCTTTATAGCGAATTTCAATGCTGTATATAAAAATTAAGTCCATCCATCTATCGTCAGAAAGCGCTTCGTCTTGTACAGGGTCGCGGTGAGCGGGAGCCTATCCCAGCAGACACATGGCACAAGGCAGGGATATACCCAGGATGGGACGCCAGTCCATCACAGGGCACCAGGGGCAATTTAGTCCGCAGGCCAATTAACCTACGCAGCAGCACGTCTTTGGACTGTGGGAGGAAATCGGAGTGCCCGTCGAAAACCCACGCGGACACGGGGAGAACATGCAAACTCCACACACAAAAGTCCCTGAGCTGGGATCAGAACCTGGGACCTTCTTGCTGTGAGGCGGCAGCGCTACTCACCACGCCAGAAAAATTACGTCCCTAATTACTAATTTCCGTATACATAGAGTTTCCGTATATTGGGGCATGCCTGTAAATGTAAACCATAATAGCCAGGATCAATGTTATTTTCCCCGAAGACCTGTGGGGCCTAAAAACGGATCCTGCCAAGCCTGACCTCAACTGTCACCGGGTTCCCTTTAAACTGGCCCAATCTATTTTCATTAGCGAACGTCTGCGCCGCGCAACTGTCCACCAGTACGCAGCCAGACGCCTGAGCGTGCAGAGACGTGAGACCGCACGCTCCGACTCCCAATGAAGCACTGCCTCCGCATCTCGGTGCACTAATCAGCGATTATATAAGACTCCCGTTGCATTATTCAAACACCGTCCATTACGAAAATGAAATGTAGAAGGAAAAAAAATCGCCGTCAATTTCGCCGCACACATTCAGCGCGCCGCGTTTGTGATCGAATGTTTTGCTACGTTAGGCTGATGGCAGCGATGCCGTAATCCTATTCTCGCCGTCGTTATTAACAGCAGCGGCTGCTGGTTTCCACTATTGGAAAATGCTATTTATTATTGGATATAAAATTATAATCTACAACGTGAGGGGATTTCTAGATAACTAGAATTGGTATTAAGGTGTTATTTAAGGGATATGTCAATAATTAATTCGAATTATGCTTGTCATTATAATAGACTGTACTTTTGAAAAAAATATAAAAGCTGAACTTTCAATATAGTGGACAGCATATTATTTAAAAATAGTCCATCGACCTACACATCAATATTATCGAGCCGTATTTGTTAAAACAGGCAAACTCTGTACTATTTTTACATTCTGGATCTCATCAGTAGACTCAGCCTTGTTCAACAAATGCTGCTCGGTCGCCAGGTGTTATTGACAGGGGCACTGGGATGCAATTGCCAGATTATCTTTTGTCGTTCAATTTTTTGTTTCCTATATTATCCCATTCAAACAGTTCTGACCAGACAGTTTTCCAATCGGAGGTAGGACAGTACAGCAAGCAGATTGAATTTATCTGTGTGCAGTTTGTAGCCGGATTCTTTGCCACGCTTGGATTTTCCACAAATGCTCCGTCTGGTTTCTTCCCCCGCGAGGCCAAACAGTCATTATTGAAATTTGTCAAACATTTCAACCGTGGAATCCCTCCTTAAAAATTCATGATACTCATTGAGCCTTTCCTGGAAAAAGCAAAGGACGTTCTAATCGTTAATTAAACGCTAAAAAGCAAGCTTTTGCTTAAAACCTTAGGAGTGTCACACATCTTCGAGCCGACTGCACGTGTTAATTCAGCGTCAAGGCCGTTAGCCGTTCGATTGAAGCCACCGCACCACCCTCAAAAGGGGGAAAAGAACATGCGCACACAACATTGCCGTGGTTACCAGAACGCTGATTTAAAAACCAATTTTTAAAAATTACAGCTTCCTTCCGCCAACATCTTGTGAGATTTACTTCCTATCGCGAAGGATCAATGGGAAGCCAGGTTTTAATTAACCTGCTAAATTTAACCGTGGGCCAAAAAGCTGCTTTCTGGTGCTGGATAGCCATGATCACACGTAGATATGTGCTCAGCTGGGAGTTAATAACCCTTTTCATTCTAATTCCATGCAACGAATAAGGTCATTACAGTAAATTATCTTGTATGAAATAATGTCACAGTAGGGTGAAACGTGAACGTGGAAACCCGAGTTTGAAACTAGCCCATGGCCAACAGGAAAATCTGAAATGGTCCTGGGCTACCTGCACTGACCAGCATGGTGAAGTGAGGTCAAACACGCTGCTTGACCGATACATCGTGGGAAGGTCTTGGTGATGTAGCATGGATGATACGGGACCTGGTGCAACAATTATTTGGGGTCTGCTGTGCAGCACTTGCTCTGCCTTTCCCCTCTCTCGATGTAGCCCAGTGCTTGGTCTCCCGTCTGGGATCACTTCTAGTTACCCTTCTTCTACCACTTGTAGTATCCCCCTGGCTCATGGGGTCCACGTACATTGGCACCGCCTGCACACGGTGCTCGATAGCTATGCCACTGAGAGGCCTTCATCCAGCAGTGAATTTACAAAAGGGCGTATTATTGGTTGTTATTGTCATTTTAATGTGCCGATACTTGTTGCAATGATTTTTAAAGTATTTTCTTACTCCAGATCTGTTATATCACCCTGTATTTTTAACTCAAGTATTTGCAGTAAAATGTCGTTCAATATTACTTTCATTTTATTCACTATACTCGATACACACATAAAATGAACACGTTCCTTAGTGCAGATTAACAGCAGGAAAACTAAGACTCCAAGGGGCTTTGTTATCATGGCCGACTGTGACATTTATGAATTTAGATTGTCCGTTCTACAAATTAAGACTCAGTGTTATATTCTAAACTTTTCTTTTTCTCAGAAAGTTTGTCTTTTCGATACGATGGCTAAAATACATCTTGAGCAAAACAGTTCCAAAGGCTCAAACATTTTTATTTTTATTCTGGGCCTATTTTTTACTTGTTTTATTTTGCCCACTCCGCCAGCATAAATGTAATATTATGAACAGTAACTTAGGATTTTAATATTACAAATAACGGATTCTCACACACACAATTTGGTGTATGCAATCGTGAGCCCGATTTTTTACGGAGAATGGATGCACCGTGCCACATCCAGTAATCCACGCGTGAGCAAGCAATGGGGTCAGCGTAGGGTTGCCAATTCCGACTGAATCTATTCCGGGAGATTTTGTTTCCAGCATGACGTAATGTACTACTCAGGACGCCTGAGGATGCATCCAACATGTGAGGCGAAACGTCGCAAACAAGAGAGGGGGAGCGTCTCAGTGACACGGCTATCCCGATACAACATCTTTGAAAAGCATCAACTCGAATCCAGCGGCCTCTCTGTCCATCTCGGCGGGTATAATCGCCACAATAATACTACGTGCCGCCTGCTTCACAGTGGACATTAGCAATCGCCTCCAAAGCTATTTGCAAGATTAGACCATTGCGTGCCAGCTTCAAGAGTCCAAATTTGGCGCCGGCAATAACGCCCGGCTGCCTCCTCCGCATCTCTGCGCTTTCCTCGCGCCTCTGAGTCCTTCTCTCGTCGAATGAATACCTTTGACATTGAATGAATATGTGCGCGTTATAAATGTGAACATATTATTATTAATTAACTGAAAATTGCTCAATCGTCGCCCCATACTGGCAAAGACCAATGCCGCGGGCCACTCTTCAAAAACGAAGACTTCTCACCTGGGTATACAAAATAAATTTCAACTTAACCCATCTCCGTTGGTGGCCCTGAACTCCAGCTGAATTGTGGACAGTTTCACGACGCCGTTTTATCACTTCCCGCGCCAAGCGTTACAAAAGTGATCGAGACCTCTCAGCGTAGCGCCGTCCGGCTGCACAGCAAAACAACCGAGGCTTTCAAACGCACACAATTTGTCAATGTCACCCTTCAGGTATTTCCACAATAGCGGCACTCCAGCACACTTGGCGCGGCGGTGGCAGCGATGCTCTTAAATCGCGCGCTGGAGGAAGGGACCCGCTGCGATCACCCGGAGCCATTATTAGTTCGCCGTAGGCCCGACGCACCCACGCAAACTCGTCCGATATTATTTCAAGGAGTCTGCGCCACGTCAGCCGTACGCGACCTGGTTTCCTCGTTTACGCACCACCACGGCTGCACGGACGCGATTTGTCGGGCGACATTTTCCTCGGTTTGGCGACGCAGTGCCTCGGCGCCCTGCGATGGACTGGCGTGCCATCCTCGGTATCCCCCTGCCTCGCGCCCTGTGTCTGCCGGGATAGGCTCCGGCTCACCGCGACCCTGTACAGGATTAAGCGGTTTCTGAAAATGGATGGATGGATGCCTCGGCACCAGCGGCTCAATTGGCCTTTGTGCCGGCACCCGGTGATAATAGTTGAGGAAAGGTGAAGCGACTTTATTTATTGAAGGTCTGATTTACGGGGCAAAGTCGTAATTTGCATTTTAATTAAAAAAAAAACCGAGCCGTAAGCATGACGTGCGGCTTAACTCGTCACAAAAGTTGTTTGTTGCGTGGCTTATGCCACGATCAACGACGCTTTGGAGGCGTTGACAGAAATTATTCGTCATTATTATTATTATTTAGCAGGCAACCTTAAGCAGGGTGACTTACATTATCACACAGAAATGGGTTTGATGGAGGTTTTTTAACGGCTCGATGCCTGAGAATTAAACCGTCGAGGGCAACTTCCCACCTTTTCAAAAAACTACAAAACGCCGAAAACGATCGCAACCCCACAGCATACCACGACCAGTGCCCACATCTGTGTACGCTCGCGGGTAGGGTCGAAAACAACATAATCTATTCGTCAATTTAAAGCAATTCAACGTTACAGTACGCTGAATACCAATGCCATTAGCGTGCATATGCTGGATTGCAAGCACATGGACTTATACGCACACCTAGCGTGTGTGTGGGTAGGTGGGGAGCGGTGGCTCAGTGGTTAGCGCACTGAGCTACAAACCTGGCGATGACCCAAGTTCGAATCTCGCTCACGGCCGACACCAGTGACGATTTTCTGAACCGGTCCTGGGCCTCCCCTAGGTGTGGTGTGTAAACATTGTCATTAGGGAGACAAAGGCGGCCGGGCGTGGTGCTGGTCACCCACCTCCTCGTGTGCCGTGTCGACCTTCGTAGGTGCTCGCTAACCGGCACTTGACCCTACAATCTGTGAACGCTATACGGGGGATATTTGTGTATTTTTTCTGTGTATTTTTGTGCAGTCAGATTATGTGGAGAGCATGAAACGAATCGACACCGTTGGACAACCGAGACAATCAAGTCAGGTCAACCCCTGACAACTACAATATTCGGACACGTGACCTGGAAGAATGATGACCGGCTGCAAAACCATGGTGGATGGATGAGATTACTCGAAGGTGTTAAGGGAGACAAGTTGGACGGGGTTCTGACCGGACGTCAAACATCAACCCACTGCGCGGGATGCAAGCTGTCTTACTTGAAAGGTGCAGTGACGGACATAGAGACATTTACGAAGGGCAGTGGAGAGACCTCTCTGAACCAGGAGATATTTGAAATATCACCCAAATAGATCAAGATGAAGGGCGGCACGGTGGCGCGGTGAGTAGCGCTGCCGCCTCACAGCAAGAACGTCCCCAGGTTCGAATCCCAGCTCGGGTGCCCTTTCTGTGTGGCGTTTGCACGTTCTCCCCGTGTCCGCGTGGGTTTTCGCCACCGGGCACTCCGTTTTCCTTCCACAGTCCAAATACATGCTGCTGCATAGGTTAATTGGCCTGTTTACTCAATTTCCCCGGTGCCCTGTGATGGACTGGCGTCCTATCCTGGGTATAGCACTGTCTTGCGCCCTGTGTCTGCCGGGATAGGCTCCGGCTCACCTCAACCCTGTACAGCATTAAGCGGTTTCCGACAATGAGTGAACGAATGAGATCAAGAAGAATTCAGACGCCCTGAAAGGCTCTCTTATTGGACTGACTGTCAAGCTTGTGCTTGTTGCTAAGGTTCGCCACAACTTGACACATGACTTTCAAAAAAGTGTAATAAATAATAACTTTAATTTCTAGCTGGGCACACAGGCCGGGCATCTTGAGTGCATGCTTTCGTTTCAGGATTAAAGATTACCGCAGCCAAGGAAACACCGGCACACAAGAAGCGTTGTAAAGTGAGTAAGTCCGCGAATATAAAAATAGAACAATCTTGCCAACAGCATTAATTACACGTCTCTCAAAGCGGCAAAATACACAGTGTGCCGCTGTGCAACCCTGTAAGGGATTTTTGCCACGACTTCAGACCTTGACAGATTTCTTAAAATGGACACATTGTCAAGTAAAGCGGCGTGCAGGTATGTGTAAAGCCACCTCTGACGATCCACTGCTGGACGAATGTCTCCCGGTGACGAGCAGGGTTATTTGGCCATATTTCCCCATACTGGTCAGCACCGGTTAGCGAAGGGGGTCAAGGTAGAAGGGTTCACGTCGCAATCCCTGTCAGGTAATACTTGGTATTGCCTGCGAATTCTACCAAACAGTTCGAAGCCGAGCTGAAAGACAACGATGTCCAGAGGCTGACCATCGTGCTTCGAAGAATCGCAAATAAGAAGAAGCGAAGGTGGAGGGCGGAGGAGTAGAGTACAACACTGGATTGTCCTGCACTGCCCTCCTGCCTCAATGTCGCACCATAGCAGCCTATTGCAATCTTGTTAATGCAATGGTGGCTCGATGCCCATGCAAGCACTATCCAGGCACAAAACCTGCTTAGCTTCCAAGATCTGACGAGATCAGGGGCATACATGGTGATATGGCCAGAGGCAAAAAAAATACAGTATATTTCAAACCCAAAAAAACGGAAATAAACGTACTTTAAAAAATCTATTTGCGTTTGTGTGCGTCATCTCAGTCAGTTAGCCCATGGCACCTGGGTGTGTCCCGTGACCTGTAATAATAAACATCTATCTACAACTATCTACCTATCATCGTGTCCTCAAATTTTACGCAACGATCTGTGTGCATGTGTGCAATGTGTGTGTGCGCGTGTTTGCGCGCGCGTGAACTTAATAGCGCAAACACTTGAAACGATAGCACCCACTGTGAATTCATTTCCTTGGCCAATTTGGGTTTGTAATCGAATATACGGCAAAGCAACTGCGCGGGGGTTAAGTTGCGCCGCTTTTGTTTCCCCCCGTCCGGGCTGTCGCATTCGGTTTCCAGCAGAGACCCGAGAATACCAGACCTCCTCTCGGTCAATACGGCAAGGAAGTCAATTAGTTGCATCCACCCCCCCACCACCCACCAATCCTGCTCTCTCTGTCTACGCAAGCATCACATTTCATCCGTCTGCCAGCATGCAAAAAAGCCGGCGCGAATCAGATTCAGCACGGGCTATTACCGTGAGGCTGTCAGCGTAGCGATGACTGTCGGCCGGCATCAATAAGTTAAAATGCTATCTCCGCTCCGACCAGCTGCTGTACCTCTCCAGCAGAAAGGCAGCTTGGGGTCGGCGGATTCACGATCCACAGCGTGGTCCGCACGTCCTGTGAGCCCCGTTTGATTAACCCCCCTACGGAGAAAATTGTTGTCTTACTGCGCATATGTTGTCATAATAATAATAAGCTATATTTATGATAAGCACATCATCATTCAATGTCGAAAGTATTAATTCTAAGAGAGAACGACTCAAACCGCGCGAGGAAACCGCAGGGAGGCTGAGGAGGCAGCCAGGCGGTTTGCCGGCGCCAACATATTGCCACACACAGCGTTCTATATATGAAGATGTTATCGGTAAATTCATTACTTATTTAGTGGCTTTTTTTTGTTGTGGAAGGAAACCGGAGAACCCGGAGGAAACCCACGCAGGAATACCACTTCCAGAGCTTGCAAGCTTCCTTTGCGTATTAATTTATGTTTCAAATAACCGTCACTTTTTTATTTCAAATGGCTGGCTTGAGTTTGTATAATCTTGAATAATGGCTTGTAGTGAGAGTTTGAGCCCATGAAATATCAAGAAATATGGGAAAATATGTTTTATTGAAAGAATCCGCTTAATCCTATACAGGGTTGCGGTGAGCCGGAGCCTATCACGGCAGACACAGGGCGCAAGGCAGGGCTATGCCCAGGAAGCGACACCAGTCCATCTCAGGGCACCGGGGGAAATTTAATCAGTAGGCCAATTAACCTATGCAGCAGCATGTCTTTGAACTGTGGGAGGAAACCGGAGTGCCCGGTGAGAACCTATTAGGTATAATTTCGAATAAAATGTATGTCAGTGTGAAATAGATTGTTAAATCCTTCCCTGGAAAGACACATGTTGGGTGTCATATAGATTGCCAAAACTAATTCCAATCGAATAACCCGCACTAATTTGAGCAATAACAAGAGTTATTGGAAACCGAATAAATTTACCAAGATTATAACAGGGGCAAGGAGACCAAACAGCAGTGCAAATCTGGGTTGTTTTTAAATTACTTCCAACTACGGGGCAAGCCAATACTCGTAATTAAACCAACATGGGATGTGATTGAAGTGGCCAAGGCAGAGAAGTGTATTTCCAGAAGAAGAAAAAAAACAGCCAAAGCGTGGTGTTATTAAGCTGAGCGCGCACAGGGCTATAGTGTGACTCAAACACAATAAAGGCAGCACTCCGCTCGCTAACCATTTGCAGCAATCATCAATCATGCCTGCAAGCTTGTGGTCGAGCTCTTTAACTGGGCCCGCTAACGGCACTTAATCCGCTCTTGTATTATTTAATTGGGTGCTCCGGGGTTGCTGTGTACGGTCGCAAAACACGACGCCCATTACGATCGTTGTTAGTTCTTTTAATGTGCTTATCATGGTCGTATGGCGGGTGATCCAAGTGCACAGGGGCGTTATAATTTGCCATAATGAGTGCCGGAGCCCACAGCCTTCCCAGCCGCCACTGTAAGTCGAGAAGACCGCACGTGCACAAAGACAACGATCCCATTCCCACCCTCCCGTATGACCTTCAACAGACTGTTAGGGGAAGTGCCGTTAGTGAGAAGCTAGGAATGCTGGCACGGCACACAGCGGGTTTGTCGGTGGTCAACGCAACACCCGGTCACCTTTGTCTCCCCCGATGGCGAGATGTTTACGATCGATCAATCCGAGGTTTGTAATGCGCCCATGGCCAGCCAAGTCCTCATTTAAGGCTGAGTCGACCTCCGGGAGGAACCATCATCAGGCGTTATGATGTTTTGCCTCCCACGTTGGAATCACTGCGATGGACTGGCGTCCCATAATCGGTGTTTCCCTGCCTTGCGCCCTGTGTCTGCCGGGATAGGCTCTGGCTCACCGCGACCCTGTACAGGATTAAGCGGTTTCCGTCAATGGATGGATCGACGTTGGAAGCATCATCAGGCGTTATGATGATGCTTCCAACGTGGGAGGCGAAACGTCGCGAGGGAGAGATGACGATCACGCGACACGGCTATCCCGTTGGAACAGCTCTGAAGAGCAACCATCATCGTTACAATAGAAAAATCTGGTACATCAGAACAGCCACGTAATATCCATCCATCCATTTTTAGAGACCGCTTAATCCTGTACAGGGTCGCGGTGAGCCGGAGCCTGTCCCGGCAGACACAGAGCACAAGGCAGGGGTATACCGAGGATGGGACGCCAGTCCATCGCAGGGCACCTAGGGCAATTTAATCAGTGGGCCAATTAACCTGGCCGCATGTCTTTGGACGGTGGGAGGAAACCGGAGTGCCCGGCGAAAACCCACGCGGACATGCATGGGGGAGAACATGCAAACTCCACACAGAAAGGCCCCCGAGCCGGGATACGAAACCGGGACCTTCTTGCTGTGAGGCGGCTGCGCTACCCACTACGCCACCGTGCCGCGCACGCCATGTAATATCGTTCAGACCCATTGAGTTGCCATTCAGAAACTGCACCGGACAGCCACGGAGAACAGCGATAACCCGACGGAGGTGACGAGGTGTCAGCACAGGAGCTCTTGGGGTCAGTTGCTGAACGCGACAACAGTCACGGTGTCTGACAGAAGGAAGGAGGTAATGGGAAAATGCTGCCGCGTCAATGATATTCGCCACGGCGACCTCTTGAACCTATTACTGCCGCCGTAGCAAGGCAGCCCGTATACGATGGCTTGGAACGTTTTCTCCAGCTAACCTTAGGATCTTTGCTAAGCTTCTTAGGAGCGTACCCGCGGTGGAGTCTGTTTTAGGATCTGATACGGTTGCCGCCTGCGGGGTACAAAAAACCGGGACATATCGTGGGGGTAAACAGAGTAAGAGAGAGGACTGTATACCCTGTGTAACTGGCAAAAGGCCAGACTTTGAATGACTTTGTCCGTGAAAACTTTCCCAGAACAGCTGCCTCTTCAAGAAGGAAGAAGATTCTGGACAGGTGGATACCCTAGCATCTGGTGGAGCCTTCTTCAGATATTTAGTTGATGGAACCTGTTACTGTGAATCCTAGGCTGGTATGACTTTCACTCAGCCTAGCATCGACCCACAATTCTTAAGTACACCGACGGAGAAAATTATAATGATCAGCAGACATTATTGTTAATTATAATTATCAGACTCATTATTAGACGTGTTCACATAATAATAATAATAGCATTTATAAAGCGACTTTCACCCGAGAGTCACAAAGCGCTGCACAAGACTGGAGAGAACGGCATGTCAATACCATCAAGACACATGATCGTGTGTTAACGCGAATACCCGATGGCTCTTTTCTGCTCAATGCGCCTCTCGCTGTTTGCTTCCCGAGCCACCACCGTGTAGCACTGTCACACGTCAAAATTCCCCTTTTGGTTCGGTGTGAAATGGGGATCTTTAAATCGCGTGGCTGGAAATACAGCACGTGCACGCGACGTCAATTTAGACATGGGAACTAAAACCGCTTCTCCGTTTTCTCCAATTCCGTACAAACTATTTTTAATGTAATCTTCCTTAAGCTCTGTCTGGTTTACGCGTGGATGGTTTGCGTGCAATAAGTGCACTGTTCTGCATACAGTAGATGGCACGCATCTCATAAGCGTATGCAGTAGTCAATACATATGATGGAGCAAATGTTTTTTTTATGTATGTCCGTGCTCTGGGTACCGGGTTTGAATCTTTCGCCCTTCATGAGCACAAACTTGATTTGCACAACACCAAGGCTTTTATGTCTTGCGTCAGCTTTACTTACAACGTATTGATTACTCTTCTGAAACTTCAGAGAGCCGGCAGCAATATTCGTGAAAGGACACCAGGAGGTAATCCAGGTCACAGCAGTCACGTCAGCCAAAAACGACATCAACAAGAGACGTCAGAAGAACGTGTTACACCCTTGGAACATGATCGCCCACAGGGCGGGTACTCTGCTAGTAACGGTACTAATTTACAACCGTTTGTCAATCCAGTTCTGGACGATGGCCTCCCCATGCTATATCGATTATGGGGACTGTTCGACCATGTTTCACCACGCTGGTCGGTGTGGGTTGGTGAAGAAGGTGCGTTAAGACTATGAGTACCATTTTGCCAGGGTTCAGATAATGTAAAAAATATACAAGGTCTTACCTTTTCCGGCAATGAGACAAGTGTTAAAATCTTGCAAAAAGGTGTCCAATTGGTGGTTTTTTTTTTTTGGAAAGGTGTCCATTTGGTGTTTTTTAAAGCTCTTAACAGTTGAGAACCTTTTTGCCTTTTGGCAGCAATTGGCTAAACACTGAGACTGGGCTCCAATAAACGCTGTCTGTTGTTGGACCAATAAGTTTGAAGGACAATGCATTATCATAGCATTAATTTGCATGTTTTCGCCACAAGCATGTGTGGCTGCTTGCAAACTGGAACCTTTGCAAAAAGGTGTCCATTTAGTGTTTTAAGATCTTAACACTTTTCTCATTGCCAGAAGAGGGTGCGTGATCCAGGGCTGGTTCAGACAGCACTTGAGCACCCTATCAGCTGTGGCTGCAAAGTGTACGCAGTATTGTGTGTTAATAGCGTAACCTGCGTTTTCCTCATTTCGTTGGAGTGATGTTTAACCTCGTCACGAGCACACTTCAACGACAGCTGCCTCTAAATTCTCTCACTGCTGTGTGGGAACTCCAGTTAATCGCATTATATTTTCAACGCACGTTGGTTATATCGGGTCACATGCTATATTATCTGATTACAGAGAGTGTAAGGCAGGTCTTGTTCATAAAATGTTCAAATTAAAAAAATGAGAAGGACGATTTTCACGTGTAAAAAAGTACATTGTTAGTTCCTGTATTGCAGAACTTTAATATCAGTCACGGCATAATGTCGTCATTTTACTAATGAATGTTGCGATTGGACGTGAAAAATCATGGCTTTTTAGAGGCAGTGTTGGATTCGGAAGTATTTCTGATGGGATCGCCACTGTACTGTCTGCCGATGCTCGCTGTGGCGCGACATGACCCATGAGCACCTTAATCTGAGCTGTAAAATTGGCACCGAAAATATCCCAACATTTGTGATGGCTGGGTGATTCAGCACCCAAGAGTCCCACATCAGGGCATCTAGACAGCAATGTCTGTACGATGTCTGCGAATAATTGAAGTCACAGGCCAGCCATGCAGTCGATGTAAAATCCCTTGTAATTGCATCGCATCTCCCCACCATCACGTTTACCGAGCCGCCTCTACGGCATTGGTGCAAATAAAGGTGATTTGATTGTCGTCATTGTCATTACGCGATCCATCCGCTGATCGACGAAGGCATCCTCACGCCGTTACATTGCTCGCGGCCTCGCGCTACCACGATCGATTTACTCGCACGTCAGCTGAACCCGCCGCTCCATCTCCGCGGTGGTCGTGCTATCGGACGCATTCTCTCCCTTGCCTGCCCTTGTCAATTCGCGTGTTTGCTGCGTCGCAGGGATCCCGTAAACAGCTTGCAAGCTCACCGGGTATTTTTCTGCTGTGATAATAAACATCTATTTATTTATTGATGTAGGTTTTCACGGCTCGACTCATGGCGTGTCATCCTCGTTGAACGCATCTTCAGGCTTTATGACTCAAAGCCTGTAGATGCCTCCAACGGAGGAGGTGAAACATCGCGAAGGAGAGAGCGGGACCGCTCGCCACAGTTATCCTGAGGTGATATTGATACCGTCACATAGACGAGTAACAATGTGAACAGAATCTCACAGCTACAAGCTTTACATTTATGGAAAATGTAACCACTTGGCCTAAAGGAGAAGAGCCAAAGTGAATGAATGTTTACATTTGATTCGGTCATATATTTGTATAAATATTTGTCTTCATTGCAATCGGAAAAGAAATAAGGGCCATGAAATTGACATAATAAATTGAGCTACAGATTTCAGACATGAATCAAACAAACAACACTATATAGCATCGATAATTTTCGTATCAAAGAAATGCATTTTATTTCGATTAAGTTCAGCAATGCTGATAGATAGTAAACCATCAACACGATGGTCTGCCCATGATGGCAGTTGTATACACATGCAATCCGTGTCAAATAATTGATTTGTGCCACCAATGCAGTAATTACCACCATTGATCAATTATTTTATCAACACAACGCTTTTCTTTTAGCGATTTTTTTTAAAGCCATCAACAAAACTCCTATATTAGGCCATTACCTACATTCAATGACTCGTGCAATCAATACATTGGCTTAGTCCAACATTTATCACACTCGGTCAGGCACAGGCATTTCATCACAGCTCAAAACGCGCACGGATATCGCGTTTTCACATAATTGATGTTATTCTGAGAGGTGAGGAATGTCAAACTCGAGATTAAGCTTAATCCCGGGCTGTGAAGGTGACGGCCTAGCATATTGCATATGCCAACGTCCACGAAAATAACATGCTGTCGGTGGAATAATTTGCATGCGTTCACTGTTACACATTTCCTACCTCCGCCTGCTCCAATGACAGTCAGAAAATGAAGTGACAAACTAATTTTTTGTTTCACCTGCAATAAATGTTTGGTATTTGTTTTCTCCCAGGGCCTTTTCTTATGACAATGCAAGACGTTCCCGACCATGCAGCAAAATGATGCATTGTCATCGCCAGAAGGCAAAAATGTATTTTGAGTTGCGAGCATTGTCAATCATTTTACGGAATTAAACCCGGCTGTCAATTTGAAATGTTTACGTTGCCTGAGCCGCTTAGTTTAGCAATCACACAAGGCCTGAATGTACCATTACGTAATTCAAAGCTGGTGACATTCAAAAGACTTGTTTGTTAAAATGAACACTGAGGTGGTGCTGTTCACCTCGTGTTTTCATTGCTGAACTAAAGATTTACATTTTTAATTTCTATGGTGGGGACGATTGTATCCATTGGACAACTACTGCCCACTTAGCCATAAAGCATGATGGGCTGAGTCAACCCCCAGCCACGATTTGAACTCTCAACCTTCCAAGTGTGAACCGCTCGCTCTATTACTGAGCCACCGGACACGATGTGTTAAACTGTTGAGCGATGGCTCGAGGTCACCTGTTCTCTACAATAAAAACACAAACAGGTGACAACTGCAAATATGGAAACAAAAAGTCACACACACATCCATGGCTGGATGACGGCCCCCTGGCATTTTACGGTACACATGCATCAATTAATGTATTACCGTAATTCAATCCCTCTTGCAATAGCACAAGGCCATCATTAAGGTGTTGTGTTTCAGAGATGAAAATGGACTACAGTAGTTTTTTCAGTAGCGGGCAATGCCATTATGTGGCTCTCGCAATTAAGCACCAGAGTCGGTAATCAAACCCGGGAACTTCTTGCTGTGAGGCGGCAGCGCTACTCACCGTGTCGCCCGGCAACAGCGTTTTAATTTGTCTGAATGTTGATGACGGCTCACACTGCAGCATTTAACCACGCGAATATATGCGCTCCATTTTAAAACTCCACTTTCCAAACACTCCTTTCTCACAGTCTGGGAAAAGTCACTGGAACAGATGGTCAAAAGGAATTAACCTTATTACCCATAATTCCCTGAACACAGGCACAACAATAAAATGCTCCAAGGTAGATTGGGCCTATTTTTAGATGCCAAAGCAGCAATTCCCGCTGTTGCGAAGCATTTATACGAAGAAAATAAAGCACACAAGTTTAATGATGTTGGCAAATCTCCAAAGCACAGGATATATATATAGCATTTAATACCATCATTTTTTATTATCCAGCCGGGCTTAGAAAACTGGGTTCGGACATACAGTTTTTTTTGCAGTTAGTTATGCTTAATCTGGAACAACAAAGATTTGTAAAACACCACTGCTGTTTGTGGGAACATTTCCCATGATGACATCGTGAGACCATGCACCCCACTCAGCATCTAATCCCAGCACCCTCAGAAACCTGATGTTTTTGGCATCTGCCCGTGATGGTAGTTATCGCAGCCAGACCTGACACTGTTTGGTGACTGGGATCTGATAGAATGAGGCTGCAAAGCACCGTTGAGATGTTTTCAGTAATCGCTGCCTTGGCGATGTAACCGCAGTGTATGGTAATTCCATTGCAATCGGGGCCACGTAAAAATAGCACACATTAGCCAAGACCCGCACCAGTCTTGTAAATAAGGTACTTGTCATGCAATGAACAAGGGACCGAATTTAATATGTAAGGCATTGTACGTTTTAACAAGGAAGTGTGATGATTATTAATGGATCAAAATGTTCTCCGATATAAAAACCGCAGAAGGATAAGTGACATTTTTAGATTTGAAAAAAAAAACAGGTTCGTTTCAGGCTATGTCTACATTTTTCAAAAGTCTAAGACTACATTTGGAAATGCACCTGTCATTTGAGAAAAAAAAAACAATTCAGCGAGCCTCGAACTCTCTGCAAACCTGGGCAGTGGCACGATCGTGTTCCTTTATTGTACTATGTAAACTCAAGGGGAGTCAAAGTGTTTCTTGTTTAAACAGGCGACAGGGGTGATATGCTCAGATGTGTCGGTGGCCTTGACACCGCGAAAGACACGTCCACATTGTCAATACAAGGGACATTTCTTCCAAAGTTTAACCACTATACGGGACGTCCAACCGATAGACTAAGCATTTCCTTACAACCACAGTTGAGTAAAGTGGGCTCCTGACCGGAATTTCAACTCAGAACATTCTGATTGCGAATTTAGGACATGTGCATGAACAAGTGCACTGAGCCATGAACCTCATGACCGAGGTTTGATTTCCAGCCAGGGTTAAAAGCAGTGGCGAGTGATATATGAACTGCTCCAGCCACTTTCCTCTCCCCCATTTCCCTCTCACCCCCAATTGCTCCCCACTTTGCCAACCCTCACTAACTAGTCTGATGACGGACGGTGAAAACAACCCCAAGATTCTCACAGCTCGGAGATGCCTGCATTCAGCACGTGACTGGCAAAGGGCTGTAAATTGTCATTATCGCCTGAACACATCTGTCCATCTAGAGAGAAGGCAATGTATCGGTCCATAATATCATGAGCACGAAATTCTTAAGTTCACAATACGGTACATGCATCAGATTATGCGTGCAAGAATCGATGTATCGTGATTCACATACGTTCAATTATTGTTAGAGACCGCTTAATCCTGTACATGGTTGCTGTGAGCCGGAGCTTATCCCGGCAGACACAAGGACGCAAGGCAGGGCTATACCCATGATAGGACGCCAGTCCATCACCGGGCACCGGGGGACATTTCCGCAGGCCAATTAACACCTATGCTGCAGCATGTCTTTTGACGGTGGGAGGAAACCGGAGTGCCCGGCGAAAACCCACGCGGGCACAGAGGGAACGTGCAAAAGCCACACAGATAAGGCACCCGAGTTGGGATTTGAACCCGAGTCCTTATTGCTGTGAGGCGGCACCGTGCCGCCCGGTAGAAATTCCCTGACAGGTTAACGCAGTATGAGACGAACCTAGGTGTATTTGGTTTTCCACGATAGATTAGTCGGGACTCGCACCAACAGAGCCACCTTCCACCCCAACCCAAAGTTATTGCTGCAAATTTGATTTAGACGCAGCAGCAACAGCAGCAGCAAATTGCCCAAAGACAGCCATTAACGATCCTGCACAAAGTTAGTCGTAACGCGGTGACCGTTGGTAAAAAAATTCACTCAACATCCCGAGTCCTCTCACGAATTCTGCTCGTTTACTCACGCAGCCTGTTTATCGTTGGGGGACTGTGTGTGTGTTTTTTTTAATAACGCCTTACAGCTGTTGGGAGCATGTGCTGACGAATGTGGGCGACGCGACACAACCAACCACCCGCGCCACCAGCTGCCTACGCAGCCCGCACACATGGGAACGCGCCAAGATATTCATAGAATGTTCCTCATAAATGCGGGCCCCCCCCCCCAAACACAAAAACCCATAAGTGGGCACAGCCGCATTTATCTCATCGCTGTGGGACCGAATTGTCCCTCCAGTCGAAGGGGGAGCGGATTAACCTTTCACGGTGGTGCAGTGGGTATCGCTGCCGCCTCACAGCAAGAGGAACCCGGGTTCGAATCTCGGCTCGGGTGCATTTCTGTGTGGAGTTTGCATGTTCTCCCCGTGTCCCCGTGGGTTTTCACCGGGCACTCCGGTTTCCTCCCACCGTCCGAAGACATGCTGCCAGATTAATTGGCCTACTGAGTAACTTGCCCCAGGTGCCCTGCGATGGACTGGCGTCCCATCCTCGGTATACCCTTTGCCTTGCGCCCTGTGTTTGCCGGGATAGGCTCCGGCTCACCGCGACCCTGTACAGGATTAAACGGTTTTTGAATATGGATGGATGGATGGGAGTTACAGGTTTCTCCGCGGGGTTATTGGGCTCAATCTCCGTGACAGAGTGAGGAGCACTGAAATCCAGGAGAGCCTCGGATTAGGGTCGCTGCTCCTATTGGATTGAGATCTTCTTCTTTGCGATTCTTCGAAGCACGATGGTCAGCTTCTGGACATCCTTAACAGATGCCCGAACCAGCTCAACTCGCTCTTTGGATTGAGATGAGCGAGTTGAGGTGGTTCGGGCATCTGTTAAGGATGCCCCCCTGGGAGGCTACCCCAGGAAGTCTACCAGGCACGGCCCACTGGGCGGAGACCTAGAGGCCGAACCAGGACACGCTGGAGGGATTATATCTCTCGGCTGGCCTGGGAACGCCTGGCAGTCCCTCAGGCAGAGTTGGAATCTGTTGCTGAGGAAAGGGATGTCTGGTCCACTCTCATTGGACTGCTGCCACCGCGACCCTCACCAGGACAAGCGGTTTAGAAAATGCATGGATGGATGGATAAACGATGGTAAATAAAACCTAAACCAAAAAAATTATTGATTTAGCACACTCAAGCTTCAGCCAAGGGAATGACATTTAAGACATCTAGCAAGGGCAACATTTAACGGTGAAGCTCTGCAATTTCGTGCCCGTTCCACGCCTGGACGCACAGCCTCCACTATAAGGAGCTATAGAGAGCCCCTCAACAGGGTTATTTTGGCCTACTCTTCCAAGCTAGTCAGACATTTGGAAGGGTGGAAAGTACCCACACTTTACCCCACGGCGCGTGACCTGCCGCTCGACTGTGGTGCATAAATGTATACTGCTGGGTGGACAGAGGTGGAGATAGAATTACAGCCGAAGAATACCCCGTGAGCTTGCAAGCTCTAGAAGCGGGATTGTTGCGCTAGAACGTGCAAATTAACCAACACAGATGAAAAGTTGGGGGGGGTTTAAGAAACCAATCCCATAGTTTCAACTGCCGCGCCTTGCGATCAAACAGATGAGCTCTGGACTGCAAGCTCAGCGAGTTTTCAATTCCACCACCGCGGCAGCATTCATATCACTATTAAGAACCCATAGTTTCAAATTCAAGTCTATTGCACGAAGCAAAGTCTATAACTTCTTTAGGGGGTTCGTAACAACAACTAAGCGCCGTGACAGATGTGCTACATCTGAGCTGCAGCATGCAAACCATTCATAGAATGCGCGCAGGAGTCGCATCAACTTTACAATATTATGCGTACCATATGGAGAGTTCATGGCTGCAGCTCGGGAAGTCTTCGAGGTTTATGGAGAACATAAAATAAAAAGTGCGTCGGGCATCCCTGCCACAACCCTTGAGTGTAGAAATATATGTTGTTACTGTGGGTTTCATTGAGGCCTGTTCACCATCACAGACGCCAACGTATTAATGTATAGAAGCACACAGATAGGTAGATATGAGGGTATTTAAACAGTCAGATGTACACAAACTCTTAAAAATTCACCTCTTCACCGACTCACAACAAACCGACTGAGCAGGGCTCCGCGCCTCCGAATCAACGGGTGCAACGCGCCCGGAGAAAATGCGCCACGCGTTACAAAAGTAGATTATTAATATGATGATTAACAGACGTAGATATACTGGCATATGTAAAAACAGATACGCTTTGTTGTTCCAATGTTTTCATATAGCTATTGCCCGGCCTTAAATGCTTCCTACGAATATACCGTCAGAGGTAAAAAAAACAGCTCCACTAACAAAGCAAAAAACCAAAAAATAAGTAATTTGCCATGCCAAATTCCACTGTTTGATATTGACGTCAAATTCACTTGCGTTCACGCAATAGAAACGTAACGCATTCCGAGCTGCGACACTGGCACATATACAATGATAGAGAGGGCCGCTAGGGTTAGTGTTGGTGGCATACCTCACCGGAGCGTCTGAGCTTCCATACCCCACTGGGTAAAACGGTATAGGTGCAGCTCTGCAATGTTTTGCTCATGCAACTGGCTGGTGGAAGGGATACTACTCAAGGGAGCTCTAGTGAGCCTATTTTGAGGGCCCCCAGGGAAGGCCTTTAGGTAATTGGCCTACTCAATGCATGCTGGCCAGATGTCTTGGAAAATTGTGGGAGTTACCCACACCGTTTTACTATCACACAAGACGTGTTCATTGATTAACTGTGGTTTACTGATGTAGGTTTCCACAGCTCGATGCATGATGGTTGCTTTTCAAAGCTATTCTTTCGGGATAGCCGTGTCGAGCGCGCCCTCTCTCTCTCTCCCTTGCGACGTTTCGCCTCCCCGTTGCAGGCATCCTCAAGGCGTTGAGTTCCAAGTGTCGGAGAGGTTGAATGCGTTGTGCGTTTTTATCCTGTGTTTCCGTGGCCTGTGATGTATTCATTTATGCTGCTAAGTGGTTAGAGGAAGCGGAGAGGGGTGGAGGGGAGAAAGAACTGCCAGACTGGGAGAGCGAATAAAACCAGGGACCTAGCGTGCTAACCATTACCCCACGGCAGCATCCATACACCACTAATTGCTTTTTAATCTGACATCATCCCATTCGCTATATTTGAAAAGCAGGGTACAGACAGTATCCAACCACTTTCACTGTTCCTCCCAGCTGAACAGAGTGTGAAAATACGCCACGAAGCCTGAAATGTTGAATTCGGGTGTTGATGTGCTGAAACAAAACGTGCCTCGGATAGAGGGTGGCAGGTGGACAATTTGGCCTTTATGGCCTTTGCAGTCATACGCCCAGCACTGCAAGTGATTTCAACGTTTGTGCTCTCCGATGTGGTTTCTCGTTGCTTTTACGTGTTGTTTGGCACGATGTCCAATGTTCCGCCACACGTGCTGGCAGCATCTTCAGGAACCGAAGGGTGCACGACTCGAAAAAAAAGACACCCGAAAGCTCGCAGACCGCAATGGCGAAAACCCAGGCAGTGATTTTAACGAACATTCTCTACGAGCAACGTTCGCACTTTAACTCGATGTTTTCATTTCAGCAAGACTATCATGTCTGCGTATGACTGCCAAACAGCAGGAAGGAAATTAACCCAGTTTAGGTTTTTTTTCTTTGCGCCCTGCTTCCCTTAGCTTCCTCCCTCTCCCACCAGAGAGGGGGGGGAACAAAAAAAAAACATTACATTGGAGCCAGATGGGGGCTTTCCTTCCAAAGGTTTCACGTCTCACTACAGTGCGCCCGACTCTATTTCCCTTGACATTTTACATATTTATTTCTTTTCTGCGCATTAATTTTTATTTTTTTTATGTCAGCCGGCGCCTTGCATTTCACGCTGCCGGATGAGCGGTGCGGCCTACTGGTGCTCACGTCGATGTCTGTCGTCACTCGATCCCTCGAGCTAGGAGTCGATAAATCAAGAATAAAAAGAAGGGTACGGGAAAGGTGAAGCGGGGCGGCACGGTGGCGTGGTGGGTAGCGCTGGCGCCTCACAGCAAGAAGGACCCGGGTTCGAATCCCGGCTCGGGGGGCCTTTCTGTGCGGAGTTCGCATGTTCTCCCCGTGTCCGCGTGGGTTTTCGCCGGGCACTCCGGTTTCCTCCCACCGTCCAAAGACCCGCTGCCAGGTTAATTGGCCTACCGAGTAAAACTGCCCGGGGTGCCCTGCGATGGACTGGCGTCCCATCCTCGGTATCCCCCTACCTTGCGCCTTGTGTCTGCCGGGATAGGCTCCGGCTCACCGCGACCCCGTACGGGATTGAGCGGTTTCTGAAAATGGATGGATGGAAAGGGGAACGGCGGTGCCTACCGCGCTGCGGCAAATCCAAACAAGCGCGACGTGCGACAAAAATCTGCGGCGGCGCAACGACGAACCGGCCTCGCTCACAGCAGTAGGAGTGTCAATCGATATACAGCTGGAAGAAAGAAAAAAAACGTAACTCCGAGGCTAACGGCTGCCCGACATCCGTGATGCTTTTTAATCAGGGGGCGCCATCGATCGATGCTTCGAACTCACCAACTGCGATCTCTTAAGCTCGCTCGAGGCCGAGCTAAAAGACAACGATGTCCAGAGGCTGACCATCGTGCTTCGAGGAATCGCAGAGAAGAAGATGCTCGCGACACGCGGCACCGAATCGCGTGTGTGAGAAGCGATGTCGTTTCCGTCGCACGTATGTTGCTGGTAAATGGGTTCAAGTGGCCCCTGCAGAAAAGCTAGCGGTGCTAACGTTCACCATAATGTTAAAAAATATATATATTTGAATCTTGAACGGACCCGAGGACAATTCATGGAACGGCTGGATTCGTGATGGATTGGTCTTCAGAGCCGGTCTTTCGAAGATACCCGTGTCACTGAGCGATCTCCCTCTTTCCCTTGCGACGCCTGATCGTGCCTCCAACGCGGGAGGCGAAACGTCGCGAGGCAGAGAGGGAGATCGCTCGACACGGCTATCCCGAAAGAAAATCTCCGAAGAGCAACCATCAATTCACGGAATCACTGTGGGAAGAGCAGAGGATCTGAGAGAGGTGAATCGTTGAAGCGCTACTTTCTAACCTGCGGCTTTTGCACGAGATTACAGTGTTCCATCAGCGGTAAGCTGCATGCGAGTGCACGGGAACAATTGTGCAAAAATGCAATTGAGTCAGCATTTCACACACCCACATTCAAGTTGGAAACACGGCTGCGGCGAGAGAAGGAGGAAATGGGGTAGGGCCACAGAGGTTGTGCAGAAAACGGCTTTTTGAGATAATGTTTAATAGAGCTTCCAACTCAGCAGAAGAAAAGGCAATATATACTGTCTGAGCTGAAAGGAATCTGAGACATTAGTCTCAAGAGTGAGCCATTGTGTGCGGGTGTGCTGGATAAATGCCTCCTCCCAGATCTTGCTAGGCCACAAAATACACCTCTAAACCAGAGGTGTCCTTCACCAGATCGCTTCACGAGACGCATCGGCCCACAGCAGCAGTCGCCATTTAGTGTCTCACAACGACTAATTCTCTCCGTGCACATTTGAGGAACAGCCGCCACCACACACGGAAAACACGAATGACTCAATCTCATCATTTTGAACCAGACGAGAGCCAACAAAGAATCGATGGCTCCCTTTTTTAAACGCAGACCCAGGAAATCAGAACAAAGCAAAGACCATAACTGTACAAAGTATTTGTCTACACTTGCCCGTATTACCGGTTGGCAGCAGGAAATTAAAAGCCATAGAAAGGGGCTCAGCAGCAAGTACGCTAAACGCCAGAACAGCCCGCTGCCTGTGACATGTTACGAGCCCTTTAACCGTGTTTACTTTGTGTTATTATGGTACTATATTGCTCTAACAGGCTAACCACGTGGCCGAGCACTTGATTGGTGGCCATGCTGAAATTCAGATAACTCATATTTCCTCCGTAGGCTAATTAAATCATTACTGGTTTGTGGTTGCAGCTGCAGTGGTCGTCTCACAGAGATTGACACCCACCACAGGAATGTGGAATTTACACTCCGGGCCGGGGGCTGCCAACAGAGATGAGTGCGTCCCCTAATCTCTGTTTGGTTACGGAGTCACTTTGAAGTTGTTTTATTATCGATAGTACAGCGCTTTTTACGGGTTAGGTCACGTAAAAATAATAAGTGTCATAAACCCGCCTCCACCCGACACAGCAAATTAGTAAGGTTTGTCACGTGAACAAAATGTGCCAATTCTTTGCTACTTCAGCACACCGGTATGTTGGAGAGCGAACCCACATTGTAAATGTTGTAAAGAATTGGCACGCTTTGTTCACGTGACGAATGTACTAATTGGCGGCTGTGTCGGGTGGAGGCGGGTTTACGACACTTATTATTTTGACGTGCCCTAACCCATAAAAAGATATGTACAATAATAATAGCGTTTTATATAACATTGGATAACATTGGTCACGAAAGCCTTTGTGTTAAATTTATTTTATTTTACTGGTGTTCTGACAGCAATCATCCATTATGAAAAGATTATATAAAGCAATTTTAAGTGCATTGGTGAAATCTCGGATTACCTGAAAGAAATATTGCATTACAACAAAAAACTAAATTATACAGTGATCTTCAACGGCACATAATTAAATGCCGTCTGATTGCCACCCGATTCACTCAAGTCAATGTATTGATATAGGATTTCACTGCTCGATGCATGATAATTGCACTTAAGAGCTGATCTTTTCGGGATAATCGTGGCGACCGTCATCCTTCTCTCTTTGCTAAGGAATGAGAGTGAGAAAGAGAGAGGTGGAAAGCTCGACACGGCTAGCCAAAAAGAGCAACTGTTACGAGGAACTCAATCCAATACCTACAGTTAATACGAATCTAAATTCGAAACAGAAGCTAACAAAGTGCAGTTGCTCATATCGCGCCACTACCCGTTCCCCCCACAATCAACTATTATAAGTAATGTGGAAGTAAACTTTTACGGAACTGGAACAACAACATATTCTTGAGAAAATATAAACATTTCCGAATTCTGCAAGTTTTACAATAGCAAGCTCGTTCTGGTGTGACTATCTCTATTAAACAGCCGGTTTCAGACGCACTAAAATGTCAAAGTTGCACCCCAACATTAGCTGCAGCGCAACAAGTTATCACGCAGACATTGCCGCTCATACACGTCACTCACACTTACAGTTGTTGTCTATGCACATGCTATTACTACTTAGTATTATTTCAATTCAATTCTTGCCTTCTTTCTCTTTATAAAACTTAAACTTGCATGTCTGCACAGAATTGTTTTGCACAGAGTTGAGAGAAAGATAACGGGAACAAACAATCGCACTGCCATGTGTATATGTGTATGTTGATGGTTGCTCTTCAGAGCTGTTCTTTCGGGATAGCCGTGTCGAGGCTCTCTGATTGACTTGAGACTCTCTAATTATTTAGTGCATGCACGCACAACAGCGTTAATTTTTATGCTCCCTCCTCTGACATTAAAGGCAATGGGAGAGAATAATTAGGGACAATATCAACAAGCCGACTGCAAATTGAGAGCACATTACGGGTACTAAAAACAAACGTAAAACAGCTGTCAATATTGCAAGCACGCAAGCATTGTTAAAGATAAATGGGTGCTTTTGTAAGATATCTATTCTCCCTGCAGTGTTTGTTAAGTGCTGATAGCAAGCATGTGTTTATAACGGGATAGTACATTCAAATGTTGTGTAATACAAGCATGCCATGGTTCATTCTGGCAGGATTTCCCCCCAAGATTTCGCACGCTCCTGCGGGCATTAGTTAAGGTCAAATCGACCTATTGGGAGGCCCTCAGTGGCGGAGAGAGGTCACCATAAATTGTGGGAAAATTTTCAAGGTCAGGTTTGTGTTTCAAACAAGAAGCAGGCAATGCAATTAAAACCATGACAACAATCCCTCCATCCAGCCTGTACAGGGTTGCGGTGAGACAGAGCCTATCCCTGCAGACACAAGGCGCAAGGCAGGGCTATACCCAGGATGGGCCGCCAGTCCATCACACCATGACAACAACTACGTACGAAAATTGAGGATAATACTTTACAATTCGTAGATTATAAACAAAACATTACAATGGTGTGACCAAACATGGATCAATTCCTCGGCAAGCATTTCATTCCCTGTGACGGTCTCTTGTCAAAGACGCATTTCAGAGCGGTAGACCAGGGGCGTTGAAGATGGAGCTACGCATTCGATTTGAAGGAAATACAACCACGGGAGCATAGCAGGGGAGTTTGTGTTTAGGAGAGGGGAGGCATGCTTGGCTTATTGTGACATTAGATCTAAACACTCGGAACGTATCACATTGTGATGAAACTCAATTCATATGCTTGCGACAAATGCATCAAATCGCGCGTATCATCGTTTATTTTTGTTACGGTTATGCCAACTGCGTAGAATTACATGTTAGTCAAAAGGCTAATGTTGTAGTTAAGCTAATAAAAACAAAACCGCACCAACGATACAAACAAACAATAAAAAATAATAAATGAGATGGTACAATAAATAGACAGAGAAAAGGAAGAAGTGTTTGATCCTTAAATTGTCACGCGGTAGTTCGGCTGTCACGCAACAAACATATCTGTCTGGAGCAGGATCGGTGAGAAAGCTGCTGTGTGAAACAGAGACCCCACTGTTAGGGATCTCAGAGGTAGTTCCTCTGTGGTATCCACTTCTCGGGGCAATTTTCCACGGACTACACTGTTGTTGTCGTTGCTGGTTTAAATTCGGGTTGGCTGGAACTCCCCACCCGACCC